>CM060592.1:46894307-47229307 GCA_030578255.1 Tiaroga cobitis | reverse complement strand
GTCACGGCAACAGCATCTAAGATATCAACAATCCTTTCACAGGTCTAAATCTGGCGTGTGTCTACATTATACACATCAAGTTTGAAGCAAATCGGGTAAAGCCTGTTTGATTTATGGACCAAGTTTTCGGACCCCATTCCAGGGGGCGCTGTCGAGCCCCCCTGCCACGCCCAGGTACCAGCTTCAGCCCGGCCCTGATGGCCGCGGTTTCTGACCCGTGTGCAAAGTTTCAAGAGTTTTTGAGCACGTTAAGGGCCCCAAAAGTGCGCTAAGAATCTCAAAAGTATCCAAAAAGAATATTAAAGTTTGATGCGTTGTCACGGCAACAGCATCTAAGATATCAACAATCCTTTCACAGGTCTACATCTGGCTTGTGTCTACATTATACACATCAAGTTTGAAGCAAATAGGGTAAAGCGTGTTGGATATATGGACCAAATTGTCTGACCCGTTCAAGGGGGCGCTGTCGAGCCCCCCTGCCACGCCCGGGTACCAGCTTCAGCCTGGCCCTGATGGCCGCGGGTTTTGTCCCGTGTGCAAAGTTTCAAGAGTTTTCGAGCACGTTAAGAACCCCAAAAGTGCCCGAAAGCATAAAAAAGCATGAAAAAGCTTAAAAAAAGGAATATTAATGTTTGATGCATTGCCATGGCAACAGTATCTAAGATATCAATAATCCTTTCACAGGTCTACATCTGGCGTGTGTCTACATTATGCACATGAAGTTTGAAGCAAATCGGGTAAAAATAAGAGGGTGATTTAAAAGCATTTTGAAAGTGACACACTTCCTGCTTCCAGTTGGTGGCGCTATAACTTTGACTCACAATAGTCACATCCATGTGATCGGGCTCTTACAACGAACACACTGCTGAAGTTTCATCAAGATTAGTTAATGTATGCAGTAGTTATAACACACTTCCTGTTTCACGTTTCTCGCCATAATTTCGTTTACTCGCCACGGCCAAACCGTTCGAGATATCAAAAATCCCCTGGCAATTTTTCATCCTCAGTGTCTTGACTTCATGCTGACCGAGTTTCGTGCCGTGTGTTTGAATTCTCTAGGAGGAGTATTTCACATTCCATTGCATGTGTTTTCCAAACAACCCTTAATAGCCGACTTCCTGTTGGGCTGGGGTAAAAAGTAAGAGCATGAAGTATATATGAACCGATGAGATCTATATGTGTACTGAGTTTCATATTATTACATGCAAGCGTGTTTGATTTATGGACCAAGTGTTCAAACCCCGTTCCAGGGGGCGCTGTCGAGCCCCCCTGCCACGCCCGGGTACCAGCTTCAGCCCGGCCCTGATGGCCGCGGGTTCTGAGATGTGTGCAAAGTTTCAAGAGTTTTCGAGCACGTTAAGGCCCCCAAAAGTGCCCAAAAGGTAGTAAAATAATAATAATAATAATAATAATAATAAATATAGCTGCGAGCAGCGATTACGGGCCCAAGCCGGTGGCACCGCAACCCCGGTGCCTTTAGTTACCTAAAGGCACCGGAGTGGCGGTGCCGCCGGCTTTGGCCCTTCATCGCTGCTCGCAGCTATATTCATATATATATATATATATATATATATATATATATATATATATATATATATATAAACAAGCCGGTGGCACCGCCACCCCGGTGCCTTTATATATATATATATATATATGTCTACATTGTTCAATCACGCCTCACACACACACACACACTTTTGCAGAGCCCACACCAATGCAAGCTCTATAGCACACATCTTCTCAAAGGTCAAAGCGGAGTTACGATATTGCCCGTCATGCACAGTAACCGTAAAGGCACCGGGGTGGCGGTGCCACCGGCTTGTTTATATATATATATATATCGTATTATTCTAACTTGTAAAAAACTATTAACTTTTGTTAATATTCAACCATTTCACAACTAACTTTTTTCCATAGATCAAACACAACATAATTATATGGTGGACTGAAACAAAAATTATTAATTAAATAAAATTATTGTTTTCCTCTGAAATAGCAAAAGCATCACACACTAGCTGTACCTGCTCTAAATAAAAAAGAGTAATTCAATAAAAATACAAAATCGAACTAAATAAAATAAATTATTACAAAAACAAAATCAAACCAAAGAAAATATATCTTCGAAAAAAAAAGCGAGTGTCATGAGGAAAGGCGCCTCAGGAATCGTCAGGATTAACTCCATGTGTAAGGAATTTTGATTGATTTTATTTGTCACTTGAAAATTATTGTTAAATGTGTGCCTGCATAACTTTAATAAGATTTATTTTCTTTGATTTGATTTTGTTTTATATAATTTATTTATTTCGATTTTGTATTTTTATTTAAATACTATTATTTATTTAGAGCAGGTACAGCTAAGTGTGCGATGCTTTTGCTATTTCAGAGGGAAAAAAACACATTTTATTTCAAAAAGGCTTTTCAATTAAATAAAATGTCAAGCTTTGTTTTCGTTTTATTATTTTGTTTGTTTTAAGCTTTGTTTAATTTATATTGTTAATCATCTGACACAAAACAAATGCATAAAGTATCATTTTAACTTTTAAAAAACTATTAACATTTGTTAATAGTACATTGCCTGTCTTTTGTTAATAGGACAAAACATAGTTATTATATTTTATAATATTTTATAAATATATAAAATAAACATTTGTAATGAAATCGTTCAAAAAAATGATATTAGCATTGTTTTAAACTTTGAAACAGAAGTAGCGCAATGCCTGGCCACTCCCGCGCCGCCTCCTTTTCACAATCCGAGGGAACCATCTCCGGAATATTAACCTCACTCCTAGAAGTCCAATTCTCATTATTCATGCCTCTTACCTGGGATTGATTGCACACACACACACACACACACACACACACACACGCACGCACGCACTCACACGCACACACACACACACACACACACACACGTGTCAAGTCACTTACATTTTAGATGCAATATTGACTGTTCTTCTGTTTCAGCAGCGAAAATAGTTAAACAAAGATCACAGCAGAACCATTGCATCTCACAGCAACGTGTTTTCTCATTACTGAATGATTCAGCATTTTGAACAAATTGGTTGACTCAAAGATTCAATGACCAATCCATAAACATCTGTCTCATTCATGAATGACTCAGTCGTTCAAACGAATCGTTTGAACGAATGAATCAATGACCCGCTCATTAAGACGGTCGCCTGGCGACACCTAGTGACGGTTTAGTGTTATTTGATTATACACTCAAAATATTCCACAACAAATCCTTTAAATTTAATGATATTCAGAACAGAACACAAATAAAAAAATAACTATAATAAAGCCAAAACGAAATAATTTAAAACAAAAGTAAAAGTAAGTGGTGTTAGGCTCACGTAAATCTCTCTTTAGAATCTAAATGTTGCAACATTTGCGATGTATTTGGATGCTAAACTATTCTTTATTACAGGCTTTGTACTTCACTCACGTTCCAATATCGACGGAAAAAATCATCCTCTTTACTTGTGCAAAAATGTGCTTGGAAAAATCACAGTGGAGCGGTGCTTACTGTGAATGATACAAATTGTACTACTGACTATTTCAACATAGCAGTGTAATTTGTATATGTTAGGTTGAATGTTTTATTATTGTGTGTGTGTGTGTGTGTGTGTTTGTGTGTGTGTGTGTGTGTGTGTGTGTGTGTGTGTGTGTGTGTGTGTCAGTGTGTGTGTGGGGGTCTGGGTGGCTCAGCGCGATTGAACAGTGAAACATACTCCGTCATTTTCTTCATACAGGACATCATTAAAACGTCAAAGTGTTTACTTATATTTGTGTACACTCGCAATTAAACACAACATTGTGTTTTTGTTAAATAAATTAAAGTAATACGTCCCCCGAAATGGCGCTAATTTTAAAATGAAACTAAAATGCTCACGGCTGCACGGGCATTCATAACTCTGCGCGCCCACGGTGAGGGACGAGCAGAACAGAGCGAACGTTGTTTAGTTCATTCCTACTTCCATAGGAATTAATTGAAAAAGCTCACTCTACTCTGCACCATTATTAATGAATTGTGCAGACGTCCTTATTTTACTTTCGCTTTTTACCTGATTTTGAACACAAGAGGGCAGTATAACACTATGTATGATTTGGAAAAAAATTTTTTTTGACTAAACAACCATTCTGGCTGTTTTTAAACTTAAACATTATTCTCTAATTGCTCTCACCATGCCCGTTTCTGAAACTCTGCACATGTCTACTGTCTAATAAATGTGATGTGTCTGTCGGGTTTCATGCAATTTCAAGTATGTTAAGAGTCTCAAAAGCATCAACAAAGAATAATAAAGTTTGATGCGTTGCCACGGCAACAGTATCTAAGATATCAATAATCCTTTCTCAGGTCTACATCTGCCGTGTGTCTACATTATACACATAAAGTTTGAAGCAAATTGGGTAAAAATAAGAGGGTGATTTCAAAGCCTTTAGGAAGTGACACACTTCCTGCTGCCAGTTGGTGGCGCTATAACTTTGACTCACAATAGTCACATCCATGTGATCGGACTCTTACAGCGAACACACTGCTGAAGTTTCATCAAGATCAGTTAATGTATGCAGAAGTTATAACACACTTCCTGTTTCCTTTATTCGCCATAAATTCGTTTCCTCGCCACAGCCAAACCGTTCGAGATATCAAAAATCCCCTGGCAACTTTTCATCCTCAATGTCTTGACTTCATGCTGACCGAGTTTCGTGGCGATTGGTTGAATTCTCTAGGAGGAGTATATCGAATTCCAGGGGCATACGCTTCCAAACAAACCATAATAGCCGACTTCCTGTTGGGCTGGGGTAAAAAGTAAAAGTACAAAGGATATATGAATCGATGAGATCTATATGTGTACCGAGTTTCATATTATTACATTCAAGCGTGTTTGATTTATGGACCAAGTTTTCGGACCCCGTTCCAGGGGGCACTGTCGAGCCCCCCTGCCACGCCCGGGTACCAGCTTCAGCCCGGCCCTGATGGCCACGGGTTCTGACCCGTGTGCAAAGTTTCAAGAGTTTTTGAGCACGTTAAGGGCCCCCAAAGTGCGCTGAGAGTCTCAAAAGTATCCAAAAAGAATATTAAAGTTTGATGCGTTGTCACGGCAACAGCATCTAAGATATCAACAATCCTTTCACAGGTCTAAATCTGGCGTGTGTCTACATTATACACATCAAGTTTGAAGCAAATCGGGTAAAGCCTGTTTGATTTATGGACCAAGTTTTTGGACCCCATTCCAGGGGGCGCTGTCGAGCCCCCCTGCCACGCCCGGGTACCAGCTTCAGCCCGGCCCTGATGGCCGCGGTTTCTGACCCGTGTGCAAAGTTTCAAGAGTTTTTGAGCACGTTAAGGGCCCCAAAAGTGCGCTAAGAATCTCAAAAGTATCCAAAAAGAATATTAAAGTTTGATGCGTTGTCACGGCAACAGCATCTAAGATATCAACAATCCTTTCACAGGTCTACATCTGGCTTGTGTCTACATTATACACATCAAGTTTGAAGCAAATAGGGTAAAGCGTGTTGGATATATGGACCAAATTGTCTGACCCGTTCAAGGGGGCGCTGTCGAGCCCCCCTGCCACGCCCGGGTACCAGCTTCAGCCTGGCCCTGATGGCCGCGGGTTTTGTCCCGTGTGCAAAGTTTCAAGAGTTTTCGAGCACGTTAAGAACCCCAAAAGTGCCCGAAAGCATAAAAAAGCATGAAAAAGCTTAAAAAAAGGAATATTAATGTTTGATGCATTGCCATGGCAACAGTATCTAAGATATCAATAATCCTTTCACAGGTCTACATCTGGCATGTGTCTACATTATGCACATGAAGTTTGAAGCAAATCGGGTAAAAATAAGAGGGTGATTTAAAAGCATTTTGAAAGTGACACACTTCCTGCTTCCAGTTGGTGGCGCTATAACTTTGACTCACAATAGTCACATCCATGTGATCGGGCTCTTACAACGAACACACTGCTGAAGTTTCATCAAGATTAGTTAATGTATGCAGTAGTTATAACACACTTCCTGTTTCACGTTTCTCGCCATAATTTCGTTTACTCGCCACGGCCAAACCGTTCGAGATATCAAAAATCCCCTGGCAATTTTTCATCCTCAGTGTCTTGACTTCATGCTGACCGAGTTTCGTGCCGTGTGTTTGAATTCTCTAGGAGGAGTATTTCACATTCCATTGCATGTGTTTTCCAAACAACCCTTAATAGCCGACTTCCTGTTGGGCTGGGGTAAAAAGTAAGAGCATGAAGTATATATGAACCGATGAGATCTATATGTGTACTGAGTTTCATATTATTACATGCAAGCGTGTTTGATTTATGGACCAAGTGTTCAAACCCCGTTCCAGGGGGCGCTGTCGAGCCCCCCTGCCACGCCCGGGTACCAGCTTCAGCCCGGCCCTGATGGCCGCGGGTTCTGACCCGTGTGCAAAGTTTCAAGAGTTTTTGAGCACGTTAAGGCCCCCAAAAGTGCCCAAAAGGTAGTAAAATAATAATAATAATAATAAATAAATATAGCTGCGAGCAGCGATTACGGGCCCAAGCCGGTGGCACCGCAACCCCGGTGCCTTTAATTACCTAAAGGCACCGGAGTGGCGGTGCCGCCGGCTTTGGCCCTTCATCGCTGCTCGCAGCTATATTTATATGCACACTTTTGCACACCGGGGTGGCGGTGCCACCGGCTTGTTTATATATATATATATATATAAACAAGCCGGTGGCACCGCCACCCCGGTGCCTTTAGGGTTACTGTGCGTGACGGGCAATAACGTAACCCCGCTTTGACCTTTGAGAAGATGTGTGCTGTAGAGCTTGCATCAGTGTGGGCTCTGCAAAAGTGTGCATTGAGGGCACATATCAACCACAAAGTATGCGTGAGCAACCTTCTGAAACCTAAAATGAAAAATGAGACACCCTACGGTCTCATGGACTTAATGGAAACATGAAATAAGTACACAAGTTTGAAAGTTATATGAAGTGTGCCAAGACAGAATATTTGCCTGATCTGATTAGAAAAATAGTTTTTGTGTGTGTGTGTGTGTGTGTGAGGCGTGATTGAACAATGTAGACATAAAAACATACTCCGTCCTTTTGTTCATACAGGACATTATTCAAACTACAAAGTGTTTACTTATATTTGTGTACAATCGCAATAAAACACAACATTGTGCTTTTGTCAAACTGTAAACTACAACTGTCACCCAACCAAAATCTCTTACACACACACACACACACACACACACACACACACACACACACACAGACACACATAGTTTAAAAGCAAAAAAATCTTTTGGACATTCATCATATTGCATTGGTTTTCATTTCTTGTTCTCGAACAGAGCCCTAATCTGTTTATTTTTTCAGTTACACATTCTACATTGATTAAAAAAGAAAAATCAAATGTGCTTTTATTTTAGACATAAATAAATAATCTATCATTCAGATGAGAGTAAAGTTAGTGTTAGTTCAAATTTTAAGGAAAACAAAAATATGATCTGAAATATCGCACATTCATTTAAAATTCATTCAGGTTCAATTACCAAACATACAAATCTCAATGTAATTTAAAGCAAACAATACATTTAAAATATATGGGTTGTATGCAATTTTTTTATATATAAAAAGATATATATCCAAAAATACAAAGCCTAAACTTTAACAAGGGTTAAACAATCACTGTAACAGACACAATCACACACACACACACACACACACACGTCAAATCACTTACATTTTAGATGCAATATTGACTTTTTTTCTGTTTCAGCAGCGAAAATAGTTCGACAAA
Organism: Tiaroga cobitis; assembly: GCA_030578255.1. Classification (NCBI taxonomy): domain Eukaryota; kingdom Metazoa; phylum Chordata; class Actinopteri; order Cypriniformes; family Leuciscidae; genus Tiaroga; species Tiaroga cobitis. The sequence continues at coordinate 47,221,519 of CM060592.1, read as the reverse complement.
GATCACAGCAGAACCATCGAGCATCTCACAGCAACGCGTTCTCATTACTGAATGATTCAGCATTTTGAACAAATCGGTTGACTCAAAGATTCAACGACCAATCCATAATCTGTCTCATTCATGAATGACTCAGCCGTTCGAACGAATCGTTTGAACGAATGAATCAATGACTCGCTCATTAAGACGGTCGCCTGGCGACACCTAATGACGGTTTAGTGATATGTTTAAAAGTATCATTCTTTCCAACGATTGTTAATTAACTCATATTTGAAACATAAGCTATATATATATATATATATATATAATATATATATATATATATATATATATATACACACATATATATACACAAAAATAAAATAAACACATTTGAAGCGTGTTTGCTTACTAAATTGTGAGCTGAACGAAAGTTGCAGCAAATATCAGCAACAGGAGTCAAATTTCATTAATCACGAGAGTGAAGAGCTGACTGAAAAGATTATGACGGAATAGGCTATTTTATGTAAAAGCGCCTATTTAAGCGAATCTATCATTATACTCTTTTGTTGTTGTGTTTTCCGTGAAAAATAATAGACTATTGAACTCACAATTCAAGCACGCGCTCTGCACGCGCCACCATTATCAATGTCCGTGTGGACGTCCGCGATCGAACAGTGGAAACATTGGCTACTCCGTCATTTTATTCAAGAAGATCATTCAAACTGCAAAGTGTTTACTAATTTTTGGATACTCGCAATCAAACACAACATTGTGATTTTGTAAAATACATTCAAGAAATCCGCCCCCGAAATGGGGCTTCTTTTAAAATGAAACGAAAATGCTCACAGCTGCACGTCTTGTGGAGACGTCCGTTACTTTCGCTTTCAAGTTAGCGATTTTAAAGCCCCCAGCGGAGTCACGGTGGGAAAATATTCCCATAGTAGCATCAATTGGCCTACCTGATTTTGAACACAAGAGGGCAGTAAAGCACTATGAATGATTTTAATTTTTTTTATTTTTTTGGCTAAACAACCATTCTGGCTGTTTTTAAACTTAAACATAAATCTTAAATTGAAAAAAAGGAAGACAATGGGTTTAGTTCTAATATTAGTATAATTTTATAGAAAAATAAATGGTGTATAATTACATTTTAGAAAGATATGAGACATTTCCTGATTCTTTTTTTGACATAATCCCTCGCCATAGCAAAACCGTTTGAGATATTCAATATCCGTTCACAATTTAGCATCTTTAAAGTATTTTCATCAAGTTGAAAAAGTTTTGTAACTGTAGATGAAACTAACCCCCCCCACACACACACTTTTGTCACAAAAGGTGGCGCTACTGAGCCCCTGCACCACGCCCGTTTCTGAAACTTTGCACATGTCTACTGGCTAATAAATGTGATCTGTCTGTCAAGTTTCATGCAATTTTAAGCAATTTCAGGCATGCTAAGAGTCTCAAAAGCATCCAAAAAGAATATTAAAGTTTGATGCGTTGTCACGGCAACAGTATCTAAGATATCAATAATCCTTTCACAGGTCTACATCTGGCGTGTGTCTACATTATACACATAAAGTTTGAAGCAAATCGGGTAAAAATAAGAGGGTGATTTAAAAGCATTTTGAAAGTTACACACTTCCTGCTGCCAGTTGGTGGCGCTATAACTTTGACTCACAATAGTCACATCCATGTGATCGGCCTCTTACAGCGAACACACTGCTAAAGTTTCATCAAGATCAGTTACTGTATGCTGAAGTTATAACACACTTCCTGTTTCACGTTTCTCGCCATAAATTCGTTTCCTCGCCACGGCCAAACCGTTCGAGATATCAAAAATCCCCTGGCAATTTTTCATGCTCAATGTCTTGACTTCATGCTGACCGAGTTTCGTGGCGATTGGTTGAATTCTCTAGGAGGAGTATATCGAATTCCAGGGGCATACGCTTCCAAACAAACCATAATAGCCGACTTCCTGTTGGGCTGGGGTAAAAAGTAAAAGTACAAAGGATATATGAATCGATGAGATCTATATGTGTACCGAGTTTCATATTATTACATTCAAGCGTGTTTGATTTATGGACCAAGTTTTCGGACCCCGTTCCAGGGGGCACTGTCGAGCCCCCCTGCCACGCCCGGGTACCAGCTTCAGCCCGGCCCTGATGGCCACGGGTTCTGACCCGTGTGCAAAGTTTCAAGAGTTTTTGAGCACGTTAAGGGCCCCCAAAGTGCGCTGAGAGTCTCAAAAGTATCCAAAAAGAATATTAAAGTTTGATGCGTTGTCACGGCAACAGCATCTAAGATATCAACAATCCTTTCACAGGTCTAAATCTGGCGTGTGTCTACATTATACACATCAAGTTTGAAGCAAATCGGGTAAAGCCTGTTTGATTTATGGACCAAGTTTTCGGACCCCATTCCAGGGGGCGCTGTCGAGCCCCCCTGCCACGCCCGGGTACCAGCTTCAGCCCGGCCCTGATGGCCGCGGTTTCTGACCCGTGTGCAAAGTTTCAAGAGTTTTTGAGCATGTTAAGGGCCCCAAAAGTGCGCTAAGAATCTCAAAAGTATCCAAAAAGAATATTAAAGTTTGATGCGTTGTCACGGCAACAGCATCTAAGATATCAACAATCCTTTCACAGGTCTACATCTGGCTTGTGTCTACATTATACACATCAAGTTTGAAGCAAATAGGGTAAAGCGTGTTGGATATATGGACCAAATTGTCTGACCCGTTCAAGGGGGCGCTGTCGAGCCCCCCTGCCACGCCCGGGTACCAGCTTCAGCCTGGCCCTGATGGCCGCGGGTTTTGTCCCGTGTGCAAAGTTTCAAGAGTTTTTGAGCACGTTAAGAACCCCAAAAGTGCCCGAAAGCATAAAAAAGCATGAAAAAGCTTAAAAAAAGGAATATTAATGTTTGATGCATTGCCATGGCAACAGTATCTAAGATATCAATAATCCTTTCACAGGTCTACATCTGGCGTGTGTCTACATTATGCACATGAAGTTTGAAGCAAATCGGGTAAAAATAAGAGGGTGATTTAAAAGCATTTTGAAAGTGACACACTTCCTGCTTCCAGTTGGTGGCGCTATAACTTTGACTCACAATAGTCACATCCATGTGATCGGGCTCTTACAACGAACACACTGCTGAAGTTTCATCGAGATTAGTTAATGTATGCAGTAGTTATAACACACTTCCTGTTTCACGTTTCTCGCCATAATTTCGTTTACTCGCCACGGCCAAACCGTTCGAGATATCAAAAATCCCCTGGCAATTTTTCATCCTCAGTGTCTTGACTTCATGCTGACCGAGTTTCGTGCCGTGTGTTTGAATTCTCTAGGAGGAGTATTTCACATTCCATTGCATGTGTTTTCCAAACAACCCTTAATAGCCGACTTCCTGTTGGGCTGGGGTAAAAAGTAAGAGCATGAAGTATATATGAACCGATGAGATCTATATGTGTACTGAGTTTCATATTATTACATGCAAGCGTGTTTGATTTATGGACCAAGTGTTCAAACCCCGTTCCAGGGGGCGCTGTCGAGCCCCCCTGCCACGCCCGGGTACCAGCTTCAGCCCGGCCCTGATGGCCGCGGGTTCTGAGATGTGTGCAAAGTTTCAAGAGTTTTCGAGCACGTTAAGGCCCCCAAAAGTGCCCAAAAGGTAGTAAAATAATAATAATAATAAATAAATATAGCTGCGAGCAGCGATTACGGGCCCAAGCCGGTGGCACCGCAACCCCGGTGCCTTTAGTTACCTAAAGGCACCGGAGTGGCGGTGCCGCCGGCTTTGGCCCTTCATCGCTGCTCGCAGCTATATTCATATATATATATATATATATATATATATATATATATATATATATATATATATATATAAACAAGCCGGTGGCACCGCCACCCCCGGTGCCTTTATATATATATATATATATATATGTCTACATTGTTCAATCACGCCTCACACACACACACACACTTTTGCAGAGCCCACACCAATGCAAGCTCTATAGCACACATCTTCTCAAAGGTCAAAGCGGAGTTACGATATTGCCCGTCATGCACAGTAACCGTAAAGGCACCGGGGTGGCGGTGCCACCGGCTTGTTTATATATATATATATATCGTATTATTCTAACTTGTAAAAAACTATTAACTTTTGTTAATATTCAACCATTTCACAACTAACTTTTTTCCATAGATCAAACACAACATAATTATATGGTGGACTGAAACAAAAATTATTAATTAAATAAAATTATTGTTTTCCTCTGAAATAGCAAAAGCATCACACACTAGCTGTACCTGCTCTAAATAAAAAAGAGTAATTCAATAAAAATACAAAATCGAACTAAATAAAATAAATTATTACAAAAACAAAATCAAACCAAAGAAAATATATCTTCGAAAAAAAAAGCGAGTGTCATGAGGAAAGGCGCCTCAGGAATCGTCAGGATTAACTCCATGTGTAAGGAATTTTGATTGATTTTATTTGTCACTTGAAAATTATTGTTAAATGTGTGCCTGCATAACTTTAATAAGATTTATTTTCTTTGATTTGATTTTGTTTTATATAATTTATTTATTTCGATTTTGTATTTTTATTTAAATACTATTATTTATTTAGAGCAGGTACAGCTAAGTGTGCGATGCTTTTGCTATTTCAGAGGGAAAAAAACACATTTTATTTCAAAAAGGCTTTTCAATTAAATAAAATGTTCAAGCTTTGTTTTCGTTTTATTATTTTGTTTGTTTTAAGCTTTGTTTAATTTATATTGTTAATCATCTGACACAAAACAAATGCATAAAGTATCATTTTAACTTTTAAAAAACTATTAACATTTGTTAATAGTACATTGCCTGTCTTTTGTTAATAGGACAAAACATAGTTATTATATTTTATAATATTTTATAAATATATAAAATAAACATTTGTAATGAAATCGTTCAAAAAAATGATATTAGCATTGTTTTAAACTTTGAAACAGAAGTAGCGCAATGCCTGGCCACTCCCGCGCCGCCTCCTTTTCACAATCCGAGGGAACCATCTCCGGAATATTAACCTCACTCCTAGAAGTCCAATTCTCATTATTCATGCCTCTTACCTGGGATTGATTGCACACACACACACACACACACACACACACGCACGCACGCACTCACACGCACACACACACACACACACACACACACGTGTCAAGTCACTTACATTTTAGATGCAATATTGACTGTTCTTCTGTTTCAGCAGCGAAAATAGTTAAACAAAGATCACAGCAGAACCATTGCATCTCACAGCAACGTGTTTTCTCATTACTGAATGATTCAGCATTTTGAACAAATTGGTTGACTCAAAGATTCAATGACCAATCCATAAACATCTGTCTCATTCATGAATGACTCAGTCGTTCAAACGAATCGTTTGAACGAATGAATCAATGACCCGCTCATTAAGACGGTCGCCTGGCGACACCTAGTGACGGTTTAGTGTTATTTGATTATACACTCAAAATATTCCACAACAAATCCTTTAAATTTAATGATATTCAGAACAGAACACAAATAAAAAAATAACTATAATAAAGCCAAAACGAAATAATTTAAAACAAAAGTAAAAGTAAGTGGTGTTAGGCTCACGTAAATCTCTCTTTAGAATCTAAATGTTGCAACATTTGCGATGTATTTGGATGCTAAACTATTCTTTATTACAGGCTTTGTACTTCACTCACGTTCCAATATCGACGGAAAAAATCATCCTCTTCACTTGTGCAAAAATGTGCTTGGAAAAATCACAGTGGAGCGGTGCTTACTGTGAATGATACAAATTGTACTACTGACTATTTCAACATAGCAGTGTAATTTGTATATGTTAGGTTGAATGTTTTATTATTGTGTGTGTGTGTGTGTGTGTGTGTTTGTGTGTGTGTGTGTGTGTGTGTGTGTGTGTGTGTGTGTGTGTGTGTGTGTGTGTGTGTGTGTGTCAGTGTGTGTGTGGGGGTCTGGGTGGCTCAGCGCGATTGAACAGTGAAACATACTCCGTCATTTTCTTCATACAGGACATCATTCAAACGTCAAAGTGTTTACTTATATTTGTGTACACTCGCAATTAAACACAACATTGTGTTTTTGTTAAATAAATTAAAGTAATACGTCCCCCGAAATGGCGCTAATTTTAAAATGAAACTAAAATGCTCACGGCTGCACGGGCATTCATAACTCTGCGCGCCCACGGTGAGGGACGAGCAGAACAGAGCGAACGTTGTTTAGTTCATTCCTACTTCCATAGGAATTAATTGAAAAAGCTCACTCTACTCTGCACCATTATTAATGAATTGTGCAGACGTCCTTATTTTACTTTCGCTTTTTACCTGATTTTGAACACAAGAGGGCAGTATAACACTATGTATGATTTGGAAAAAAAATTTTTTTGACTAAACAACCATTCTGGCTGTTTTTAAACTTAAACATTATTCTCTAATTGCTCTCACCATGCCCGTTTCTGAAACTCTGCACATGTCTACTGTCTAATAAATGTGATGTGTCTGTCGGGTTTCATGCAATTTCAAGTATGTTAAGAGTCTCAAAAGCATCAACAAAGAATAATAAAGTTTGATGCGTTGCCACGGCAACAGTATCTAAGATATCAATAATCCTTTCTCAGGTCTACATCTGCCGTGTGTCTACATTATACACATAAAGTTTGAAGCAAATTGGGTAAATATAAGAGGGTGATTTCAAAGCCTTTAGGAAGTGACACACTTCCTGCTGCCAGTTGGTGGCGCTATAACTTTGACTCACAATAGTCACATCCATGTGATCGGACTCTTACAGCGAACACACTGCTGAAGTTTCATCAAGATCAGTTAATGTATGCAGAAGTTATAACACACTTCCTGTTTCCTTTATTCGCCATAAATTCGTTTCCTCGCCACAGCCAAACCGTTCGAGATATCAAAAATCCCCTGGCAACTTTTCATCCTCAATGTCTTGACTTCATGCTGACCGAGTTTCGTGGCGATTGGTTGAATTCTCTAGGAGGAGTATATCGAATTCCAGGGGCATACACTTCCAAACAAACCATAATAGCCGACTTCCTGTTGGGCTGGGGTAAAAAGTAAAAGTACAAAGGATATATGAATCGATGAGATCTATATGTGTACCGAGTTTCATATTATTACATTCAAGCGTGTTTGATTTATGGACCAAGTTTTCGGACCCCGTTCCAGGGGGCACTGTCGAGCCCCCCTGCCACGCCCGGGTACCAGCTTCAGCCCGGCCCTGATGGCCACGGGTTCTGACCCGTGTGCAAAGTTTCAAGAGTTTTTGAGCACGTTAAGGGCCCCAAAAGTGCGCTGAGAGTCTCAAAAGTATCCAAAAAGAATATTAAAGTTTGATGCGTTGTCACGGCAACAGCATCTAAGATATCAACAATCCTTTCACAGGTCTAAATCTGGCGTGTGTCTACATTATACACATCAAGTTTGAAGCAAATCGGGTAAAGCCTGTTTGATTTATGGACCAAGTTTTCGGACCCCATTCCAGGGGGCGCTGTCGAGCCCCCCTGCCACGCCCGGGTACCAGCTTCAGCCCGGCCCTGATGGCCGCGGTTTCTGACCCGTGTGCAAAGTTTCAAGAGTTTTTGAGCACGTTAAGGGCCCCAAAAGTGCGCTAAGAATCTCAAAAGTATCCAAAAAGAATATTAAAGTTTGATGCGTTGTCACGGCAACAGCATCTAAGATATCAACAATCCTTTCACAGGTCTACATCTGGCTTGTGTCTACATTATACACATCAAGTTTGAAGCAAATAGGGTAAAGCGTGTTGGATATATGGACCAAATTGTCTGACCCGTTCAAGGGGGCGCTGTCGAGCCCCCCTGCCACGCCCGGGTACCAGCTTCAGCCTGGCCCTGATGGCCGCGGGTTTTGTCCCGTGTGCAAAGTTTCAAGAGTTTTCGAGCACGTTAAGAACCCCAAAAGTGCCCGAAAGCATAAAAAAGCATGAAAAAGCTTAAAAAAAGGAATATTAATGTTTGATGCATTGCCATGGCAACAGTATCTAAGATATCAATAATCCTTTCACAGGTCTACATCTGGCGTGTGTCTACATTATGCACATGAAGTTTGAAGCAAATCGGGTAAAAATAAGAGGGTGATTTAAAAGCATTTTGAAAGTGACACACTTCCTGCTTCCAGTTGGTGGCGCTATAACTTTGACTCACAATAGTCACATCCATGTGATCGGGCTCTTACAACGAACACACTGCTGAAGTTTCATCAAGATTAGTTAATGTATGCAGTAGTTATAACACACTTCCTGTTTCACGTTTCTCGCCATAATTTCGTTTACTCGCCACGGCCAAACCGTTCGAGATATCAAAAATCCCCTGGCAATTTTTCATCCTCAGTGTCTTGACTTCATGCTGACCGAGTTTCGTGCCGTGTGTTTGAATTCTCTAGGAGGAGTATTTCACATTCCATTGCATGTGTTTTCCAAACAACCCTTAATAGCCGACTTCCTGTTGGGCTGGGGTAAAAAGTAAGAGCATGAAGTATATATGAACCGATGAGATCTATATGTGTACTGAGTTTCATATTATTACATGCAAGCGTGTTTGATTTATGGACCAAGTGTTCAAACCCCGTTCCAGGGGGCGCTGTCGAGCCCCCCTGCCACGCCCGGGTACCAGCTTCAGCCCGGCCCTGATGGCCGCGGGTTCTGACCCGTGTGCAAAGTTTCAAGAGTTTTTGAGCACGTTAAGGCCCCCAAAAGTGCCCAAAAGGTAGTAAAATAATAATAATAATAATAAATAATAATCCTTAGGAAAACAATAGGGCCTTCGCCTTTTCAAGGCTTGGGCCCTAATAATCCTTAGGAAAACAATAGGGCCTTCGCCTTTTCAAGGCTTGGGCCCTAATAAATAATAATCCTTAGGAAAACAATAGGGCCTTCGCCTTTTCAAGGCTTGGGCCCTAATAATAATAAATAAATATAGCTGCGAGCAGCGATTACGGGCCCAAGCCGGTGGCACCGCAACCCCGGTGCCTTTAATTACCTAAAGGCACCGGAGTGGCGGTGCCGCCGGCTTTGGCCCTTCATCGCTGCTCGCAGCTATATTTATATATATATATATATATATATATATATATATATATATATATATATATATATATATAAACAAGCCGGTGGCACCGCCACCCCGGTGCCTTTAGGGTTACTGTGCGTGACGGGCAATAACGTAACCCCGCTTTGACCTTTGAGAAGATGTGTGCTGTAGAGCTTGCATCAGTGTGGGCTCTGCAAAAGTGTGCATTGAGGGCACATATCAACCACAAAGTATGCGTGAGCAAGCTTCTGAAACCTAAAATGAAAAATGAGACACCCTACGGTCTCATGGACTTAATGGACACATGAAATAAGTACACAAGTTTGAAAGTTATATGAAGTGTGCCAAGACAGAATATTTGCCTGATCTGATTAGAAAAATAGTTTTTGTGTGTGTGTGTGTGTGTGAGGCGTGATTGAACAATGTAGACATAAAAACATACTCCGTCCTTTTGTTCATACAGGACATTATTCAAACTACAAAGTGTTTACTTATATTTGTGTACAATCGCAATAAAACACAACATTGTGCTTTTGTCAAACTGTAAACTACAACTGTCACCCAACCAAAATCTCTTACACACACACACACACACACACACACACATAGTTTAAAAGCAAAAAAATCTTTTGGACATTCATCATATTGCATTGGTTTTCATTTCTTGTTCTCGAACAGAGCCCTAATCTGTTTATTTTTTCAGTTACACATTCTACATTGATTAAAAAAGAAAAATCAAATGTGCTTTTATTTTAGACATAAATAAATAATCTAGCATTCAGATGAGAGTAAAGTTAGTGTTAGTTCAAATTTTAAGGAAAACAAAAATATGATCTGAAATATCGCACATTCATTTAAAATTCATTCAGGTTCAATTACCAAACATACAAATCTCAATGTAATTTAAAGCAAACAATACATTTAAAATATATGGGTTGTATGCAATTTTTTTATATATAAAAAGATATATATCCAAAAATACAAAGCCTAAACTTTAACAAGGGTTAAACAATCACTGTAACAGACACAATCACACACACACACACACACACACACGTCAAATCACTTACATTTTAGATGCAATATTGACTTTTTTTCTTTTTCAGCAGCGAAAATAGTTCAACAAAGATCACAGCAGAACCATCGAGCATCTCACAGCAACGTGTTTTCTCATTACTGAATGATTCAGCATTTTGAACAAATCGGTTGACTCAAAGATTCAACGACCAATCCATAATCTGTCTCATTCATGAATGACTCAGCCGTTCGAACGAATCGTTTGAACGAATGAATCAATGACTCGCTCATTAAGACGGTCGCCTGGCGACACCTAATGACGGTTTAGTGATATGTTTAAAAGTATCATTCTTTCCAACGATTGTTAATTAACTCATATTTGAAACATAAGCTATATATATATATATATATATATATATATATATATATACACACACATATATATACACAAAAATAAAATAAACACATTTGAAGCGTGTTTGCTTACTAAATTGTGAGCTGAACGAAAGTTGCAGCAAATATCAGCAACAGGAGTCAAATTTCATTAATCACGAGAGTGAAGAGCTGACTGAAAAGATGATGACGGAATAGGCATTTTATGTAAAAGCGCCTATTTAAGCGAATCTATCATTATACTCTTTTGTTGTTGTGTTTTCCGTGAAAAATAATAGACTATTGAACTCACAATTCAAGCACGCGCTCTGCACGCGCCACCATTATCAATGTCCGTGTGGACGTCCGCGATCGAACAGTGGAAACATTGGCTACTCCGTCATTTTATTCAAGAAGATCATTCAAACTGCAAAGTGTTTACTTATTTTTGGATACTCGCAATCAAACACAACATTGTGATTTTGTAAAATACATTCAAGAAATCCGCCCCCGAAATGGGGCTTCTTTTAAAATGAAACAAAAATGCTCACAGCTGCACGTCTTGTGGAGACGTCCGTTACTTTCGCTTTCAAGTTAGCGATTTTAAAGCCCCCAGCGGAGTCACGGTGGGAAAATATTCCCATAGTAGCATCAATTGGCCTACCTGATTTTGAACACAAGAGGGCAGTAAAGCACTATGAATGATTTTTATTTATTTTTTTTGGCTAAACAACCATTCTGGCTGTTTTTAAACTTAAACATAAATCTTAAATTGAAAAAAAGGAATACAATGGGTTTACTTCTAATATTAGTATAATTTTATAGAAAAATAAATGGTGTATAATTACATTTTAGAAAGATATGAGACATTTCCTGATTCTTTTTTTGACATAATCCCTCGCCATAGCAAAACCGTTTGAGATATTCAATATCCGTTCACAATTTAGCATCTTTAATGTATTTTCATCAAGTTGAAAAAGTTTTGTAACTGTAGATGAAACTAACCCCCCCCCCCCCCCCACACACACTTTTGTCACAAAAGGTGGCGCTACTGAGCCCCTGCACCACGCCCGTTTCTGAAACTTTGCACATGTCTACTGGCTAATAAATGTGATCTGTCTGTCAAGTTTCATGCAATTTTAAGCAATTTCAGGCATGCTAAGAGTCTCAAAAGCATCCAAAAAGAATATTAAAGTTTGATGCGTTGCCATGGCAACAGTATCTAAGATTTCAATAATCCTTTCACAGGTCTACATCTGCCGTGTATTTACATTATACACATAAAGTTTGAAGCAAATTGGGTAAAAATAAGAGGGTGATTTCAAAGCCTTTAGGAAGTGACACACTTCCTGCTGCCAGTTGGTGGCGCTATAACTTTGACTCACAATAGTCACATCCATGTGATCGGACTCTTACAGCGAACACACTGCTGAAGTTTCATCAAGATCAGTTAATGTATGCAGAAGTTATAACACACTTCCTGTTTCCTTTATTCGCCATAAATTCGTTTCCTCGCCACAGCCAAACCGTTCGAGATATCAAAAATCCCCTGGCAACTTTTCATCCTCAATGTCTTGACTTCATGCTGACCGAGTTTCGTGGCGATTGGTTGAATTCTCTAGGAGGAGTATATCGAATTCCAGGGGCATACGCTTCCAAACAAACCATAATAGCCGACTTCCTGTTGGGCTGGGGTAAAAAGTAAAAGTACAAAGGATATATGAATCGATGAGATCTATATGTGTACCGAGTTTCATATTATTACATTCAAGCGTGTTTGATTTATGGACCAAGTTTTCGGACCCCGTTCCAGGGGGCGCTGTCGAGCCCCCCTGCCACGCCCGGGTACCAGCTTCAGCCCGGCCCTGATGGCCACGGGTTCTGACCCGTGTGCAAAGTTTCAAGAGTTTTTGAGCACGTTAAGGGCCCCCAAAGTGCGCTGAGAGTCTCAAAAGTATCCAAAAAGAATATTAAAGTTTGATGCGTTGTCACGGCAACAGCATCTAAGATATCAACAATCCTTTCACAGGTCTAAATCTGGCATGTGTCTACATTATACACATCAAGTTTGAAGCAAATCGGGTAAAGCCTGTTTGATTTATGGACCAAGTTTTCGGACCCCATTCCAGGGGGCGCTGTCGAGCCCCCCTGCCACGCCCGGGTACCAGCTTCAGCCCGGCCCTGATGGCCGCGGTTTCTGACCCGTGTGCAAAGTTTCAAGAGTTTTTGAGCACGTTAAGGGCCCCAAAAGTGCGCTAAGAATCTCAAAAGTATCCAAAAAGAATATTAAAGTTTGATGCGTTGTCACGGCAACAGCATCTAAGATATCAACAATCCTTTCACAGGTCTACATCTGGCTTGTGTCTACATTATACACATCAAGTTTGAAGCAAATAGGGTAAAGCGTGTTGGATATATGGACCAAATTGTCTGACCCGTTCAAGGGGGCGCTGTCGAGCCCCCCTGCCACGCCCGGGTACCAGCTTCAGCCTGGCCCTGATGGCCGCGGGTTTTGTCCCGTGTGCAAAGTTTCAAGAGTTTTCGAGCACGTTAAGAACCCCAAAAGTGCCCGAAAGCATAAAAAAGCATGAAAAAGCTTAAAAAAAGGAATATTAATGTTTGATGCATTGCCATGGCAACAGTATCTAAGATATCAATAATCCTTTCACAGGTCTACATCTGGCGTGTGTCTACATTATGCACATGAAGTTTGAAGCAAATCGGGTAAAAATAAGAGGGTGATTTAAAAGCATTTTGAAAGTGACACACTTCCTGCTTCCAGTTGGTGGCGCTATAACTTTGACTCACAATAGTCACATCCATGTGATCGGGCTCTTACAACGAACACACTGCTGAAGTTTCATCAAGATTAGTTAATGTATCCAGTAGTTATAACACACTTCCTGTTTCACATTTCTCGCCATAATTTCGTTTACTCGCCACGGCCAAACCGTTCGAGATATCAAAAATCCCCTGGCAATTTTTCATCCTCAGTGTCTTGACTTCATGCTGACCGAGTTTCGTGCCGTGTGTTTGAATTCTCTAGGAGGAGTATTTCACATTCCATTGCATGTGTTTTCCAAACAACCCTTAATAGCCGACTTCCTGTTGGGCTGGGGTAAAAAGTAAGAGCATGAAGTATATATGAACCGATGAGATCTATATGTGTACTGAGTTTCATATTATTACATGCAAGCGTGTTTGATTTATGGACCAAGTGTTCAAACCCCGTTCCAGGGGGCGCTGTCGAGCCCCCCTGCCACGCCCGGGTACCAGCTTCAGCCCGGCCCTGATGGCCGCGGGTTCTGAGATGTGTGCAAAGTTTCAAGAGTTTTCGAGCACGTTAAGGCCCCCAAAAGTGCCCAAAAGGTAGTAAAATAATAATAATAATAATAATAATAATAATAAAATATAGCTGCGAGCAGCGATTACGGGCCCAAGCCGGTGGCACCGCAACCCCGGTGCCTTTAGTTACCTAAAGGCACCGGAGTGGCGGTGCCGCCGGCTTTGGCCCTTCATCGCTGCTCGCAGCTATATTCATATATATATATATATATATATATATATATATATATATATATATATATATATATATATATATAAACAAGCCGGTGGCACCGCCACCCCGGTGCCTTTATATATATATATATATATATGTCTACATTGTTCAATCACGCCTCACACACACACACACACTTTTGCAGAGCCCACACCAATGCAAGCTCTATAGCACACATCTTCTCAAAGGTCAAAGCGGAGTTACGATATTGCCCGTCATGCACAGTAACCGTAAAGGCACCGGGGGTGGCGGTGCCACCGGCTTGTTTATATATATATATATATCGTATTATTCTAACTTGTAAAAAACTATTAACTTTTGTTAATATTCAACCATTTCACAACTAACTTTTTTCCATAGATCAAACACAACATAATTATATGGTGGACTGAAACAAAAATTATTAATTAAATAAAATTATTGTTTTCCTCTGAAATAGCAAAAGCATCACACACTAGCTGTACCTGCTCTAAATAAAAAAGAGTAATTCAATAAAAATACAAAATCGAACTAAATAAAATAAATTATTACAAAAACAAAATCAAACCAAAGAAAATATATCTTCGAAAAAAAAAGCGAGTGTCATGAGGAAAGGCGCCTCAGGAATCGTCAGGATTAACTCCATGTGTAAGGAATTTTGATTGATTTTATGTCACTTGAAAATTATTGTTAAATGTGTGCCTGCATAACTTTAATAAGATTTATTTTCTTTGATTTGATTTTGTTTTATATAATTTATTTATTTCGATTTTGTATTTTTATTTAAATACTATTATTTATTTAGAGCAGGTACAGCTAAGTGTGCGATGCTTTTGCTATTTCAGAGGGAAAAAAACACATTTTATTTCAAAAAGGCTTTTCAATTAAATAAAATGTTCAAGCTTTGTTTTCGTTTTATTATTTTGTTTGTTTTAAGCTTTGTTTAATTTATATTGTTAATCATCTGACACAAAACAAATGCATAAAGTATCATTTTAACTTTTAAAAAACTATTAACATTTGTTAATAGTACATTGCCTGTCTTTTGTTAATAGGACAAAACATAGTTATTATATTTTATAATATTTTATAAATATATAAAATAAACATTTGTAATGAAATCGTTCAAAAAAATGATATTAGCATTGTTTTAAACTTTGAAACAGAAGTAGCGCAATGCCTGGCCACTCCCGCGCCGCCTCCTTTTCACAATCCGAGGGAACCATCTCCGGAATATTAACCTCACTCCTAGAAGTCCAATTCTCATTATTCATGCCTCTTACCTGGGATTGATTGCACACACACACACACACACACACACACACGCACGCACGCACTCACACGCACACACACACACACGTGTCAAGTCACTTACATTTTAGATGCAATATTGACTGTTCTTCTGTTTCAGCAGCGAAAATAGTTAAACAAAGATCACAGCAGAACCATTGCATCTCACAGCAACGTGTTTTCTCATTACTGAATGATTCAGCATTTTGAACAAATTGGTTGACTCAAAGATTCAATGACCAATCCATAAACATCTGTCTCATTCATGAATGACTCAGTCGTTCAAACGAATCGTTTGAACGAATGAATCAATGACCCGCTCATTAAGACGGTCGCCTGGCGACACCTAGTGACGGTTTAGTGTTATTTGATTATACACTCAAAATATTCCACAACAAATCCTTTAAATTTAATGATATTCAGAACAGAACACAAATAAAAAAATAACTATAATAAAGCCAAAACGAAATAATTTAAAACAAAAGTAAAAGTAAGTGGTGTTAGGCTCACGTAAATCTCTCTTTAGAATCTAAATGTTGCAACATTTGCGATGTATTTGGATGCTAAACTATTCTTTATTACAGGCTTTGTACTTCACTCACGTTCCAATATCGACGGAAAAAATCATCCTCTTCACTTGTGCAAAAATGTGCTTGGAAAAATCACAGTGGAGCGGTGCTTACTGTGAATGATACAAATTGTACTACTGACTATTTCAACATAGCAGTGTAATTTGTATATGTTAGGTTGAATGTTTTATTATTGTGTGTGTGTGTGTGTGTGTGTGTTTGTGTGTGTGTGTGTGTGTGTGTGTGTGTGTGTGTGTGTGTGTGTGTGTGTGTGTCAGTGTGTGTGTGGGGGTCTGGGTGGCTCAGCGCGATTGAACAGTGAAACATACTCCGTCATTTTCTTCATACAGGACATCATTCAAACGTCAAAGTGTTTACTTATATTTGTGTACACTCGCAATTAAACACAACATTGTGTTTTTGTTAAATAAATTAAAGTAATACGTCCCCCGAAATGGCGCTAATTTTAAAATGAAACTAAAATGCTCACGGCTGCACGGGCATTCATAACTCTGCGCGCCCACGGTGAGGGACGAGCAGAACAGAGCGAACGTTGTTTAGTTCATTCCTACTTCCATAGGAATTAATTGAAAAAGCTCACTCTACTCTGCACCATTATTAATGAATTGTGCAGACGTCCTTATTTTACTTTCGCTTTTTACCTGATTTTGAACACAAGAGGGCAGTATAACACTATGTATGATTTGGAAAAAAATTTTTTTTGACTAAACAACCATTCTGGCTGTTTTTAAACTTAAACATTATTCTCTAATTGCTCTCACCATGCCCGTTTCTGAAACTCTGCACATGTCTACTGTCTAATAAATGTGATGTGTCTGTCGGGTTTCATGCAATTTCAAGTATGTTAAGAGTCTCAAAAGCATCAACAAAGAATAATAAAGTTTGATGCGTTGCCACGGCAACAGTATCTAAGATATCAATAATCCTTTCTCAGGTCTACATCTGCCGTGTGTCTACATTATACACATAAAGTTTGAAGCAAATTGGGTAAAAATAAGAGGGTGATTTCAAAGCCTTTAGGAAGTGACACACTTCCTGCTGCCAGTTGGTGGCGCTATAACTTTGACTCACAATAGTCACATCCATGTGATCGGACTCTTACAGCGAACACACTGCTGAAGTTTCATCAAGATCAGTTAATGTATGCAGAAGTTATAACACACTTCCTGTTTCCTTTATTCGCCATAAATTCGTTTCCTCGCCACAGCCAAACCGTTCGAGATATCAAAAATCCCCTGGCAACTTTTCATCCTCAATGTCTTGACTTCATGCTGACCGAGTTTCGTGGCGATTGGTTGAATTCTCTAGGAGGAGTATATCGAATTCCAGGGGCATACGCTTCCAAACAAACCATAATAGCCGACTTCCTGTTGGGCTGGGGTAAAAAGTAAAAGTACAAAGGATATATGAATCGATGAGATCTATATGTGTACCGAGTTTCATATTATTACATTCAAGCGTGTTTGATTTATGGACCAAGTTTTCGGACCCCGTTCCAGGGGGCACTGTCGAGCCCCCCTGCCACGCCCGGGTACCAGCTTCAGCCCGGCCCTGATGGCCACGGGTTCTGACCCGTGTGCAAAGTTTCAAGAGTTTTTGAGCACGTTAAGGGCCCCCAAAGTGCGCTGAGAGTCTCAAAAGTATCCAAAAAGAATATTAAAGTTTGATGCGTTGTCACGGCAACAGCATCTAAGATATCAACAATCCTTTCACAGGTCTAAATCTGGCGTGTGTCTACATTATACACATCAAGTTTGAAGCAAATCGGGTAAAGCCTGTTTGATTTATGGACCAAGTTTTCGGACCCCATTCCAGGGGGCGCTGTCGAGCCCCCCTGCCACGCCCGGGTACCAGCTTCAGCCCGGCCCTGATGGCTGCGGTTTCTGACCCGTGTGCAAAGTTTCAAGAGTTTTTGAGCACGTTAAGGGCCCCAAAAGTGCGCTAAGAATCTCAAAAGTATCCAAAAAGAATATTAAAGTTTGATGCGTTGTCACGGCAACAGCATCTAAGATATCAACAATCCTTTCACAGGTCTACATCTGGCTTGTGTCTACATTATACACATCAAGTTTGAAGCAAATAGGGTAAAGCGTGTTGGATATATGGACCAAATTGTCTGACCCGTTCAAGGGGGCGCTGTCGAGCCCCCCTGCCACGCCCGGGTACCAGCTTCAGCCTGGCCCTGATGGCCGCGGGTTTTGTCCCGTGTGCAAAGTTTCAAGAGTTTTCGAGCACGTTAAGAACCCCAAAAGTGCCCGAAAGCATAAAAAAGCATGAAAAAGCTTAAAAAAAGGAATATTAATGTTTGATGCATTGCCATGGCAACAGTATCTAAGATATCAATAATCCTTTCACAGGTCTACATCTGGCGTGTGTCTACATTATGCACATGAAGTTTGAAGCAAATCGGGTAAAAATAAGAGGGTGATTTAAAAGCATTTTGAAAGTGACACACTTCCTGCTTCCAGTTGGTGGCGCTATAACTTTGACTCACAATAGTCACATCCATGTGATCGGGCTCTTACAACGAACACACTGCTGAAGTTTCATCAAGATTAGTTAATGTATGCAGTAGTTATAACACACTTCCTGTTTCACGTTTCTCGCCATAATTTCGTTTACTCGCCACGGCCAAACCGTTCGAGATATCAAAAATCCCCTGGCAATTTTTCATCCTCAGTGTCTTGACTTCATGCCGACCGAGTTTCGTGCCGTGTGTTTGAATTCTCTAGGAGGAGTATTTCACATTCCATTGCATGTGTTTTCCAAACAACCCTTAATAGCCGACTTCCTGTTGGGCTGGGGTAAAAAGTAAGAGCATGAAGTATATATGAACCGATGAGATCTATATGTGTACTGAGTTTCATATTATTACATGCAAGCGTGTTTGATTTATGGACCAAGTGTTCAAACCCCGTTCCAGGGGGCGCTGTCGAGCCCCCCTGCCACGCCCGGGTACCAGCTTCAGCCCGGCCCTGATGGCCGCGGGTTCTGAGATGTGTGCAAAGTTTCAAGAGTTTTCGAGCACGTTAAGGCCCCCAAAAGTGCCCAAAAGGTAGTAAAATAATAATAATAATAAATAAATATATATATATATATATATATATATATATATATATAAATATAGCTGCGAGCAGCGATTACGGGCCCAAGCCGGTGGCACCGCAACCCCGGTGCCTTTAATTACCTAAAGGCACCGGAGTGGCGGTGCCGCCGGCTTTGGCCCTTCATCGCTGCTCGCAGCTATATTTATATATATATATATATATATATATATATATATATATAAACAAGCCGGTGGCACCGCCACCCCGGTGCCTTTAGGGTTACTGTGCGTGACGGGCAATAACGTAACCCCGCTTTGACCTTTGAGAAGATGTGTGCTGTAGAGCTTGCATCAGTGTGGGCTCTGCAAAAGTGTGCATTGAGGGCACATATCAACCACAAAGTATGCGTGAGCAACCTTCTGAAACCTAAAATGAAAAATGAGACACCCTACGGTCTCATGGACTTAATGGACACATGAAATAAGTACACAAGTTTGAAAGTTATATGAAGTGTGCCAAGACAGAATATTTGCCTGATCTGATTAGAAAAATAGTTTTTGTGTGTGTGTGTGTGTGTGTGTGAGGCGTGATTGAACAATGTAGACATAAAAACATACTCCGTCCTTTTGTTCATACAGGACATTATTCAAACTACAAAGTGTTTACTTATATTTGTGTACAATCGCAATAAAACACAACATTGTGCTTTTGTCAAACTGTAAACTACAACTGTCACCCAACCAAAATCTCTTACACACACACACACACACACACATAGTTTAAAAGCAAAAAAATCTTTTGGACATTCATCATATTGCATTGGTTTTCATTTCTTGTTCTCGAACAGAGCCCTAATCTGTTTATTTTTTCAGTTACACATTCTACATTGATTAAAAAAGAAAAATCAAATGTGTTTTTATTTTATACATAAATAAATAATCTAGCATTCAGATGAGAGTAAAGTTAGTGTTAGTTCAAATTTTAAGGAAAACAAAAATATGATCTGAAATATCGCACATTCATTTAAAATTCATTCAGGTTCAATTACCAAACATACAAATCTCAATGTAATTTAAAGCAAACAATACATTTAAAATATATGGGTTGTATGCAATTTTTTTATATATAAAAAGATATATATCCAAAAATACAAAGCCTAAACTTTAACAAGGGTTAAACAATCACTGTAACAGACACAATCACACACACACACACACGTCAAATCACTTACATTTTAGATGCAATATTGACTTTTTTTCTGTTTCAGCAGCGAAAATAGTTCAACAAAGATCACAGCAGAACCATCGAGCATCTCACAGCAACGCGTTCTCATTACTGAATGATTCAGCATTTTGAACAAATCGGTTGACTCAAAGATTCAACGACCAATCCATAATCTGTCTCATTCATGAATGACTCAGCCGTTCGAACGAATCGTTTGAACGAATGAATCAATGACTCGCTCATTAAGACGGTCGCCTGGCGACACCTAATGACGGTTTAGTGATATGTTTAAAAGTATCATTCTTTCCAACGATTGTTAATTAACTCATATTTGAAACATAAGCTATATATATATATATATATATATATATATATATATATATATATATACACACATATATATACACAAAAATAAAATAAACACATTTGAAGCGTGTTTGCTTACTAAATTGTGAGCTGAACGAAAGTTGCAGCAAATATCAGCAACAGGAGTCAAATTTCATTAATCACGAGAGTGAAGAGCTGACTGAAAAGATGATGACGGAATAGGCTATTTTATGTAAAAGCGCCTATTTAAGCGAATCTATCATTATACTCTTTTGTTGTTGTGTTTTCCGTGAAAAATAATAGACTATTGAACTCACAATTCAAGCACGCGCTCTGCACGCGCCACCATTATCAATGTCCGTGTGGACGTCCGCGATCGAACAGTGGAAACATTGGCTACTCCGTCATTTTATTCAAGAAGATCATTCAAACTGCAAAGTGTTTACTTATTTTTGGATACTCGCAATCAAACACAACATTGTGATTTTGTAAAATACATTCAAGAAATCCGCCCCCGAAATGGGGCTTCTTTTAAAATGAAACAAAAATGCTCACAGCTGCACGTCTTGTGGAGACGTCCGTTACTTTCGCTTTCAAGTTAGCGATTTTAAAGCCCCCAGCGGAGTCACGGTGGGAAAATATTCCCATAGTAGCATCAATTGGCCTACCTGATTTTGAACACAAGAGGGCAGTAAAGCACTATGAATGATTTTTATTTTTTTTATTTTTTTGGCTAAACAACCATTCTGGCTGTTTTTAAACTTAAACATAAATCTTAAATTGAAAAAAAGGAATACAATGGGTTTACTTCTAATATTAGTATAATTTTATAGAAAAATAAATGGTGTATAATTACATTTTAGAAAGATATGAGACATTTCCTGATTCTTTTTTTGACATAATCCCTCGCCATAGCAAAACCGTTTGAGATATTCAATATCCGTTCACAATTTAGCATCTTTAATGTATTTTCATCAAGTTGAAAAAGTTTTGTAACTGTAGATGAAACTAACCCCCCCCCCCACACACACTTTTGTCACAAAAGGTGGCGCTACTGAGCCCCTGCACCACGCCCGTTTCTGAAACTTTGCACATGTCTACTGGCTAATAAATGTGATCTGTCTGTCAAGTTTCATGCAATTTTAAGCAATTTCAGGCATGCTAAGAGTCTCAAAAGCATCCAAAAAGAATATTAAAGTTTGATGCGTTGCCATGGCAACAGTATCTAAGATATCAATAATCCTTTCACAGGTCTACATCTGCCGTGTATTTACATTATACACATCAAGTTTGAAGCAAATCGGGTAAAAATAAGAGGGTGATTTCAAAGTATTTTGAAAGTGACACACTTCCTGCTGCCAGTTGGTGGCGCTATAACTTTGACTCACAATAGTCACATCCATGTGATCGGCCTCTCACAGCGAACACACTGTTGAAGTTTCATCAAGATCAGTTAATGTATGCAGAAGTTATAACACACTTCCTGTTTCCATTATTCGCCATAAATTCGTTTCCTCGTCACGGCCAAACCGTTCGAGATATCAAAAATCCCCTGGCAATTTTTCATCCTCAATGTCTTGACATCATGCTGACCGA
This sequence comes from Tiaroga cobitis, assembly GCA_030578255.1. Classification (NCBI taxonomy): domain Eukaryota; kingdom Metazoa; phylum Chordata; class Actinopteri; order Cypriniformes; family Leuciscidae; genus Tiaroga; species Tiaroga cobitis. The sequence continues at coordinate 47,199,440 of CM060592.1, read as the reverse complement.
GTTTCGTTGCGATTGGTTGAATTCTCTAGGAGGAGTATATCGAATTCCAGGGGCATACGCTTCCAAACAAACCATAATAGCCGACTTCCTGTTGGGCTGGGGTAAAAAGTAAAAGTACAAAGGATATATAAACCGATGAGATCTATATGTGTACCGAGTTTCATATTATTACATGCAAGCGTGTTTGATTTATGGACCAAGTTTTCGGACCTCGTTCCAGGGGGCGCTGTCGAGCCTCCCTGCCACGCCCGGGTACCAGCTTCAGCCCGGCCCTGATGGCCGCGGGTTCTGACCCGTGTGCAAAGTTTCAAGAGTTTTCGTGCACGTTAAGGGCCCCCAAAGTGCGCTGAGAGTCTCAAAAGTATCCAAAAAGAATATTAAAGTTTGATGCGTTGTCACGGCAACAGCATCTAAGATATCAACAATCCTTTCACAGGTCTAAATCTGGCGTGTGTCTACATTATACACATCAAGTTTGAAGCAAATCGGGTAAAGCCTGTTTGATTTATGGACCAAGTTTTCGGACCCCATTCCAGGGGGCGCTGTCGAGCCCCCCTGCCACGCCCGGGTACCAGCTTCAGCCCGGCCCTGATGGCCGCGGTTTCTGACCCGTGTGCAAAGTTTCAAGAGTTTTTGAGCACGTTAAGGGCCCCAAAAGTGCGCTAAGAATCTCAAAAGTATCCAAAAAGAATATTAAAGTTTGATGCGTTGTCACGGCAACAGCATCTAAGATATCAACAATCCTTTCACAGGTCTACATCTGGCTTGTGTCTACATTATACACATCAAGTTTGAAGCAAATAGGGTAAAGCGTGTTGGATATATGGACCAAATTGTCTGACCCGTTCAAGGGGGCGCTGTCGAGCCCCCCTGCCACGCCCGGGTACCAGCTTCAGCCTGGCCCTGATGGCCGCGGGTTTTGTCCCGTGTGCAAAGTTTCAAGAGTTTTCGAGCACGTTAAGAACCCCAAAAGTGCCCGAAAGCATAAAAAAGCATGAAAAAGCTTAAAAAAAGGAATATTAATGTTTGATGCATTGCCATGGCAACAGTATCTAAGATATCAATAATCCTTTCACAGGTCTACATCTGGCGTGTGTCTACATTATGCACATGAAGTTTGAAGCAAATCGGGTAAAAATAAGAGGGTGATTTAAAAGCATTTTGAAAGTGACACACTTCCTGCTTCCAGTTGGTGGCGCTATAACTTTGACTCACAATAGTCACATCCATGTGATCGGGCTCTTACAACGAACACACTGCTGAAGTTTCATCAAGATTAGTTAATGTATGCAGTAGTTATAACACACTTCCTGTTTCACGTTTCTCGCCATAATTTCGTTTACTCGCCACGGCCAAACCGTTCGAGATATCAAAAATCCCCTGGCAATTTTTCATCCTCAGTGTCTTGACTTCATGCTGACCGAGTTTCGTGCCGTGTGTTTGAATTCTCTAGGAGGAGTATTTCACATTCCATTGCATGTGTTTTCCAAACAACCCTTAATAGCCGACTTCCTGTTGGGCTGGGGTAAAAAGTAAGAGCATGAAGTATATATGAACCGATGAGATCTATATGTGTACTGAGTTTCATATTATTACATGCAAGCGTGTTTGATTTATGGACCAAGTGTTCAAACCCCGTTCCAGGGGGCGCTGTCGAGCCCCCCTGCCACGCCCGGGTACCAGCTTCAGCCCGGCCCTGATGGCCGCGGGTTCTGAGATGTGTGCAAAGTTTCAAGAGTTTTCGAGCACGTTAAGGCCCCCAAAAGTGCCCAAAAGGTAGTAAAATAATAATAATAATAAATAATAATCCTAAGGAAAACAATAGGGCCTTCGCCTTTTCAAGGCTTGGGCCCTAATAATAATCCTTAGGAAAACAATAGGGCCTTCGCCTTTTCAAGGCTTGGGCCCTAATAATCCTAAGGAAAACAATAGGGCCTTCGCCTTTTCAAGGCTTGGGCCCTAATAATAATCCTAAGGAAAACAATAGGGCCTTCGCCTTTTCAAGGCTTGGGCCCTAATAATCCTTAGGAAAACAATAGGGCCTTCGCCTTTTCAAGGCTTGGGCCCTAATAATAATCCTAAGGAAAACAATAGGGCCTTCGCCTTTTCAAGGCTTGGGCCCTAATAACGACTTTATTCGACTATTCCTTTTCTTCCTTGTGGGCCTGAGACGAGAGTTCAAGAGATTTCCACGACGCATGCGCGAGAACTGAGATGAGGACGTTCTTCTTTGACTCCTTCTTGTTACCGGCTGCTCACCGCTTAGAAGTATTACCGCCACCTACCGTATAAGATGACGTGTTGGAAGCGCAAAACTTTCTGTCTACAAGCAGAGGAAGACGCGCGCTGTACATACGCGTTTCAATTCGTAAATATGTCTACTGATTTCGACTTTTTAACCATTGTATATAATATAGCGAGACCTACAGCACATTAAGTGTCGAATTGAAAAGCATGTACAGCGCGCGTCTTCCTCTGCTTGTAAACAGAAAGTTTTGCGCTTCCAACACGTCATCTTATACGGTAGGTGGCGGTAATACTTCTAAGCGGTGAGCAGCCGGTAACAAGAAGGAGTCGAAGAAGAACGTCCTCATCTCAGTTCTCGCGCATGCGTCGTGGAAATCTCTTGAACTCTCGTCTCAGGCCCACAAGGAAGAAAAGGAATAGTCGAATTAAGTCGTTATTTTTGTTTGTTTTTCCGCACAAAAAGTAGTCTCGTCGCTTGATAAACTTATAATTGAGCCACTGTAGGCACATGGAATATTTAAACATTTTCTTTAATGACTTTCTGGACCGTCAAGTGTCAGTCCCTTAGGGAGCCTATGTAGCAGTGATCCAGCTCTCAGATTTAATCAAAAATATCTTCATTTGTGTTCCGAAGACGAACGAAGGTCTTACGGGGTTGGTACAGCATGGGGGTGAGTAATTAATGACTTAATTTTCATTTTTGGGTGAACTAACCCTTTAACATGTTGATTTTAACAGGGCTCTTCTGGAGCAGTTCTGCTCTTTCTCGTCAGTACCATTATATAAATGTGAGAATGTCGTGGCCAGAGGCTCAGAGTTACTGCAGAGACAGGTACACTGACCTGGCTACTGTAGACACCATGGATGATGTGAACAGGCTGGAGAATATAGTGGATGCTGGATACAGTGGATCAGTGTGGATTGGACTGAAGAGAGGGACACAGAAACGCTGGGTTTGGTCTAATGGAGAAAACACACTCACACAGTTTAGTGTCTGGAAAAAAAGAGAACCAAGGAGTCATAACGAATGTGGTTATTTTGCCTTTGGAGTTTGGTATAGTTATCCATGCTCATCAGATTTACACTTTGTTTGCTACAATGGTGAGTTTTGAGTTGTTAACTGTGTAAATATGCCATTTATCTTGGGTTGAGGATGATTCTTCTTTTCCATTCTTCAATAGAAAGTGAATATATCAGGGTACAGACTTTTAAGAACTGGACAGATGCTCAGAGCTACTGCAGACAGCATCACACAGATCTGCCCACTATCCACAACTCCGAGGAACAGAATAAGATAAAGAGTATTATTCCATCGGGATCGTGGGTCTGGATTGGTCTGTTCCAGGATTTCTGGGAATGGTCTGATAAATGGAGCCTCTTTTTTAGAAACTGGGCAGCAGGACAACCATCCCAGAGTTCAGGATCTGGTGACTGTGTCGGCATGTCAAGAACCAATTCTGGGAAATGGGCTCATGAAAGCTGTGATCTAAAGCATCCTTTTATCTGCCATGGAGGTGAGTTAACAGAATCAAAGTGTTAAAACAAGAGGATTCCAGATCACTCTTTGAACAGATTTTACAAACAACTTAAACATCTTCTATATAGAGGATGACTTGTTCTCTTTTTTAACTCTTTCTTTAATTTAACTTTAATGTCTCTAGAGGGCAAGATCATTAAAAAGCAGATCGTCAGACTGAAATTGTCCTGTAATGGAGAATGCACATTGAATGATCCTTCACTACAGACTGCCATTCTGAATGAGGTTTGTCTCTGCCTTAAACATCATGTTCAGTTTCAAATTCAGATGCAACAACACAATTTGCGGAGTATATGCACTGGATGAAACGGTGTTTAGAGACAAGAATTTGTTACAATAGCTACATAACATCCAACCTTTATTGTTGTTGTTGTTGTTTAGAGTTAAATATGAATGTAGCCTAGAAAGGTATGGCATCATTTTAAGTTTTATTTAACTTGGTCTTCCAGATAAGTGAAAAACTAAAGAGCATGAGGCTGGAAAGTGACAGCAAAATAAGCTGGAGAAAAAGGGAAGGCGAAGAGGTGTTTCATAAGGAGAGCAATTTCAAATAATAGGCTAAATGTACCTCAATCATATATACCTTCAGTGTACTTCTTTAAAATGAAAATGTAATACTATCAATGTTATGTTTGACTCCAAAGCTTGGGTCAAAAAACAACATGGACATTTCACATTGAAGCACTTTTCTTTGTAACACACCTTTGTATGACCCAGTCATTTGTTAGAAGAATCCCAAAAATGTAAATGTATGTCATTTGTGTACATAGTAGCATTTTGAAGTAGCACCGCCCCAGTGACCGCTTTTGAACCTTTGAAGATAAACGAGGGAAGAAAAAGCCCAGTCACCCATAGAGCGCAAGCGAGTTGAGGGAACAGTCAGAAGGCCAGCGTCAGAGGAGCGGAGATCAGGCTGCATAAGCTCTACAGAGTGTAAACAGTTAAAGGGGTAGTTCACCCAAAAATGAAAATTACCCATGATTTACTCACCCTCAAGCCATGTATATGACATTCTTCTTTCAGACGAATTTAATCGCAGTTATATTAAAAAAAATGTCCTGGCTCTTCCAAGCTTTATAATGGCAGTGAATGGGCGTTTATGTTTTGAAGTCCATAAAAGTGCATCCATACATGATAAAAGAGCTCCAAACAGCTCCGGGGGTTAATAAAGGCCTTCTGAAGCAAAGTTAGTGTTGTCAAAAAACTCGGTACTTCGGTACCAAGTCGGTACTAAAAAAATTAAACGGTTACGGTCCCAGTTTTTCTAGGTACCGAGTACCGGGTTAATCCGGTTCTTGATGCGCTGTCGGAAAGATGCAGAGGTGCGTACTCTTCATAAAAACACTCTGAGACACGGCGACCGGCGCTGCTAATGCGGTGGCTCTGAATCCACTTGTTGACAAGAAAGGAGGAAAGAGCCACATATGGAAATATTTTGAATTAGGCTAATGTCACGTTGCCATAAAGAGCCGTTCACACGTTTATATAGCGCGTTTTTTTGCGCGTGCAAATTTCAAATGTAGGCGCGCGGCAAGCGCGCTCATAATAGAAGAGACGTGCGAGCTCGTCTTTCCAGGCTCGCCGCTGTTCATGGTTGCATAGCGGAGACACGGGAAAGCAAGCGCTTGTGGAAAGGAGAAAGCGGTGCGATGCGCTCTCCATGATGACGAGGAAGTATAAGAATAAATTGATTTCTAGCCCTTGCATTAGAAATCAGCTACAGGGTTCTCAAGCTTTGAAGACAGGCAAGAGTGACATTTTTGGATTAAATAAAAGTACAGTTAAGTCAAATAAAACATGTTTTATCTCCTGTATAGTTTGGTAACACTACAATAAGACACCATTCATTAATATTACTTAATGCAACATCAACACATTGAGTGAACAATATATTTTTACAACATTAATTAATGTTTGTGAATGTTATTTAATACAAACACTTGATTGTTCATGTTTGTTCACTTCATTCATTGTGCATTAAATGTTAACAGATAAAACTTTTGATTTCAAAAATATATTAGTACATTTTTAAGTTAACCCCATGGAGAATAATTGCTACTGTTGTTTATTGTTAGGTAATTTTATCTAATGTTATCTAACAAATAGAATCTTATTGTAAATTGTTTTTAATACTACAGTTTCCATCTTTGTAACCGTGATATACACTTTAATATGTGTAAATTTAATCTAAATTAAGCTTTGGTACCGAAATTGGTACCGAGAACCGTGGATTTTCACTGGTATTGGTACCGAATACTGATATTTTGGTACCGTGACAACACTAAGCAAAGTGATGCATTCATGTAAGAAAAATATCCATATTTAAAACTTAAACGACTAAAATAACTAGCAGACGGCCGTACGCAAGTCGACTTACGGCAAAAGAGTGACAAACCTGAATTTTGGACATATTGCAATTTATTTAGGGTAGATTTCACAACCCCTGCAAGCAGAGCATTGCAATAATCAATACGGGAGGAAACAATTTATTGATCAATTTATCTGCCACAGTAAATTATAACATGGGGCACAATCTTTCAATATTTCTGAGATGAAAAATTTATGTTTTAACATTGTTCTGGACATGAGGGGCAAATGTTAAGTGAGTGTCAAAAATCATTTAATTTCATATGGAACTCAACTTTAAGCGAAAAATATCCAGCTTTACGTAACTGGTGGGTGAACCCAATGATCATAACCTCTGTTTTATCACTATTAAGGCAAAGATAAATGATTCATCCAAATTTTTATCTCAGAAATGCTGTGTTCCAGAAAAACAGCAGCCGGTTAAAAAAAAAACATGATCACACGGTTTTGAGTGAATGTAAATCTGGGTGGTGTCAAGTCTACTTAGAGTCGATCCCTGGAGGGGGAACACCTAATTTGACTGAGCCCAATTTTGGACTTGTGTCCACCCATGGTAACAAACTGCCTACGGTCTGATGGGTAAGACTTAATCCTGTCTAATGCGGTCTCTGTGGTGCCAAACACAGATTCCATACGGGTGAGTTAAATAAATATTATACTATTTGTTTTTTGCATATGCAAAGAGATAGGAAATTTGCATTGTAAAACTAAATGTTGGAAATTTAAAGTCTATGAATTCAGCATTGTATTAGCCTTTATCCGCTGGCATTAGGTTAGCTAATATGCAAAGCTGTTTGTCTTTAAAAATTAATTATGAATTACCCTTCGTCCGACGTTAATAATGTTCGTCCGACTGTTTTTACTGTACTTTATTTTATTTTTTATTCTAAACTGTTTTAATTATTTCCTCCTATGTAAAGCACTTTGAATTACCATTGTGTATGAAATGTGCTATATAAATAAACTTGCCTTGCCTTGCCTTGCCTTTCATGTAAATGACTCTTTATAAGTATTCTGGAACAAAAATAAATGTTGAAAATAAACAGAATTATTCATTCATTAGGAATGAAAAGCTTGCAGAGTAAATTTTCATACAACTGTTTATTCTGGTAAATAAAATATATCTTACAAACTCCACATAGGACCAAAACCTTGTTCTGGGTTTAGACATGATGTCAATTTGCACGCTACAAGGGTGAGTTCCCCTTTATTTATTTGGGAAAGAAGAGTTTTGATCTGCCTATACCATCCACAACTTGGCAGCAGGACAACAACCCCAGAGTTCAGGATCTGGTGACTGTGTCGGCATGTCAACAACTGATTCTTAGAAATGGGCTTGATACAGCTGTGATCTACAGCGTCTTATGCTCATATTTGAGTTTCTTGTGAAAAATGATATTTAATCCTGAAGCAGATGGAAACTTGGTCAGTTCATCAGTCGAATTTGCTGTTACCATACAGGTCATAATATCACAAATACTATATCTTATAAGTGCTGTCAAATCGATTAACTAAATTATGATAATTACTGATATAAACACAAACTTTTATGTTAAAGTTCAAACAAGAAATGGTTCTGAACAAGAACTGATTCTCCATTCCCAACTCCATTCCTAGCTGATCTAATGCTTTGCTAGTGTTTTAAAGGGGTCATGACATGGTTTTTTGTTTTGTTTTATTATGTTCCCTTATGTGCAATTATAGTATTACTATAGTTTTTTGTACAAAAATTTTTTTAAAATGTAGTGATTTATGACCTTTTCCCACCCTGTTTCTCACCCTCTGATTCAGTCTGTTTTGGAGGTGTTTCCCCTTTAAGAGTTCAGTGTTAACACCCATTGTTATGATTGGCTAACGTCAGTGCTGCTTATGCATAAATTATTAACGTTAATCATTTTGTATCACATGTAGGCTACACAATGCTCCGCCACGTGAAACTTCGGTCTTCCGATCTTTTACCATCGTGTCAATTCTCAATTGATTTTGATTCATATGCGCGAGGGAGAGCAAGACAGTTTGAAGGCGCGCGCGCGGGCTTTGGCGGGCTGCATATGCTGCAAATAAACTGCATCCAACTGCTTTCCCTGACGTCTGGATCGTTCGGCAGCATTCAAACATGTTGTTTGTCCACAGCCAGGAACAGCACATCTGCGTGGCGTAAACAGACCCCCTCGCTGCACTTCAACGCATGCGATGATGTCAAATGAGGCGTAGTTGTCTTGCGCTGGAGGCGGTCATATGCAAACGACTGGTACGTCACTTCGTACCGTGACGTCACTAAGTTCAAAGGATCTAGAACGAGCTGTATTTAGAGCTTGATTAAATAAATGCTTCGTTTATAATGGGGAGGACGTCTTAAGCTATGAAACTTGCAGGAGGTTTTAATGGTACAAAGACCTCTTAAATACCAAAAGATCAAGGCAAATTTGGTTTCTCATGTCATGACCCCTTTAAAGGGTTAGTTCACCCAAAAATGAAAATTAAGTCATTAATTACTCACCCCCATGCTGTACCAACCCCGTAAGGCCTTCGTTCGTCTTCGGAACACAAATGAAGATATTTATGATTAAATCTGAGAGGTTTATGACTGCTACATAGCCTCCCTAAGGGAATGACACCGGACGGCCCAGAAAGTCATTAAAGAAAATTTTTAAATATTCCATGTCACAACAGTGGCTCAACTATAAGTTTATCAAGCGTCGAGAATACTTTTTGTGTGAAAAAAACAAACAAAAATAACGACTTTATTCGACTATTCCTTTTCTTCCTTGTAGGCCTGAAACGAGACTTCAAGAGATTTCCACGACGCGCACGCGCGAGAACTGAACTGAAGTAGTTGAAGGAGATCGCAATTCTCGCGCATGCGTCGTGGAAATCTCTTGAAGTCTCGTTTCAGGCCTACAAGGAAGAAAAGGAATAGTCGAATAAAGTCGTTATTTTTGTTTGTTTTTTCGCACAAAAAGTATTCTCGTCGCTTGATAAACTTATAGTTGAGCCACTGTTGTGACATGGAATATTTAAACATTTTCTTTAATGACTTTCTGGGCCGTCCGGTGTCATTCCCTTAGGGAGCCTATGTAGCAGTCATAAACCTCTCAGATTTAATCATAAATATCTTCATTTGTGTTCCGAAGACGAACGAAGGCCTTACGGGGTTGGTACAGCATGGGGGTGAGTAATTAATGACTTAATTTTCATTTTTGGGTGAACTAACCCTTTAAGACCTGATGTATTGGTGTGTTGAGAAATGTGTTAAAATATGTAAATGAAGACATGCATGATCTTCCGAGTTTTGTTTGATTCTTTCTTGCTGGTCTTCCAGATCAGTGAAAAGCATGGGGTTGGAAAGTGACAGCAAAATAAACAGGGAGAAAAGGAGGAAAAGAAAACTGAAATGAGCACTAATCTATTTACTACCTATTATATGAAGGCAGAATTGCTTTTTTGTGTGTGTGTGTGCTGATTCACTCCCATGTTTGACTTGTAAAAAAGCAGCTACTATTATTTTGTTTACATCTGTGAAGGTCTTTGTGACCTATTCAAAACCACCTGTGACGATCCTGCCACTCTATGTAGTCTGAACTCACACAAAAATATTCTTGTAGAATATATTAAATTAGCACATTAGCAAATTAAGAGATTTCAATTTAACTGGATAAGTCTTGAGCTCAGACAGACCACAAACATACAGCTCCCCTTGTGTGGTGTTCCTGTAGGTCATCCAAGAGTATCAACATTCTGGTATGAATCTTGCGGAAACACGCCATGGTTCATTTGATGCAATGCACTTTAACTCTTTCCCCGCCAGCGTTTTTGAATAAAAGTTTCCAGTTACCGGCTATAGCCTACGGAATACCGGAATACGCAATATATCAAAAGAGAAACAGAGAACCTGTTTTATTCTAGCTTCTCAGCAAATCGCATTTTTGTCAAAGATACGGATTCAGAACGATGATCAAAACGTAGATGGAGTTATATCACGTCTATCAACACCCCCAAAGCTTGACTCCTATAGCTCGTCCTAGGTTGACATTTCATTCAGTAGCATTCGGTAGTTTTGATTTACATTTTGTTTAATGTTGATTGCATTATTTTACATATGCATCTGCTTTGATATGATATCCCTTGTTTCTGCTTCTTCACATGTCCTCTGATCTGGAGATTCTGTACTCTTTCAGAAGACGCGTAATAGCACCCCCTATATAACACGGAAAGCCGGAAATATCCGTCAATGGCGGTGTGTGTGTGTGTGTGTGTGTGTGCGTGCAAATTGAGATGTAAAATCCCAGAGCCTAAACTGCAAACTTAGTAGAAGTTGCTCTTATACAACTAGATAGATGGATAATCCAGTCAGTGAAATTCAAAGAAAGATGCAAACAAGAACAGGTCAGCTATCAAACAAATACCATATTTGCATTTTCTTAATGCCACTAGTGTATCACTTTTCAATAAAGCAAAATATCAGACTGTAGTCTGTAGTACCAAGAACAATTAAAAATAAACTATATTTTAATATCAGTATTGATATATACAGTACAAACTGAATCACAATACAATATATGGAGAATTGGGGGGAAAAAAATCCAGGCCTGCTCATCTCAGAGTATTGTACAGATTAATGATATTTATATTCACTCAGGATAATTCGCCTTTTCCTATTCGCCTTTTCTTTGCTTTAACATCAAATAATTTAATCTTGAGACTCAGTAGCAATACATGGACATGGTCAAATGTAGATCCATATTTTAAAACAATTATGTTTACCAATACATGTAAATCTCTAATAGGGTCCTGATCATATTTTACAGTCTATATCATTGTCCCAATAATAGGTTTTACTGTATCTTTATTGTTTGCTATGAATAAATGTTTTAAACTGACATTGCAGTAATGTATGGTTTTTCTTTAATTTATTACATACACATTCTTATTTTATTGACCGACACACAACAAAGTAACTTGAACTAAATGTAACTCAGTTGAAATTGTCCATGTTTTTGTTGGATTTTGATATCAACAGTTACAGTTAAGATGTATTTCATTGTGTCTAAAAGATCGGATTTACTGTACAACCTTTGTTTGTTTCAAACTACAAAAACATTGAACAACTTGAATCATCCGCATAAAGTGCAAAGCATTTCTGTCATATTCATAAAATTAGAATTGTAGACAAAATATTGGCTACATCTGAACATATGTCAGTAGTCCCAATTGCATGATGGGGATGGAAACAAATTTTGCAAGATGCCTGTGAAGGACACTGTGTCCTATTCAAAACGACATGATGCTGACATGTGTCAACCAATCGCTGCAACATAGATATAATAATCACACATGCAGGCTTGGTTCAGAAGCCATCTTACTCCAAACACAAGACGACGTGAGCTTTGACACTGCAGACATGAATCTGATAATTGCACTGCTGTTTTTTCTCTCAGGTAACATATCTTTTGTTATTGCAATTTTATAAGTGGACCATTTAAAGAGTTCTAAATGACTTTAGTCTGTCATTCCTTGTTTTGATGCATATTTTCTCTTACAGGTCTTTTTGGGGTTGACTCTCTTCTTCCTAGGCAGTTCTATTATGTATCTAATCTGATGACTTGGACAGACGCTCAGAGCTACTGCAGACTGAAATACACAGATCTGCTTTTTGTGTACAATGAGGAGGATCTAAAAAAAATGGCTCCTCTTCTTCCTCCTTTTGATTATAGCAAAGCATGGATAGGGGGGTTTGATCTGTATTCCGAGTCTGAGTCTGACCCAAAAAACATGACTGATTCACAAGAAGAAGTGATTCAGAACTGTCTCGCTATAAACACTGATTCCTGGAAACTGACCAAAAAGAGTTGCACACTGACATCTTCATTTTTCTGCAGCCAAAGTGAGCATATCTCTCTGCATTTTAGCAAATGTAATGGTAAAATTAGATCTAAACATATTTCGTTTTTTTTATGTTCGTATGCATGTTTGTTTACCTGTGTCCTTAGGTCAAGGCAAAAGGGTTGTGTTGCGAATTAAATTGAATCCTTGTGGACAACTGGACCTCAATGACCCTATAATAAGATCGAACATGTTAGCTAAGGTAAAAGTGATTTCTTCTGTGTGCTCTGAAATGCTTAGAAGCCACATTTTTTAATGTCATCATATCAAAATAACATGATGAAATATAGCAATTTATTTGTTAAAAGTGGTTTTGTTATTCCATTATAGTTATTTTTTTCTTTCAGATCAACGAGAAATTCAACGAAATTGGGTTTGGTGATGCTATCAAATTACGGTTGATCACAAAGCGAGAAACACTGAGGGGGAAAGGAGCAGATGAAACCTGCACATAGTTATTATTATTATTATTTTAAATTAATTAGTAAAATACAATTGCAATCATTTCTTATATGCTAATGACTAGTTATGCTTGCTTAATAAATTAAGCAAGGTTTGTTAGAAAACCGTCAGTTCATATTAAATGAAATGAACAGTAGTTGTAGGCCTATTTATCTTTTTCTAAAAACAACTATTTTACTATTTTATTCGTACAATTTATATGATTACTTACAGGAAGCTTGAGCTTTTTGAAATACGAATGGCTTCTGGTTCTGATGGTCAACAGGCATCGTAGCGTGAACTGCAGCGTTTTCAGCGTTCGGATTGTTTTCATCGTAACTTTACTGTGCAGTAAGAGGGATATAGTACAGGCAGTCGGTCGTTAAAGGAAATTGAATGGTGTAAACTGTGAATTTAGTCATTTAATTATGTTTTCTTTTAGTTGTCGTTTTAGGGACAATCTTTATATCAGTCAGCAAGGCGCTATCACACAGATTTCCATCACACAGATCACGCTCTGCGCGGTTATATTAAAGCCTAGTATAGAAATATTGTTATGAAAGAACTCGATGGAAATAAAAATTGTTCATTTAAAAAACAGTGAGTGTTGTTGTTGTTTTTTTTCACGTGCTTACCAGAGAGCAGCTCAGACCAAGAGTCAGTGGCCAGTTTCAACAAACTTGCACACAGAAAATACTTATTTGTGCTGCTATTCAGGTCAGGAAAAACAAAGAAATTGCGTACAATATTAATAAAGATCAATCGTAAAGGTGTGTGCATCAAAGGCATTATAAAACAGACTTTTGTGGCTTTTTGTTCTTATGCTAGTCACAAGGGTTCAGTGATTTGGCATTCGCATGTCCCGTTTAACCCTGTTTAACCCCTTCAAGTAAAAAAAAAAGTTCAGGTTCTTTCCTGAATAGGCCTACTAAAAGTGAGCACTAATAAGGGATCATATGCACAAAATATTAGGCTATGTAGAAAACAATTACAGCTAGAAGTGTCAATGATCACAGTCACAATATCGTATTAGTGCTCTGTATCAACAATAATACCTGTGCGAAATAGCTTTTGGGTGTTGCATCATGGGTAAATACAATCATTGCATGTTTGTACGGTAATAGTTTGTCGTGTGTATAATCTGAAAGCTATTCCATGCCATTTTAAAACATATCAGCTGTGGGCCTAATCGAAAATGTATGTCTGTGACGCACATAATACGACATTCTGAGGAGGAAAAAGCAAACCCTGCCCACCATCTGCGTCAAGTCACACCATGTGTGGTTTCCAAGCTTTTCACAAATGTAGGATTTTGAAGCTCCCACCTCCTACATGATAGCACAGTCGATTAAATTCTACAATAGTGACATCTGATTGATGCTTTACTTACTTTATTTGTTTGACCAAGTTTCCTTGGCTTTCAGGCCACATTGGGATTTTTTCATTAAATTAAACCTGCAAATAAAGTTTAAGGATTTGCAAAAATGTTGGCGTCAGTATCAAATGATAATTCTATCAATGCCAGCTTGGTTGCTTGCTGTCATTAAGGCAAAAGGAGGCATACCAAACAATAAAACAATGTAAAAATATTAAATGCTAAAGAAAATTGATGCAAGTCTTTTTAACATTTTAACATTTTTAACACATAATAGCCTACATGATACATTATATACTGTGTATATAACACTGGTTGAGACTTTTGTTGGATGATTTGACTTTATTGACTGACATGAAAACTACAACACGTGTAATGATTCAGTGGCCAAACAAAGGATGCCAGAGCCGTGGGTGTGTGTTAGTAGGAGTGTGGTGGAGCGTGATCGTGTGTGTGCAGGGGAGGTGAGGAGATAAGCATTTTTAAGTGGGTGAATTGTGATGCATTTCCGCCGGTTCATTACGTGTGGGAAGCAGAAACACCTCTCTGTGTTTAGACTAATGACTTGATATAAGCATGAATTTTTAGAAGGGGAACTCTCCTTTTTGCATCAGCTCAGATCCATGATGCATCCTGGCATCATTTATTACAGGAAATAACTGCATTTGTTCTGGACAGTGAATGTTTTTACACTCAGATTGGTTCAGAATCTATGAAACGGAAGTAGTGTCAGATGATCTTCCCCTTCGTATTGGGATGTACATCCGAGTTTGACAGCATAATGAAAAAGAAAAAAATTTAGGATGGGTACTTACTGGATTTTGATATGCAAGTATTTCACTGGAAAAGGGAGGTATATGAACATGAGCTTGCAAGGACGGGTTTAACACAAAATGATTGGAGAAGTCCAGCACACCTCAACAGATACAAACCTGTTGTTTTCAACAGAAGATTTAATTGTGATTACAGTGTTTCCCCTAGAAATTTTTCCAGCAGCGGTGCTGTCCCGTGCCGGAGCATGTTACCAAGTCGCGCGCACTTGCGGACTTTTTTTAAAAATAAACCCTTAAACCATGACTTCTGGCAAGTTTTGTGGATAGAAATTGACATTTTGAGACATACAATTACGACATACCATCAACAGATTCAAGGTGATTATTGAAGCACGCACCTTGAACTGGTCACAAACAGAAACCTTCATTTTATAATTTTAGACAGGATTTTTCACGTTTTTGTTTTGTGTTCATTTTCAGCTATAAGGTAGATATTGATAGGGGAAAAATGAAATGGCACAACCCAGAAAAAGATTATTTAGAATTTATTGAAAATTTATGCCTTAATTTTACACCCAATCTGTGAGCACTTAATTTTTTAATTTTAACATTTTTAAAATCAAAAGTTTTAAGTTAACATTATTTAATGCACAATGAATGAAGTGAACAAACATGAACAATCAAGTGTTTTATTTGACTTGACTGTACCTTTATTTAATCCAAAACTGTGTTCGTATTTCATTTTAAAAGACTTTTTAAAAGAGTTATCCAGCCAAGAATAAGCCTAGAACTGCTTTTCTGGCGGACTAATAACAGCACTCGGGTGTCGGTCCGAGACTGTGCTCATGTACTCCTGCTCGTAAAACTACCCGTATACAACCGCACCCGAGTCCACTTTAGGGGCCGTTCACATATCGCGTTTTTTGCGCGCAAATGCGTTATTTCAATTGTAGGCGCGCGTGGCGAGATGAAAACATCGTAACATCTCATCTCAACACGCCATGTGACAAAAACCAACCGATCAGCTTCGGCCTTTCCTTAACAACATCGACAGCTCGGCCGAACAGCTGATCATAGCTGTACAGGGCGGCTTTTTATTTCTCATCTCCATAAATATCTAGTAGTAAAGCTAATGCAAGGGCTAGAAATCAATTAATTCTTTGCTGCTACTTCCTCGTCCTCATTGAGAGCGCCGCTTTCTCCTTTCTAAAAGCGCTTGCTCTCTCCCGTGGCGTCTGTCGTTGCTATGTAACCATGAATAGAGGCGGCCTGGAGAAACGAGCGTGCTTCCCGCGCGCCTACATTTGAAATAACGAATTTGCACGCGCAGAAAAACGCGCTATGTGAACGGCCCCTTATTGCAACGTGACATCAGCCTAATCGAAAATATTTCCATTTGTGGCTCTTTCCTCCTTTCTTGTCAACAAGTGGATTCAGAGCCACCGCATTAGCAGCACCGGCGCACGCCACGTCTCAAGTGTTTTTAGGTGTGTAAGTGGATGTCGTGATATTACTGATCATGTGAAGATTTTGCAGCGGCGCTGAAAATCCAGTGGCGGCGCTGCGCCGCTGCTAAATACATTGTAGGGGAAACACTGGATTATAACAATTGCAAGATTTAAAAAAATAAATAAAATAAAATAAAAACATGGATGAACTGTTCACAATAAGAGCTAAAACAGCGCATGGATTTTAATTTCATGCCGACTTTAATCTCTTATTCAACATTTAAATGGGCTATATGCAAGATTTTTCATGTATTAATCACTTTTATGTTTTGTTGCCTTATTTCAGAAACTTAATTTTTTTTTCAATAACCATGCATAAACATGATTCTCCCAAAAATACAAACATGTACATAGGCTACATGTTGCTCACATATTATGGTAGTCCTGTTTGTGCTAAATAGAGTGTAATTACACCTTTGCCATTAATATGTTTATAAGCTACTGAAAAAAAGCACAAATGTCAGTGCATGTCAAAACATCTCAAGGACCCCAAAAACATCTTAGACCCAAGCGGGTTAATGACACATGAAATGAATTGAATGCTTATACAATGTTCAAGATAATACCGAAAGAGCCATTCTGTACTGTAATGTCAATATACAAATAAAAGGGATTCATTCAAATTTAGCTAGATCTATAATAACCCATAAGTGTAATCCTGTTCCTGGAGATCTACCTTCCTGCAAAGTTCAGCTCTAACTGATAAAAAACACAACTGAATTACAAAGGACACAGCTTAAAGGTAGGTTGATCTTCAGGAACAGGATTGGGCACCCTTATAGTCTATAGCCTCAAATATACTTTAGATATTTATATACTATTAAAATATTGTAATTTTATTTACCTCATCCGTCAACATGATGCTGCTGAATTTCAGAGCTCGTGCATATGGATATCCACATCGTCGCTATGCTTTCTTAATTGCTGTGTTAAAGGTATAAAAAGGTATTTTCAACTTCTTTTTACTTCTAAGCAAAGAACGAATACAAACTTCGCCGTGAGTAATCGGGACCTTGCATTATTTAAATAAGCTACTTTAGTAGGCTACCTGATTCAATTTAGTTAAAAGCCGTAATTGTTTACACTGGTAAAATGCTGTATTTCAGTTAAGTATTTAACATAAATGTACAACATGCTGTATCTTTCTGTGGTAAATGTCCTCATTAAAGTAAAAAATACCTCTCAAAATCAATTTCAATTTCATCTTAATTAACTTAATAAAAGTCAGATGGATAGTGATTATAGTTGTATTTCTTTAGCACAGATTGCACAGCTTGAAATTTCTCTCTCTCATGTTTTTATCTGTTTATTTCTTTGTGAGCTAAATATTGTGGGTGATAATTGAACTTGAACTTGATGAATTTAAAGAAATTGTTTTTGTTGGCAACAATAACCACAGAGATTTCTAGATTGCAAAAGTTTCCAGCAGTCTAAAGCAAATCTATTCTATTGAAGGTTTTCTATAGAAATACGTTTATAGAAAGGTTTTCATCTCGTCCTCCTCATCTCCCATCCAGGACTCCATTCAATGACTCACGGTTCCTAAGCAACATCCGCAGGACACATTCTGCAATAATTCAACACAACATAAGTAACACAACAGCTCGTAAACGCACTTTATCACTAGAAAAATCTAAATAAACATAAATGTGTTATGCAATCATTGAATTGTGTCTTTACTTTTTAATTGAGTCAAGAACATTCCATATAGAACCCCATTTGAACTTTTTTCCAAGAGTGTAGCATGCACTCAAAACAAGCTGCCAACATCTTAAGCTACTTAAAGATCGAGTTGTCATGACAACAAGAATGCAACAAAGCCTTCAACTACCCCATTACCAGAATCCTACTAAACCTTTTTTTTTTTCAATGGCGATTCAATAAAGCAGCATTATGAGGCTTTTGTAGCACTAACAAATAGATTTGATGAACAGGACTAAGAAAATAGTTGTGGCTAAATCACCAACCTCAAATGGGGGAAAAATCCTGGGACTTTGTAAGGATATGCACGTTTCTGACATATTTCATAATAAGGGAACATCTTAATTAGTACATTGTGGTAGTTGTTTGATTGTCGTTGTTGTGTGTTGGTTTTTACATGTCCTCTTCCCGAAGCACTCCACAAACCTCCACGATAAACAAACCCACGCATCGGATTTACGTCATGGAGAGAGTTAGGCATTTACAGTTAATTCTTGTTTATGCTTCTCTGATTGTTGTCCTTCATTAACACTTTTGTCAATGGAATCAGTTTTCTGTGTCTGAAGGAGAATTATGTCATATCTGATCCTTTGACATATTGTTAAGCTAAAACCCTGAATAGAATCATTTAAATCTTTTAATGAGAGCTCTCAATGACTTCATGGTTTAAATTTGATTTATTCAAAACTTCAATAAAGAATTGTGTTACTCTACCATTGTAAATGACGTGCAAACATATTATGTATTTTTCTTTTTTTACAATCACTGATTCATGTTCATGTTCATTATGTCATGTTTTGATCCTCAGACATATTGTATAAGCGGAAAGGAGAGGGGAGGGGTGGCCACTCCAGGAAGTGTGAGGGAGGAGGACGGCACGGTTTCACCGGGCACCAGGCCAGAACCTTTTCCGTCCCAGTCATGTCTGCTGCTAGGGTGATGTAATGCTTAGGACAGGATCCAAAAGACAACCCCCCTTTCCCTATTCCAGACAGATGTAATGGAAAATCCAGAGAATGTGAGCTTACAAAGTTCAAAATGTTCAAAATGAGTTCAAAATGTTCTTGTAAAGTTTAGAAGTGACTTGGTTCAGAAACGTGCTACCAGGATGGTGTGTCCATTAAAACAGTAGTTCTAAATCCATAATCTGTTAGTTGTAAATAGCAGCAGGAATCAGTCAGTTGTATGGTGTCTATAAACAAAAGACAATAAAGAATAAACAGATTTTAAATACATTTATGGAAATTCAAACAATGAATTACAAATATAAATCCAATTAATTAAACAATAAACAGTTTAACAATCAAATAGTAATAACACTGAGATAACGATAAATCACAGAGTTAAACCCAAACAAACATACTGTCAATAAATAACATTATATAAAGCACAAATTCAAAATGAATAAACTTACAAAGTCAGGAACACACCGAACTCTACATAAATCTCTCTAGGAAAAGGAAAGTCTGCTTCAGCTGCATGTTGCACACACAAACGCACACCAAACAAAGGCAGCGTATCAATCATTTGGTGCTCCTCCCCTGACTGGCTACGTCATGTGATGCTGAACTCAATGTCATGCAAAAATGCTGAATATGCTATATCAAACAAGTTTAATCGATTTTTAAAGTGTTTTCTTACAATTTAACCAATTTTTTAAGTGTTTTCTTACAATTCAGGAGCATAAATTAAGAATCTGAGATGCGATTTCATTTCCCCCAATGAAACTGAATCCTATAATGTGAACTTTTAAATACGCTCGTAAAAATAAAAGTTCTTGATTGGCATCTATGGTTCCATGAAGAACTTTTAATATCAACGGAACCTTTCATTGCACAAAAGGTTCTTTATATAGTGGAAAGGTGTTCTTTAGATTATAAAAAGTGTTCTTTGCACTAAGAAAAAAAAATGGTTCTTTCTGTTCACTGAAAGGTTGAACAAAAAAGTATGCCTCATTTCACCTGATTTCTGATCTTAAAAACTAGTATATATCTCAGTAAAATGTTTCAGCATTTGTATTGTGTTATTTTATGAGATATAGAGACATGAAGAGATCATGTTACAGAGTTTTTGTCATGAGAATGGAACTCAGTATGGCAGTTTTGATCAAATTAGGCCAAACGATGACATTACCAATACAGCTAACATGAAAGAGAGAGTCCAGTATAGGGCATCAAGCCTTGAACAATTCATATCTAACAAAATTGTACTAGTAAAACCAAATGGCTCACAGACACATTGAAGGAGTCACGTTATATTTTACATCCAGAACTCAGAAAGTCAATAGCTTGGTTGTAGATTATTAGCTAATAATGCATTATTGTAATAAACATGAAAAATACTTGCACATAAGTATTTTTTGCTCATGGTTCATTATTAATGCAATCAACCCATTTCATGCTTTTTTAAACATTGAGTGGATTTTAATTATAATTAATATTTTTGCTGCATCCTTCATTTTGGATGGATTTTTTTCCCCACCAAGGAAGGCATAATGCATTATGTGACCGTCTTCTCAATGAAGGATACATTCTACCTTTGATTTCAACGAAAAGTTGGTCTCTTAGATTTTACATGCAGAAATATGACATTTCATTGTCCATAAATGTCATTCATTGCAAAATAAAACCCCAAAAAACAAATGGTCACCCCATAATAAAACAATAAGTGAATTTTTTTTTTTTGCTGAACACCACTCAAATAATGCGTCATTTAAGAGTCTTGTTATAGGATTGTATTGGCCCTCAGTTGTCTTTCATGTGCGTCACTTTCAGACCATTTCTCCCAAAAGAACCAATGACAAACTCACTCAAACGCCACTCAAACAGCCTTGATCTGACGAGTATCTGCATGATAAAATGCAACTATTAAAGATAGCCCACACTATCCACTGACTCATGGCTTTTTCAGTAAGTGCTTCCGCCAGCACTGTAAACATTACACCCACATGTCCCTGTTGGATCGATTGAACGTTTAGAGTGCATTTTGGTTTGCATCCTCATTCAGCCAATGAATGAGGTCTTCCCATTTGATCAGTCATGCTATTCATTTGTATACTCACTATCAGACCTCAGTTATAACCTGGGCTGAAATTTGGGGAGACGGAGTTTCAGTTTAAAATGTAGAGGATTTACATCTTTTATCCATGTAATGGCCTCCCAACGCTATGCAAATTTGATATATAGTGGGATTTTCTGAATCTCACTTGTTCTCACTGATTTTTTGCAACCTACAGCCTAACAGCATATTACTCATGATATTGCTTAAATGGAATTGGAACTGATATAATGAGCTACGCAAACACAACTGATTGGAAATCATAATCACAGCAATCATAATCAGCACAATTCGCCTAATAAAACGTTTGCCCATCACATAAATAGCTGTTTCAGGTCAGACCATGAACATTGCCTTGAAGTAAAAATAAATGAATGTAGGAAGAGAAAAACAATTATTGGCAAAAGGCAAGATGACTCCTCTTCTAACAGATGGAGATGGAGAGAGTCCAAACAGAGAAAGAGAGAGTGTTTTTTGTTACTCATACTGATTTATTATTGTGGGCTCTAATAAACTCACATATCCAGAGTGCTTTAAAACACAGCCTTTTAAATCATGGAACAAATAAAAAGCATCCCTGGGAAAATTGACTTGTTGCAGAGTATGCTCAATGCGACAGTAAAATATCAACATTGCTGCTCAAACATAGGCAATATGCAATTTGACTAAGGGTAAAAAAAATGAATAGCCTACTTGAGATGTTATGCAATAGCATCTCTATGAGATGTTATGTAGCCTGTGTGTTGACATGGCAAAAATGATTGAAATGAACCAGAGTGCAGTAGGGTTATATATTATGTGTATATGTAGCCTACATTACTCTTCACTGCAAGAAAACAGTCCCTTGATATACCTATAAAACCTAAATTACTGGATAATTTCGAGTATCCAACGTCCGTCCATGCTATAATAACAGGATCACATGCCATGTTTCGCTCATACAGGGCGAGACCACATTGACTGTACACACACTTGTATAACCGTTTGTATAACGTTCGGCGTACTCAGCTTTCCAGGCCCAACCACAGGCTTTTCCCTCTTCGGTGTCCCATTCACTAGCTTTCTCTTACTACTGATTTGCCCATACGCAACACACGTCGTCATGGTTCTCCACGTGAGGCGTATGACATACTTATGTAAAAAGACTGGCGGCCCTCTGAGCCAATCACAGCGCGTCCCTGGCATTTCCGCATTTTTTTGCATGCAAATACGCGGCGTTTGGCTAATAGGAGTGCACGGTGGGAGGAGTTTTAATGCAGGTCATGCTGTGAGCGCGAGAGATCCAGGGCAGCGGTGTGTGAGAGTAGAGAGCAGTCTGCGGTGAAGTGTGTCAAACTGAGCTGAGGCTTGACTGGAATTTCAAGAATATATTTTATTAAGCCGGACAGGACGGAGACCTGCTTTGAGACATCCAACCTGTACGAAAAAGAAGACTGTTGAAGTTGTCAGGTAAGATACAGTCATTTTGTTTAGAAGACTTGGCTGTTGAGGAGTTGTATAACAATTTCCATTGACGGCAATGTGACCAATTCTCTTTAACAAGTTTCTGTCGTAAACACAAAGTGGTGTTCATACAGATACACTGTAACATATATACATCGGCTCAGTCATATATATGTCAAGTATGTATGTTATGTATTAAACGTACGCGTTGCATAACTGTGTCAGTGATTAGGTCATCTTCGGTCAGTGCTCCAGAGCAAAGCCATTTAAATCACTACAGTTTTGTCCTCCTTGTTTACCTCAACGAAGAAATGCAATATAACTTTTTTTAAATGCACCCTAGTTACTGAGACTATGAAACTGGTAAATGTTTTGCTAAAAAGCGAACTCTTGGGTTATGAAACAGCCTACAAGCCTCGTTTGCCATGGTAAGCCATTTTTACATTTATTCCTTAAACTCACTAGTATCTATTTTTGTGAGTAGTACAATTTTTAGTTATAAACCCAATTTTAAATAATATCTTGCAGCTATTCATTATGTATTCAATCTTCTAATGCTGACTTCTTAAGTTGTCACTTCTTTAAAAATCGTCCTATAAACAACTGGAATAGATACTAGCATTTAATAAATCATACGTTAAAGGTGTCTATTCAGTTTGTTATAAGATAACTACAATATAATATATGCTAATACTGATTCTAGTAACTAAGAAATATTTGATATTTCCTAATGAATAGTTATATAAGGAGGAATAAGTCATAGTTTGTGAATAAATACCATTGCCAATGAATAGTTTCAAGTAAAATGGGAAAAAAAAGTTCCTAAATGTACTAGTAATTAACAAGAGAAGTACTCGTAACAAAAATATACACTAGTAATAAAAGAATAATTGCTAAAATAGCCTGCCGCTCATTTCCCTCCCAAAATGAACGAATCTCAACATTTTGTATTATGTTGTATAGGTCTGGATGTGAACATTATGTCAGGCTGTATTATTGTCACGGGTAAAGTCATGTTAGATAATGCCTTGCTGTAACACATGCCACTGATGCACACATCAGACTTATGACAATGAGGCACTTATTGCATAAGTAAGCTTACATTAATTAATTCACAAACTTTAAATCAAATTCACTGCCAAATGTGGTAATTTTAACTCTATGAATACTGGAAACCTATAGTTATATACTCTGTAGAACAGAAACGAAATGTTAGGCAGAAAAGTCTCAGTCACCATTCACTTTAATTTGAATCTTTTTGCCATACAATGAAAGTGAATGGTGACTGGTTTGGAACAACATGAGGATGAGGATGAGATGGCAGCTTTGACTCTAAATTGATTTTAAAAGAGTATAGCCTGAAGTTGACAGTTGTCCACTTATGTCACAGTGTATGCTGGGTTAGTTGAGCTTGAACTCTGATACGCAGAGGGAGGCAGTGGGGTGTTTGCAGGCTATTAAAACTGACCTACTCCTACAAGAGGTGCTCCAAATACCTTAATCTGCTTCTAATGTAATTAATCTTTCTAATGCTGTTTTTCAGCACCTTTGTATCCCTGGTTTTTGTTTAGCTGGTCTTTTTTCTCAAAGCTGAACTCTAATTGCATTCATCACAATTCGTTTGCAATCATTTCACAAAATCTTTTGTGTGAGATAAGCTAATTTGCATTTTCATGCACATCATGATTTATTCCATTTAAAATATACAGGTTTAAAGTACATTTTGAGAATTCACAGTCTTGTAGATGTTTCCATTCAACATCTGCTTTGATTTGCCAGATGCTGCATTGTTTAAATGGGATCAGGAAGTAGAATGCCAGAGAAGAATTTTCTTGCTTTTTTTTTGTCTCGTATTTAATATATTTTCTTCGCCAAGAGTGAATGTTGAAGAGCTTGATCCAAATGAGATCCTAGAGACATGTAATTGTTAGATCTTATTTTGGTGATGCTGGAATAATGGTTGCACGTGCAGCACTGACGGTTGGACACCACTATTAAGGATAAATGCGTAGATAGCGTCTGTAATGGATTCTTTAACACATGAAATAAAGGATGTGCTTTGGGTGATCTGTCTGAGTGGAAACATTGTCTTTCTTCAAATAAAGCTGTTTTAAATACATGTTGTAGGGCCACATGGGTCGTTGTTGAACTTCTCACTCTGGATATAAAAGAGAAAGTGTGGGCGAGCAGTTTTTGGTGATGTGTCTGATATCAGGAGTTGCTCAACATGAATAGGGTGAAAGCGTTGGCAGTTAGGATGGGATTGGCTGCTGGGGCAGAGTAGGCAGTAGGAAGGAATGAAGTGATGACGCAAGAAGAGTGTCCTCGGGTGAATTTTTATGTATTTAGAGACTATTCCTGGCTCATAGCCACATGAACAGTCCATCAAGCCAAAGCTTTCATTGATGCTATCTTTCCAAGTTGCAACTTTATTTTGTTGAGCAGTGGTTCGATGAAAATTAGATGAGAAACAGAACTGTCATGGAATTATATTACGCAGAGGATGTGATTGTTTTAAACTACAGTTGTATTGCCAGATTTGAGTGTGTTTTGTTCTTACATCTTTTTGTGATTTTTTTTTAAGGCTGTTAAGCTTTAAGGCTGGTTAAAAGTATTTGTTCTGCATTAAAGAAATGTATAGTATTATGTTTAAAATTATGTACATTCACATAATATGCGGAATGTCGTCATTTTGGTTTAGCATAAGTCATTTATTCTACATGGAGCGATTCGCCTTATGAGGGAAGACATATTAAGATAACAAGAAGACCACCAACTAATGGGGGTTTTGCGCAACAAACTTCCGTAATCTGTAGGCTGCATCGTTTCTGGTTCAGGTCTTTTGTTTGTGCTTCATTAAATATAGAGTTGTTTTACTCAAGATGCCTTTAAAGGAGCTACTAAAGATGAGCATAACCGTTGTCCATCGCATATGCAGATTGATATCTAAAAGTGTTTTTTAGTTTTCTTCACACTAACATGCGGTTATTAAAACTAGGTAAGCTGATTACCTTAAAATTCCATATATCGTCATCAATTCTGCTTTCTCCAATAAGCATATGTAATGAGACCTGCTGTTTTCCTGTTTGTTGAACATGTGATGTTCGACATAATGTCTATTTAATTTATTGGACAGGTTTGATCATGGAATAAAATAACAATGGCTTATTATCAATTTTAACATTGGCATTTGTAGCCAAAAAAAACCAAAAAAGCTGTTGCACGATGTTGCAAAATTATCGATTGCACATTTAGGTTATTTGCACAATTGTAATTGTGAAAAAAGGTGTTTTTCTGTAAGTATTTCCATGTAAAGAATGGCAGTCAAAGCGAGTGCTTTGTGTTTGGCTTGCAAACTTGGTTGTACTGCATTACATAATTGACTAGTGCAAACAGAATCTCATATATAGACATGGATCTCACACACTGCAATCTCATTAGACTTTATTAGAGGATAACTTGAGAAAAGCCTCCCCTTTCAGAAATGAGTCTGACCCACACACACAGCATGAGAAAACCACTGCAAATATATGCTTCCATTTCCCTGGAAGGGTTTTCCAGCCGCTGCCCTGGTCTTGCTGCTTTCACCCTCTCTGTTGGCTATCCATACACCTGCAGTAGATAGACAAGCATGAGTGCAGATAAGGAATTGATTGATAGTGCTTTTTACCTAGGCGGAGAGAGTGAGAACGATATCACAGGAAGGTCATCCTGTGTTGGCTAAAACCAGTTACAGCTGGATACTCCTGTTGCATTCTGTATAGTAAAATGTATACCACGATAAATGCTTTGCGTTTCTTTGCTTTCCACGCACGCTCTTGGTTCGCTCTTGGTTCCCCAGAAGCCACAAGAAACTCTTATTAAACAAATTACTATTCGTATGCTCTCCTGTCTGAAACCCATTTTTAAAGTTGTTTCAGAGAGCTCAAAAAGTCCCGAATTCTCGGCTATGCATTGCAGCGATGCACAGAGTAAATAAAACATGCTGAATTTAGGTTTAGCAGGAATATGAGACACTTACACAATCTAATCTCACCTTTCCTTGTGTAACCACAATCACACGTGTCTTCTTGGAAAGATTTGGTTAGCTTGCTCCCAGCATTATTACCAAACAGCTGTTTACAAGGGCACTTTGGAATATGACTACCAGAAAGACTTTAGTATTATGTAAGTGCAGGCGACACTCAAGCAGCTACATCATTACATCCGTTTTGGTGAGTCACATTACAGCGATTGGCTTGTTGAAAGTTATTCAGCATATGCGTAGGTAGTTTTAATGACAAATGTGCTTGCTTTCTGCTTTTCCAAAGAAAGCCACATCTTTTGAGCAACATTTATATACAAAGTATTTGCTGACTGAAATAGGTTGCAATCATGTAGTTAATAAAATGTACCCAAATATCATGGCTCAATGCTAAAGATTTCTACTATCCTGATCAGACCAGTTCAAATTTCACTCTTCAACCTGTTTTAGAAAAATTAGAGTTCTACTGATACTCAAACTACAAAAGTAGGCTGTATATTGTGGTACTGCATTGCAACACTGTAAGTTCATGAATCTGTACCATTCCAAAATTTGAATATTTGAATTTTATCCCTCCAAAAGCACAAATGTGTGTCAACAGATTGTGTAGTACAGCCTAACAACAGTTTTCCCGCCACACGCATGCTACTCCGGAATAGTGTGCTGTAAGCTGACCTGGTGACAGAGGATTGACATCATGACATCATGGAACACAGACATCAATCTCTGTGTCTAATCTTTTCAGGGCTGTTAAACTCCTAATATCCTAATATAATGTCCTAATATCAAGACTTGAGTTAAAACATTTGGTAATAAATCACTTTTTTAAATGTATGAAATAAAGACTAATTGTGTGTTGAATTGTTTTGACCTCCTGGTATATTTGATGAAAAATCACATTATCTGCAGTCTTTTTACACTGTATACATAGACTTTTCATACAACAATATTATAACTTTTTATAGAAGATAGCTAATATAAACTCTTTACTAACCCTATAACTTTAAACCCTGACCTTAAACCGAGTTCAATCTTAGGATTGATTGTTAAATGCCTTATTTCCATTTAATTATACATAATACCAAATGCAAGTACTGAAGTGTGTCAGAGGGGTTTGAAATGAATTGACAGGTTTTCTTGTCTAAGAAATATTTGCACCATAAAAGATGCATATTTGTGTCTGTCACCACCTATACTTTAATTTGTGCTAATTGTGTTAAAATGTAAGCATCCAAGCAATATTAGCTATTTCCTTTCAGAGCTGTCTTTAAACTTATGTCAGTTCTTATATAAGGCAAGTAGGAGAACATGTGCCATTGCTACACATTCAATTACATAAATGTCTCTAACTTGATACTGAGTTATAAAACTGTCTGCAAGGTGGTAGGTTGGGTGGTTCGTGTTGTATGTCACTTGGTTAACATTACAGTAGATTATTGTTTTTTTGGTGTTGAGTGACATGCTACAGTCAAGTGTATATGCTTTGATGTCAAAGTCTTTTATAATGCAATGAAAGAAGCTGAAGACCAGATATACTGTGCAATGAATGATTTTGATGATTTTTTTTTTTTTTAATTAACACTTTTATTAATCATAGATTTTTAGACTGTAGTTCTGATGTGTTAGCCAATGTGCTTTTCCCATGAGCGCCTATTGTATTAGAAAGAGATGTCCATAAGTCAGGTGTAATTATATCAAAATGCAGTGTTCTGCTTTATGGCCCCCAGGCAACATCACATGAAGATGCCCCTATAAAATCCATGTTAATGGCTAGTAATGTGTCATCTGAAGGTCATGTCTAGAGCACTTGATTTACTCTGACTTTAATAAAGACTAAAGGCTAATAAAGGCTCTGCCATTTTCTCTAGGTTAAAATGTTATAGTTAAAAGATTCATACTAAAAGGCTGAAAGCCAGGTTTCCACGTGCTGAGGTTTACATAAGCTTATGTGGCTTGCGTCATATGGCAAATTAAATCATTCTATTAATGTTTACTTAATTGTGGCCAGTGTGTCACTATGCAACAGAAAATCCAAAGTTTAGCGTTGTTGTGTCATCGCCCTGTGGGTTACTAGGTTACACTAGGCACTCAGCCAGACATATTAAGATTATAATAAGTCAGACAGGTGTGATTTGGGTGGGGCACCAAGATATGCATCAAAAAGTCATTGCCATATACCAGTAGGGCAGGTATTTTGTTAGTAGTTTTGCTGTAACTTTTATATGGGTAGGACTGCTTTATTTACATGTGACAATGACACAAAAAAACATGTGCCGAACATGTAATGATTAAGATTGGCCAGCAACCATGCAACATGGGATATTAATGTAAATTATAAATATTGCAAAAATATTTGTTATAAGTGGCTTATCCAATCTGAATTTAGAATGCATTTTTAAAGTGCAATTCACTGTATTATTATTTAAACATATGCATTGCCATAATTATGTAATAATTTATAATAGGATAATCAACTGGCCCCAAAGTAATTTTTTGTGCATGTATGATGGAATTTGTATTTTGTAATTTCCTTTCAAGTTCACACAGGTGTTCTTGTAGTACTGTCTATATATATGTTACAAACCGTATATCTGTCATGCATGGTAAATCTGTTCAGGTCTTGGTCACACAGGTAATCCACTAACGTACTCTACTCTCTGGCAATCTTACAGGTGTATTTTTAGCTCTTGAGTAAAAGAGTCTTGAAGGTGTCTTTCCTTAATATGGTCCATCTCAGTTCCCGACCAGGAAACTTGGCTCAGTCTTAACTACTCTGTTCAGACAAATATTTATTTCTTTAAGAGCAAAGGGATGAGAGTTTATTTTCCCCCCAGCCATTTTCATGGCAACATGAAGGGATAAAAACCAGTCAAGGCCTATTGTTGGTCCAGACAGCTGTCTAACATCTTTAATGTGCACATGCTGGGATTGATCCAAGGAGGCAGTGTTTACAAGCCAAAATGCCACATCTATTTAGCTAATGGACACGAGGGGACACCAGGATCGCCCACCTTTGAACTCTAAGTTTAGGCTCTTTGGGTCCAGACAGAGGCCGACCTGCCTGTAGATTTGACCTCAGTATTTGATCAGACAGTGTTTTCATGCTTTACTTTGCACCATCTGGCTTTGTAATGAACAGTCATGAATTTGACTTTCAACTTTTGCTGTTATAGGAGAGTATTATGCAACTAAAGACATGATTGGATCTCCTGTACAGAGATGGCATGCAGATTATCTCTGTCCCGTCTTTCCCTGGTTTCTTTTGATGTGCTTAATTGCATCATCCCCTACCTTTGTCTAAAGGGTTAGTCACACTACACTTATCGTTCCATTGACAACTATTCATGCAAAATTTAGCATTTCGCTGCATTACAAAGTTCAGGTTCGTGTACTCAGACTTGCGAATTCATATAACGTGAAAGAACGCAAACTTTAATTGCAGCATGGCCTTAAAGTGAAGTAGATTTCATATCTTTATATTTTTAAGTGTTATATGTTGAGATATGTTATTAAAAAAGACGCCATCGAGTGTGACGTCATTTTGCGACTGTTGCAATTTCCGTAAAAAAATTACGCTCTCAAAGTCTAGTTTGACTGTGGTTTATGGACAAGATTTCCTGATGTTTTCAAATTAAAAATGCATTTCATTTTAATGACTCATGTTCTGTCTGTTTTTTATTCCCATAGCAAACCGGGCGCTCGTCTGAATTCCCTCTGAAGCCTCACCATGAAGATGGGGTAATCTGCTTGCGCCTTGTTTCACTTCTTCAAACCCAGTCCGATGTCTGAGGACTCAGATTCCAAACCGTACCTGTTCTCCTCCCTGGAGGGGCAGAACGAGGCACCCGGCTGCAGTTCTATGGCAACGTTGCATCGCATGGGCAGTTTCGCGGAGGTGGCTGAACTTGGCCTGGCATCCGAAGGAAGTGACAGTAGCCAAGACCCTCCCGCTTCGCCCCATAACAACCGGAAGATGAAACATTCCCTCCATGAGGATGTGGATATGAAGAGTAGCGGGTCTAGTGGGAGTGGAACAGAGTCGCATGGTAACGAGTCCCACGGTAATGATTCCCATGGCAATGAGTCCCATGGCAATGAGTCTTCTAGGAGTTCCAATAGCCGAAGCAAGGACTCGGCACTAATAGAGTCATCGGAGAGTAATAAAAGGTAATTTAGTTATATTCTGTTTTGTCTGTGACATGCAATGGTGCCAGAAAACATTTGAACCCATTTGGACAGCTTTGACAAAACTTTTGACAAAGTGGCCCAATACTTTGGGCCATATATTTCAAAAGGTTGGGGTCAGTTAAATGTTTTTGAACAAATTCTCTTATAGTCACCAAGGCGGCATTTATTTGATCAAAATAGACTATAAATAGCAATATGGTGAAATCTTATAACAATTCAACTATAAAATAACTTTAAAATTTTCATATATTTTTAAATAATTTATTCCAGTGATGGCAAAGCTGAATTTTCAAGTCAAGTCACCTTTATTTATGTTGCGCTTTATACAATACAGTTTGTTTCAAAGCAGCTTTACAGTGATAATAGGAAAGTGATTCAATGATGCAAACAGTTCATCTCGGCTGTACAGCAGCTCTAAAAGAAAATAGTGTCATTGTTCAGCTGAAGTCGGTTCAGTGTTGATTCAGGTTTTGTTGTAAAGATCATCAATTCAAGCAGTTCTACAGAAAACAGTGATGTGATCATCCACCTTAGCCTCAGTTCAGTTTTCATTCAATAGTGTCAGTGCAGTCAAATCAATAATATTGTTGAATATTAAGCGTCCCCAACTAAGCAAGCCAGAGATGACAGTGGCAAGAAACCCCAACTCCATCAGGTGACAGAATGGAGAAAAAAAACCTTGGGAGAAACAAGGATCAGTGGGGGAGCCAGTTCTCCTCTGGCCAACGAAGGAACACGGTGTGATTGTGATTCAGGCTGCATCACAAAAAGCCAGAATTCAGATTGTGGATTATAGCATTCAATATTTCATCCAATTCCTTTTTCTTGAAGATTGGATTCATCACGCCAGTATGGAGACGAAGCTGGTCATAGGTCTGTGCAGAGGACCTGTCTGATTCTCGTGGACATTGCTGAGGATCTGTTCCGATGGCTGTCGTTGTCTAGTAGGCACGGCCTCTGCTGACATTCAGGGCTTCGTTGTGGTCGTGTCTAGGTGCAGGTCCACCACGTAATCTGGATACGGACGGATACGGCTGACTACGGTAACTTCGGGATAAACAGAGAGACTTATATTAGCATAGATGCATCGGGAAGTACATCGGGTGTTATAGAAAGTGTTCCTGAATTAGAAATAGAATAGAAATAGAAATGTGATAATGTGTGTGCCAGGTTAAAGAGATGTGTTTTTAGTCTAGATTTAAAGTGTGTCTGCTTCCTGAACAATGTTAGGAAGACTGTTCCAGAGTTTAGGTGCTAAATAGGAAAAGGATCTACCGCCTGCAGTCGATTTAGATATTCTAGGTATTATCAACTGGCCAAAATTCTGAGATCGCAATAGACGTGAAGGACTGAAGTGCATTAAGAGCTCGCTCAAGTACTGGAGAGCTAAACCATTTAGTGCTTTGTAAGTAATTAGCATGATTTTAAAATGTATGTGATGTTTAATAGGCAGCCAATGCATTGTTGACAGAACGGGGCTAATATGGTCTTACTTCCTGGTTCTAGTAAGAACTCGAGCTGCTGCGTTTTGGACCAGCTGTAGTTTGTTTATTAAACATGCAGGGCAACCACCCAGTACAATAATCTAGCCTTGAGGTCATGAACGCATGAACTAACTTTTCTGCATTTGTCATTGAGGGAACATGTCGTAATTTAGATATGTTTTTAAAATGGAACAATCGGAAAAATATTTTCTGAACATTTGCATTAGACAATAAAAATATTTAATGGCAAGCATATTTTGGATTGCACAATTTCTAAATACCATGGAGACAGTATGTTTGTGTGACACTGTTAACTGGCAAAGTCTTGTGGAAGCTCAATGCCAAGAGGTTGCATGCAGACACTTGTGTGATTTGTTTAAAGATTAAAGCTATCTGGAATTGTTTTGGTTTGGCAATAGACAGTAAACCATAACATTTGAATAACCGTTCATCCCCGTCCTTGCGTCCTTGCGTGTCTAACCAACTATGACGTCATTTCTAGCCTCAGTTCTCACCCACTATTTCGGAGGTCACTGGAAGAGATGAATTCTTTGTTCTGTATGAATTTGAATTCTTCAGTTGCCAGGCCCAGACCGGATCTACAGACTTTCTTCACATTTCTGCACTGATTTTTGGAGTTAAACATGGTACAATGACTATAATGGAACGGAAAGCACAATATCTTACTGGCAACTGGATGTTGAATAAATTATTATGAAAGGAATGAATGATCTGTAGGCTTCTTTTTCCAAAACTATCATAATTTCAAAGACATGCTAGTATGCATTGGGCTTAACAATTTGGCTAATTTTACACAAGATTATCCTCCTGAAGGTAAAGACTTGAATCCCCAATTGAGCCCTATTTAAATGTTGTTGTTTTTTGGAGACATTAGAGTGTGATTTTTTATTATTATTATTATTTATTCCTTGTAAAGGAAGAAACTTCCCTGCATGTGCAGTTGTATAAATAATCTTCCAAATTCTCCGATCTCATTAGTCTCCTGAAATTACTGACTGTATCAATAGAGTGCCGAAGTGATGACGTCACTTTGTAGGACAACTCGGAAGCTAGCGGCACATGGGTTCCCTCGATCGAAAAGCTATGCATTTTTCCCAAGACTTTTGGAAAATCGCAAAAAATAAGATCTGTGTTTAACAAAGAGTTGTGACCCTTACACGTTTTGTCTATCAAGATAATCTTTACAAGTTAATCCAAAATTTATACATTTTGAAGCCTATATAAAGTTTTTAAAAAACAAGCAGACACAATAAAGTTTAAAAAAACACAAGCAGGTTATAACTGTGTGTTCTATGTCATAGATCAAAACGTGAACATATTTAGAGGCTTTGTTCACCCCAGACCTTATTTCAGGCGATTTAGCAAAAACCCATTCAAAAATCGTTTTGGCCTACAGAGTGACGTCCTTACTTCGGCACTCTATAGCATCGAAACAAATTGCCTTGCTAGATTTACACAGATTAATATGCTTTAAAATGCTTTATATAATTAGCTCACCTACAACAAATAGCTGCAACATGTGAAGCCCGTTTCTATTCTAAGCTACTTAGTGGGCTATTTGTAATTACTCCTGGTGTATTTATGCAACTGTACTATGGACTTGCAATAGAATCAGTGCTCTAAGTTAAGCGGTCTAATCCATCTCAGTCTGTCTCAGTTACTAGAAGCCTGAAGTACAAGCCATTCTTAGCTGTGCTAATGGTGCATGGCTGGGAATGGCACAAGGCAGTGTTTTTGAGGCAAAGAGAAGACAGATGAAGATTGATGGAAGGCAACATCCAAGTGACCTCCATGTGGAAGAGGAGCACCCATTTCTTGTTCAATTGTCCACAGTGATTGAAAATGTTGTGTGTGAATGAGGTTTTGACCTGAAGCTACTGCATGATTTTTCTTGTCACTTTATTCTCTTGCAACAGCCGGTTCTGACTTGCTTCAGCTGGTATACTGAATGAATCATTTCTCAATAATGCCGTCATGTTTGTTGCAATGACGTGCAGGGTTTCCAAGTGCTGGATAAGATGTCAAACAGTTTGCAATTCATTCAAAGATATTCTGTGTGCGATTCCTCATTGGTTTGAGAGAAGGGTAATTCACTCACTTAATAATACCTCACTTAATCACAATAGTAAAGCAATCAAAGGTAGACATGCCTGTTAAAATAACATCTGCCTTATTACTAGTCATAAACTGTTTGTCTGTATATGACTTGTTTTATGATGGCTTCTTGTGTGTGCACTCTTTTTACAGCTCTAACTCTCACAGCCCCTCACCACCCAGCAGCTCAAACGCCTTCAGCCTTCTGAGTGCCAGCTCAGAGCAAGACAACCCGTCTACCAGCGGCTGCAGGTTAGACACGAACACACCAGACTGCCCTTCTACCAGTAACTGCAGTAGATCTGATTATTGTTTTTAAAAAATTGACTATTAAAAAAATAATTGTTTTATTATTTTATATTTTATATTTTGTTATTATTTTATTATTTTTTATTTTTTATTTATTTATTCAATGTTTATTTCTTAGATTTTAATTTGTTATATTTAGTATTTTGTTATATTATATGTATTAGATTATTATATTTTTTATTATATTTTATATTATATTATATACATTTAAAAAAAAAAAAAAAAAAAATATATATATATATATATATATATATATATATATTATTTTATTTCATTTGAATTTATTTTATTTTATTTAAATTAATTTTATTTTGAATATATGACTTTATCTATTTATCTATTCTGGATATATATATATATATATATATATATATATATATATATATATATATATATATATATATATATATATATATATATATATTTATAATTTTTTTTTTTTTTTATATATCATTTTCACATAACACTTTAAAATATTTTTTAGCAATGCATTTTTATATTAACTTTATTTATTTGCAATATGTTTACAAAAAAACACATTTTTATTCATACTTGATGTATACTGTACATTGCATATTATCAATCCCATTTGTATTTAACAGTAGAGCAGAATCATGTGTAGACAGTGGATTGGTCGTGGAATGAGGAATTATGTACTTTATTAATCATTTGTACGCATTTTGTAAGCATTTGATTTTATTGCTTTTTAAAATGTCTTTTATTGCTGACATGTTTGTGCGTGTGTGTGTGTGTGTGTGTGTGTGTGTGTGTGTGTGTGTTTTGGGCACCTGCAGCAGCGAAGAGTCTGCTAAGGCGAAGACGCAGAAAGAGTTGATCAAAACTTTAAAGGAGCTGAAGCTTCATTTCCCGCAAGAGAAGCGGAACAAGGGCAGCAAGTCGACAACGCTCAACACTCTGAAATATGCCTTGCGGTGCGTCAGGCAGGTGGAGGGTGAGCAAAGCCTTTAAATTATCCTTACACAAGTCACCCATAATGCAGAAGCACTTGCCTGGCCACAGGGACATAGTCCTTCTTTCTGGAGTTTTATTTTGCTTGACTACAATGAAAATGTAGCCAGGCACATAACACAACAACTTTAAGACCAAACAAATGCATTGCAACATAGAAGCAGTGCAAGCAGTATTTCAGCAAATCGGGTAGAACTACTGGATGAACATCACGTCATGTGATTAATATGCTGATGCATTTAATAATGTGTCTGCCCAGTAATTGTTTGAGTCAAATTTACATGCACCGCAGTGTTTTTATTGACTATTAGGCCTATATCACATACTTAATCTGTACTACATTACACCAGATACGTGAGTTGGATTTGCACAATGGATTTATCTTGTTTGTTTTGTTTTTTCTACATTTCTATTTCAGCAAATGAAGAATACTATCAGCTGCTTATGATTAATGACAGTCAGCCGTCAGGGCTTGACGTCTCATCATATACCATAGAGGAGATAGAAAGCATCACCTCTGAATACACCCTCAAAAACACAGTACGTTTTTTTGTTTTTTTTTGTGCGTGCATGTATTTATCCATTTTATTCATTTATTTATTTATTTTATCCATTTTATTTATTTATTTATCCATTTTTTATTATTATTTTTTTCCATTCTATTCATTTTTCTTTTTTGTTATTTAGGTCCATTAATTTATTTATTGTGTTCCAGTTAACTTGCTGTGATCAGTTACGATATTTATTTTGAGTTATTTTTCAGAAACACTTAGCATGATTGGAAATTTAATTTGTTCTCTTTAGTAAAAAAAAACAAATTATCATGGAATCTTTGTTGCGCAGGATATCTTTGCAGTGGCAGTGTCCCTCATCACCGGGAAGATCGTCTATATTTCAGACCAGGCCGCCTCCATCTTGAACTGCAAACGGAATGTGTTCAAGAACGCTAAGTTTGTGGAGTTTATCACACCGCAGGACGTTAGCGTGTTTTATAGCTTCACCACACCGTACAGACTGCCGTCCTGGAGCATGTGCACTGGTGCAGGTATGACACAAATGCACACAATCAGAAGCAATATCTACAGATAAGTTAGGCATCTTTAAAAACACCACCAATCGATCTGAACTCAGGCGTCAAATAGACTTGGTCCACACCGAAGGCCTTAAATGGATAGTTCACACAAATATGAAAATTCTGTCATTATTTACTCACCCTTATGTTGTTCCAAACCTGTATGAGTTTCTTTCTTCCATTGAACACAAAAGAAGATATTTAGTTGACGGCAGCCATTTACTTCCATTGTAGGGGAAAAAAATATACTTTGGTCAATGGCTACCATCTAATTACCAACACTGGACAAAATATCTTCTTTTGTGTTCAACAGAAGAAAGAATCTCATTCAGGTTTGGATGTAACAATGCTGTAAACAGTAAATGATGACAGATTTTTCATTTTTGAAGTATCCCATTAATCTGTCCCATTTTCCACACTGCGAATAAAGTACAGTCCTCTGTTGTGCCAAGGAAATTCTAAGAATTACTTTAATAAACATTCAAATTGAATTAACAATAGGCAAACAGACTCAAAAGACTAAATTAATGAGGCTTCTTTGTTGTTCTTTAATCCATTATGTGACAGCCGGTATTCTTAATCTGGTCACCTCTGAAAGGAAACACGCTGTTGAATAAAACCTGAACTCATCTCACTCTTGTTTTTCCCTTGTTTTTCCCCTTAAAGAGTCGTCACCGGCAGACTGCATGCAGGAGAAATCCTTCTTCTGTCGTATTAGGTGAGTTTGTGTGTGTGTGTGTGTGTGTGTGTGTTGGAGGGTTAGAACTAAATTTATACTGACTGCATCCTCTACACCATCTGCTCGGCATGATTTTATTCATAGATGTTCCTTATTAATGATTAATTCTGGTGAACTTTTGTCCCTGTAAATAGGAAGATTTGATTACTAATGCGTTTGACATTACCATGGAAAACATGCATTCAGTGAACACAACTTTTAAGCAAAGTAGTGCAGTCAGTCACTAATGAAACCTTGGATTGAGCACTTGGGTGGTAGAACAGGATTTAATTTAGTATTTACTAATAGATTATTCAAATCAAAAGTTTTAATTGTTTATATTATTTAATGTTGCTGAAAACAGGCGCGCTCAACTCCCAATACGTTATATGGGTGCGAGTTATAACACAGTAATCAAAATAAAGATGAAAGACCGCACTCTCTAGTAGCATCTCATAAATATTTATTTACCATGTCCACACAGACGCGTTTCGGCCTAAGCCATCATCAGTGAGTGACTCACTGATGATGGCTTAGGCCGAAACGCGTCTTTGTGGACATGGTAAATAAATATTTATGAGATGCTACTAGAGAGTACGGTCTTTCATCTTTATTTTTATATTATTTAATGTACC
Organism: Tiaroga cobitis; assembly: GCA_030578255.1. NCBI lineage: Eukaryota > Metazoa > Chordata > Actinopteri > Cypriniformes > Leuciscidae > Tiaroga > Tiaroga cobitis. Next base: position 47,161,594 of record CM060592.1, on the reverse strand, counting down.
TGAGCTAACATGAATTAACAATCAGCAGTTGTATTATTATTAACTAACGCTAACAAAGGTTAATAAAAACTGTATCAAATGTATTGCACATTTACTAACATTAACGAGTAGGACCTTATCATGAGGGTGTCACCAGGATTTCTATAACTTAACAATTCTTTCTTCACCCCTACCTGAGAAACCTGCAACTTTTGCGTGCAGGCCAGATCCTAAACAATTTGCAAATTAAAAAAATTATAGTAAAACATGTCAAAATATTTGTCATAAAAGTCCATTTTTGTTTTGTATCTTTAGGTTCGGTCTTAAAAATGAGTGTAAACGCTAAGTCTTAAAGAACCAAGAGAACCGAATTACAAGTGTGAACATTTGACTTAACGGTGTATACTTAAATGCTTGAAATTAGTTTTGTAGACACATAAAATGTGCCTACATAGGAGTTGCTTTACAAAAAGTATTAAAAAAAATATAAACAAATAAAGGATAAGGAAAGAAAACGTTTTTGAGTAATCCAATGTTTATTAGCCGGTTTTTGTTGAATGTATGTGTAACTCTCTTGTTCTCTTCTTCAGTGGTGGTAAAGAGTGTGAAGGAGATCTTCAGTACTATCCCTTCAGAATGACTCCTTATCTGATGAAGGTCCAAGATACAGAGCACTCTGAGGATCAGTTCTGCTGCCTCCTGCTGGCCGAGAGAGTGCACTCCGGCTACGAAGGTCAGTTCTTTTACACATTCTTCTTGTAGAAAATATTTTTTTCAAGTAGTGATGCATTTTTATTAATATATTATACTGCACATGCAGGCTTACAATCTAACAAACCTTTTAGCAAATTGATTAATTTGTATTTATTGTAAAAATGAAGATTAAAGTTTTTATACATTGTTCTGCATTTCTACTTCAGCAAATGAAGAATACTATCAGCTGCCAGTCAGAGCCACCCGGGCTTGATCTCATCATATACCATAGAGTAGACAGCTGTAGACAGTTTTTTTAACTTGGTGTTTTTAACTTCTTTCCAAAAAGGTCGACTATAGTTTAACTACTTAAAAATCTGATTAGCTTTTAAATTGGCAAGTCACATTTTCAAAGTATCTTCCTTAGCATGTGTATATACGGAAATGTACTTTTTCATGTTACAAAATTGTCAAAAACTTTGTTCATTCCTCAGCTCCCAGGATCCCCACAGACAAACGAATCTTCACCACAACACACACACCCAGCTGTGTGTTTCAGGATGTGGATGAGAGGTACGGGTGTTAATGCTTCACTGTTGACGAACTAGATGAAGATTAGCTGGAAATTTTAAGCACGGGGTGTTTCATGCAACGGATGTACCTGCACACCTGCTTTTTTTCCGTTTCTCATAATCATGAATACAATCATTTTTTTCCTGTAGGGCTGTTCCATTACTAGGATATCTTCCACAGGATTTGATTGGCACACCGGTCCTTCTGCACCTGCATCCCAGTGATCGACCAGCCATGCTCGGCATCCACAGGAAGAGTGAGTGCTATTTTTGACTGAAAAACGTGATATATTTTTTACAACAAGGCAGAGACAGCTCATGAAAGTCATGAAACCACCAAAATGTCCCCATTTAGTCCAGTTAAAGTGATATGTTTATTGTAAGGAACTTTCTCCTATCACATCTTAATCAAATTTGTTGGAACATATTATGGATCCATTTGTTTTGTGGTAAAGTGGGTTTTAAAGGTACACTATGTAACTTTTGGGGTTCTTGCGGTTAATAAACAAAACTGCATGCGTCTTGTGGGAGAACGTAGTAGCCGGAGCTACTTCTCTCTGTTTATGTGTATGACGAGGGTTTTCATTCCACCCGGTCTAAAATAGTCTGAATATAAACACTTATTATAGGTGTTCCTTAGTGATTCAGGATAAGACAAAACATGGTTTGGAAGATGGATTCATGATGCACTTGCTCATTATATAAATATTGTACATTTTGAATAAAAAAGTTACATAGTGTACAATATATACATATTTTTTCTTTGTCTCATCAGTCCTGCAGTATGCAGGCCAGCCGTTTGATCACGCGATCCGCTTCTGTGCTCGTAATGGAGAGTACATCACCATAGACACCAGCTGGTCTAGCTTTGTCAATCCCTGGAGCCGCAAAATGTCCTTCATCATCGGCAGACACAAAGTTCGCATGTGAGTGCACAGGGTGAATGGAATGGGGAATGTGTAGCAAGATAAGCTTAATATTTGTTAAAAAATGTAATGCTGAAATTCAAGGTAACATAATATTGTATCACTTTCCTTAGAAAATGTGCAAATCCAGTTGTAATTGAAGATATACGTATATTACTGTTCAAAAGTGTGGTTTGTTAGATTTTTTGGGGAAAGAAATTATACTTTAATCCAGCAAGGATGCATTAAATTGATTGAAAGTAACAGTAAAGACATTTATAATGTTACAAAAGATTTCAGTTTCAAATAAACGCTATTCGTTTTTCTATTCATCAGAGTATGCTGAGAAAAGCATCACAACTGTTTTTAACATTGATAATAATAAGAAATGTTTCTTGAGCAGCAAATCAGCATATTAGAATGATTCCTGAAGGATCATGTGACACTGAAGACTGGAGTAATGATGCTGAAAATACAGCTTTAAAATCACAGGAATACATTTTAGTGAAAAATATATTTAAGTTAAGTTAATAATATTTCACAATATTACTGTTTTTACTATATTTTTGATCAAATAAATGCAGCCTTGGTGAGCTTTAGATACCTTTTTTCAAAAACATTAAAAAATCTTACCGACCCCAAGCTTTTGAACAGTAGTGTAACTGTGATTTTCTTCCATACTACCAGGGGTCCAGTGAATGAAGATGTGTTTACAGCTCCGACCACAGCTGAGGGCAAATCCATAGACTCAGACATCCAGGAAATCACTGAGCAAATTCACCGACTCCTGGTGCAGGTGCGGAAACTCATTCACAGTTGAAAGAGGCAGATTAAAGGACTCAGTTGAAATAAGAGGGTTTTGACATCCTTCCACATAAAAAGGCAGTGGAATAGACAGTTTAACAGACAGGGAAACAAAGAGTTTTATAAGATATGCATGTTTCTGCGTGAGTTTGTTGTGTTCGGAATGACTTGAAAGTCTTGTAGATCCTCAGTCATTTAGTGTATGATGCCCAGTTTTTCTTTGTAACTATCTACAAAGTCGACAAGTTTATGATGCCTAGTGTTTTAAAATCTCCTTGTGTTGTGTATTCCAGCCTTTAGAATGAGAGAAATGAAAGTCACCGGTTAAATCTGGTTTTTGTGTGTTGTAGCCGGTTCACAACAACAGCTCTAATGGCTTTGGGAGTCTGGGCAGTAACGATCACTTGATGAGTGTGGCGTCATCTAGTGACAGTAACGGTAACGGAACACGCCAGCGGCAAGAGGAAGAGGATGGCAGGAGAGCCAAACCGGTGAGTCACATGATGAATTCTAGATAAGTGGTTCCCAAAAATGGGAGCCATTTTTACAAGTCAAGTGTATTTAGCTATAGCTTTTTTTCATGCAATGAGAACCAAAAGGGGCTCTGGTGGATTGATTTATGTTTGTATGCATGTGTTTTCTCAGAGGAGCTTTCAGGAGATCTGCAAAGGAGTTCACATGCAGAAAAACCAAGAGCAGCAGTTGAAGAAGAGCCCTATAAGTATGTACCAATATCCACCACCATCTGTGCACCCACGTCTGTCATCAAAGTCTGTGTATCTTTTTGTGTGCAACAGAAATGTGTCTGAAGACTATGGCTTCCACGATATGGTATCAAAAAATTAGAATTGTAATTATGATTTGAACTGCGAACAAAAATGTGTCAGATCACATTGAAACATGGTCATGTATTTTAAAACCCTTCACACTTTTTCCTCTAAAAAGAATCAAAAGAATCACATTTTCAGTGAGTGAACTATGAAATAATAATGTACTTTACTATACCAATAACAATAAATTATTATAAAAATGACATGCAACTAATCAATCCCTAATCGTAACCCTAACCCTATATTAAGTACAAGTTGTTAATATTACCAAGTACTTAAATGCATAATTGCACTTTAAAGTGTGCAGGACACCTAAAAAAAAGTGTAACCATAATAATAATAATAATAATAATAATAATTACTATTATTTTATTTTATTATTATTACTAAATAAATATATTAAACAAATTAAGAAATATTACAATTGCAATATTTCACTATAAAATAAAAAAACAATAAACAATTAAAGAAAAAGTATTAAAGTATTGAAGAAAAATTATGTACAGTACAACTGTAAAATTACAATATTGATATTCATTGCAGTCTTAATGATTTTAACTTGAATATAATATGATATGATATGATATAATGTAATATATTTTAATTTTTTTTTTAAATGAATTGCAATCGTTATTAATCACACTAGGCCATAAAGCTGGTTTTAATTAGACTAATTGTGGAACCCTCTCTGAAAACCCTACATTATTTCCTGCAGAGGTTCAACAGAAAAGTCCAGTGGTTCGACCCAAAGACTCCGCGTGTCTCGCCACCGGGAAAGAGTCTCCTGAGAAGCAGCGTGCCACTGTGCAAGAGGAGTTGGCCTTCAAAGACCAGACCATCTACTCCTATCAGCAGATTAACTGCCTAGACAGCGTAATCAGGTACAAAGGCGTAAAGTCACGGCACTGTGAGAACTGATGAGGCATGGTCTCGACAAATTCAATCGACGTATTTATCCTGTGGTGCAAAGAGAGTATGAGCAACCGAATTAAGCATGTTATGAAGGATAATGAGAAATTGTTTTCATGAGATGGCAGAGAACATTAAGTTTTGCAGGATGTGGAATCTCATATAGCCTAAAAATGATGGAAAGAAACACAAAATCACGTCATGCTCTGTTTTAATGCATTTGCCTGTGTTGTGTTTTATATAGTTAAAACAATTCCCTCATAAAGATTGAAGTCAAATATTTACTACAAATCACACCTGAGATTTTCATTGGCGATTTGTCCATCCAGCCTCCTGTAGGGTAATCGAAGATCTTTATTTTCAATGAGGGATTTCGAAGAGATTGGAGCAAAAGTAATAGGATGGGTGTTGTACACGTAAACCATAATAAACATTATTTTGGGATACAAAACAGTGTTTTAAAGACAAAACAGAGCAGATCAGACATGGTTTTATTTTACATTCGTCCTGGTTAGTCATTTGTAAACCTTGTTCCCATCGATTATGTCTTCAGATATTTGGAGAGCTGTAACGTGCCTATGAAGAGAAAGTGCCTATCCTCCTCAAACACAACCTCCTCAAACTCAGACGAGGACAAGCAGAGAGGAGTCGACAGCTCCATGCAAGTGTCTGAAGGTAATGGAAAGGTCCAGTTTGCGCCAAGAAGACGATAGTGATTTTTTTTTTTTCAACTGAGCAGGTTCCCAAAGTAAAAAAAAATAAAAAAAATAAATTAATTCATTGTATTTTATTTATTCTTTATTTGGAGATTGTCCTTAAAAAATGTCTGAATTTAACACTGTTATGTTATGCCATGACAGTTATTAATTCATAAACACAATTTTGCTGGAAAACAATGGCATTTTAAATGTATCAGACAACATATTTAAATCAGCAGAATTTGCAATTTTGGAAAGTTTCGACCATCACGCGAAACCAAATGCTTAAAAACACATTTACAAGAATAACGAATATAAAATGCATTATCAGGCCATCTTTGGTGTTAATGCTGTATATACAACAGTTCTGTGTGAGGGTTGTTGAGTGACCACTAATCTTCTGTTTATTCTGCACTTTCTCTGTAATCAGCGACAGGCCATCGAAAGAACCAACCAGGCCTTTCGTCATTAGATGTCTCTAAGAAGCCTCCAGGCTCTGGTGTAGTGACTCCATCTCTGACCCCTCTCCCGCTGCCCAGAAAACCTGAAAGCGTTGTGTCCATTACCAGCCAGTGCAGCTACAGCAGCACAATTGTACACGTGGGAGACAAGAAAGGTACATTGATTTATTCCTGTCTGTCTGTCTGTCTGTCTCTGTCTGTCTTCCCTGTCTGTCTATTCTTATAAATAATATTTCTATTCCAAAACCTAGTGAGCTGCCTTGATGTCTGCTGTCTACGTAGGAAATTGCCCATATGCTACCTATGCAGCTCACTAGGTTTTGGATACGTTTATCTGTATTAGAGCTGTAAGTGTTTTCTCTGGTCCTTGGTAAAACACCTTTTTTGTTTTAGTCGTATCCTCAACAAGACACATCTCTGCAAAGCAAGAATTCTCTTCCAAACTTCACTTGCAAAGTTAGTAAAATCTTACCATGGGGACAAAAAATTGATTGGAAAGACTTTTGATTGAATTGATGAGTAAAATAAAGGTGCAAATCAGCCATGCAGGACTCCACAAATTGGAGCATCCTACTTGCATTTTCCCCATGTTCCCATCCCATCATGCATGAGATGCACTTGAGAAATCTTTGAGGCAGCTTGTAAACAAGTGCTGGTCGTGTCACCTGTAAGAGAACACTGCACTCATTGTCGAGTTAAACATCTTTTTTTTGTTCTTCGTAGAGATCATTGAAGACGTCCCCAGCGCTGAAGGCACTGAAGGTCAGGTTCTCGCTGTCCCTCCGGCCGCACTCTCGCCCCATAATCCAGAGCGAGAGGCTTACAGGAAACTGGGCCTGACCAAGCAGGTTCTGGCGGCACACACCCAGAAGGAAGAGCAGACGTTCCTCAGCCGCTTCAGAGAGCTGCGAGGTGTGCATGCTTTTAAAGCCGACTGCTCCCTCTATCTGGAGAGACAGAAAGGACAAGTTACATCTGAGGGTAAGGAAGGATTTAAGTCTAAACCTGAGGTGGAAGGTTCTTGTGTTCACAGAAATGTTCCATTTGCTGCTTGTGTAAATAAAATAGTGTATAACATCAGAATAGAGAATTTTGTAGGGCTGCACGAAATAAAACCAAATTTAGTGTGATTATAAAATCGCAAAGACTGTGATTTAATTAAATAAATGCACTGTGTGTTTCAGAGTGAAGCACAGCACTGTGTTCTTTACATGCGAGCATCTTGTGATTCTGTGTTTTTTAGCGTCTCAAAGTTTAAGTTTGAGTGGCTTATGTGCATTTGAGTATGAAACGTGATGTCGATCTTCCCACACTTGTAACGAGAAGCGCTTATGATCCAGCTGTTGTCAACTAACGAGTTTTAAGGGCTTTCTGTGTTTTTCCGCCAAAATAAATGCTTGATGGTTTAACATTTGAAAATGAAGAAATTAAGACTGCTATGAATATCAATATTGTAATTTTACAGTTGTACTGTGAATCATTTTTCTTCAATACTTTAATACTTTTTCTTTAATTCTTTATTGTTTTTTTTATTTTATAGTGAACTATTCCAATTGTAATATTCCTTATTTTGTTTAATATATTTATTTAGTAATAATAATAAAATTAAATAATATGAATTATTATTATTAATATTAATATTATTATGATGGTTACACCTCTTTTTTATTATTTATTGCTATTGGTATAGTAAAGTACATTATTATTTCATAGTTATATTGACTTATAATCACTACATTTTACCCAAATTGTGCAGCCCTACAAACAAGCTCAGCAAACCCGAAACAGTTTTTTCATTTAAAAAAAAAAAAATGTAATTTTTATCAGACAAAATTGCATTTAGATATTTCCCCAAATATTGTATACCTAGAGTTTTGTTCCTTACTACATGTAGTAACTACACTTCCTTACTACACTTTTTACATAGCTACTTTTATTAACTTGACTGTCAACCAAAACAAATTAAGTCAAAATGTTGTATTTTAAGTCAATAACAGCTTCTCCCCTTTCTCTCCAGCTCTTCCTGCTGCTCGCTCATGTAAGCACGGTGGTCGTGGTGCACCGGAGACCACCGGAACCCGCCGGGGTCGCAACAAGAAGACCAAGTCCAAGCGGATCAAGCCTAATGAGTCCTCCGACAGCACTCCTTCAGGCCATAGGCTGACACCCAGACCTCAGTTACAGGGCCTCAACCAGACCTCCTGGTCTCCCTCGGACACATCCCAATCCACCTTCCCCATCGCCTATCCCGCCGTGATGCCCGCGTACCCACTGCAGATGTACCCGGGAGCCGGCGGCATCCAGCCCAGGGTGGAGGCTCAGATGCCAGGCTTCAGGGAGAGTCAGTGCAGCCCTATGCAGCCCATCCAGACCCCGTACTCGGCTTCTCTGGTCACGCCCATGGTGGCGCTTGTACTGCCCAATTACATGTTCCCACAGATGGGCAGCCCTCCACAGCAGCCATTCTACCCTAAGGAGGGAAGTTTCCCTGCGCAGCCTTCCTTTCAACCTCAGCCTAGTTTCACCACACAGGCACCATTCCCTCCGCAGTCGAACTTTACCATACAGACCCAGTTCACCTCCCAGAACCCCTTTACCTCACAGGCTCCATTTCAGCCGCAGCCATTCCAGTTCGCTAGCCCCAAGGAACCCCCAAAACCATCCGAGCCTGAGCTGAGGGAGGAGCTATTGCGAAGCCCCACTCCACAGTCTGTAGGAGGAAGTGGCCCGCCATCACCGCCTTTGTTCCAGTCCCGCTGCAGCTCGCCTTTACAGCTCAACCTGCTGCAGTTAGAGGAGACCCGCTGTGCTGAGAGACAGGAGAGCACGGCGCCATCTGTTGTACTGCAGGTTAACTACAGCAGTGGTGTGGAGAGAGCAGGGAGCGCAACTGGCCAAACCAAAACTAAGGATGTTCCACAGGTTGGGACTCTTTTTCTCTTTTACAAGGGCCATCATATTATAGTGCATTTTCGTACATGGTTGCATGAGAATACCATGGGGCTCTTTTAAAATTATTTTCTTACTCTCACTTCTCATTCTTTCATTATGTCTTCCATCCAAATGCAAAACTTTGAATTGACCAACAGGTGGCAGTGTTTACAAGTTTTTTTTTTTAAGCAAGACAATCCAAAATTGAGCTTTGCATTCTTGCATCATGTTGCAGTTACATTAGGCTTAAAGCATGCTAAATTATTGCGTAATTATTATAAGTTATTATTATTATTATAATTGTAAAACTATTATAAAATTAAAAAATGCTATGCCATCGTACTGCAATAAACCATGCAGCTTAAAAGTTTGTATCCTTCACATTAGCCTATTTAGGATCTCCCAACAGTATATGATGTCACACCCAAGTGCTTCTGTATTGAAAATAAATAAATGAATAATTATTTGATAATAAATTAAAATATATCTCAACTTTCCTGTAATGCTGCAAGAATAAAAGTGTTTTCTTCACATTGAGCCCAGAGGTCATTCTTGGACATTTAGATCCTCAAGTATATAATTTCTGTATACAACTGGTATACTGGGAATAGAAATTGGCAATTAAACAACTATGCAGTTATAATTCTGAATGTGTGAATAGTCAAGAGTTGCTATGTTGCATTTACATGTTTACATGTGCATTTAATGCATTTAGCAAACTTTAGATGCTTTACATAAAGCGATTTATACGTATAAATCTGTAAAATTAATGTTAATGTTATACTCTGTATTTGTTGTTTTTCAAGGATGAAGGGTCACCTTACGACGGTCAACATAGCGACGAGTTCTCATCATCTAGTGACCTGCTGGACATTCTCCCAGAGGACTCGCGCTCCGGCACCAGCTCTGCCACCTCAGGCTCCATGCGCTCTGGCTCTAACGGCTGTGGAACGTCTGCCAGTGGCGGATCTGCCAGTAGAACTGGTGAGAATGGGAGTTTATGATCTGATTTGACACTTGTGACCTTTGTAGTGTGCAGATTGTAGTGCACGGTTGTCACTATGCCATATCAGAGAAATGTAATGAAGTTGAAAAGTTTGGGGTCAGTAAGATTCTTTTATTCAGCAAGGATTAATTAAATTGATCAAAAGTGACAGTAAAGACATTTATAATAATATACACCAAAAATTTTAAAAAGTTATATTGCAAGTAAGTGTTGTTCTTTTGAACTTTCTATTCATCAAAGAATCCTAAACAAACTGTCACAATTTCTGCAAAATATGAAGCAGCACAACTGTTTTCAACAGTGATAATAATAAGAAATAAAAAGTACCAAATAAGCTTATTAGAATGAATCATTCTGAAAGATCATGTGACACTGAAGACTATAATGATGCTGAAAATTCTGCTTTGCTGTCACAGGAATAAACACAGGAATCAAATTTTTTTTTTTTTTTTTTTAAATATATTCAAATAGAAAAAAAATATTTAAATTGTAATAATATTTCTCAGTATTACTGTTTTTACACACAAAAAAAATCGTATAAGAGACTTCTTTAAAAAAAAAAACATTACAAATCTTACCGACCCCAAAAATTTGATTCAAATAATGCAATGTTATATGTTTTTTTGACATCCTTATAAACAAGAACCTGAAAGGAACCCAAAATAGGAATAATCTCATATTCTAAGCCCACGATAATCAAAATGTGCCAAAAAGGTTTCCTACTTCCTCTAAATTATTTTGTAATATATTTGGTTTATACAAATACAGACTTGCCATTAAAATAGTGCTTATAAAATAGTGCTTTTCAAAAGGTCCGCTTCCCTCACCACCCCTTTCTGCTGTTTTTTTCTTTCTCAGGAAGCAACAACAGCAGTAACTACTTCGGCAGTGTGGATTCCTCCCAGAAATCCCATAAGGCCAAGGGGCAAGGCTCTGTTTTGCGCTCTGTGGCGCTGGCGCTGGATGGGAAGGAGAAACTGAAGTATGTACTGCAGGACCCACCGTGGCTGCTCATGGCTTACGCAGACGAAGATGTTATGATGTCATACCAGATACCATCTCGGTGAGTGGGTGAAAAAGGGAGAAATAGACACACACACACACACCCCACAACTACCAGTTATGCCCGCTTACCAGTAACCTCTCCCCCCTCTGCCTTCCTACCCTTTATCTTTAGACCTTTAAGGCATATACTCACAGAGCTCTTGGTATTTAAATGTTCTTTTTCATGCTTCGCTTAGGGCTTAAAAAGAAGTTCGAAATATCTTTCGAAGACCACACCCACCAGGGGGAAAACTATCCAACCGTCTCCATTGACTTTGCATTGCGAGAAGCTGCCTCCTTGTCATTTCTGGCGTATAACAAAAAACAAAACAATGTCTAAAAGCTGAAATGTTACAGAAGAATAATATAATCGGGTGGAAAAGAATGCAGCGACTAAAAAGAGCTCTTGCCATAGATATTCTTGTCACATTTAAATACCAAGCGTTACGTTACTCTCCTGATATCTGAAAATAGAACATGAGCAAAATTGTACTGCTCATTCAATCAAACTGATGGATAAGAATTTTTTTTTTTTGTAGTTTTTTTATGATTTGAAATGATTTGTTCAGTCTTTTTGAGTGGAACTTTCCCAAATCGGAACTGCCTTCCTTAATCTAAAATGCAGTAGACAAGGTGGATAGGTTTTAATCTTTTGTATTTTTGCCATGAAAATAACCGTGGAAGCTGGCATGGCATTAAATCACAAACGAATCGTTCCCTTTTGCAGTGACATCCAGAAGGTTCTGAGAGAGGACAGGGAGAAGCTGCGGCAGATGCAGAAATGTCAGCCGCGCTTTACAGAAGAGCAGAAGAGAGAGCTGGCGGAAGTGCATCCCTGGATGAGAAGAGCCGGACTGCCCAAAGCCATCGACGTCGAGGTCTGGATACATTGATATTTTATCTAATATGTACTGATGTCAGTTTTTAATGCATAAATTGTGTCCTTATTTTGATGCATGGAGTATATTCACTACCATTCAAACATTTGGGTTCGCTAAGATTTTTTCTTTTTAAATTTGAAAGTCAGCAAGGCTGCATTTATTTGATCAAAAATATAGCAATACAGTAAAATAGTATTACAATATATAATAAAGATTTTTTTATTTTAACACATTTTAAAATGTTATTTATTCCTCTGATGACAGCTAAATTTTCTGTCTTCAGTGTCACATGATCCCTCTCTTATATGTCGATTTGCTGCTCAAGAAACATAATTTTTTTTATTATCAATGTTGTTGTCCTGCTTAATTTTTTTGTGGAAACTGATGTTTTAAGGATTCTTTGAAATAAGATTTTGAAACAGACATCTTTTGTAACATAAATAGCTTTATTATAACTATTGATGAATAAAGGTATTCTTATTGACCCCAAAGTTTTGAACGGTAGGGTAATATTATTTGTTGTTTTTTTTGGGTAATCAGTTACAAATAAGTACGCAATATGTACGTGCCATACACGCAAAGTATAAGGCATTACTTTCATCAAAAAATAATAACTATTACCACATTTCACTAGTTAATTCCAGGTGGATAAAATCAAGCACTACATTTTTTAAATCTAGAATAGAGACTACATCACATTAAGGAAGTCAAATGGGTTGCAAACTCGTTGTAGGCTAATAAAAGTGTTTATTTGCAGGCGTGTGTCAGCTGTGAAGAGGTCAGTGAAACCCTGACAGAGGAGGATCCACCAGATCTGCACATGGGGGAATCAGAAACCAGTGATGTCACAGCGCCTTTGGCCAATGGCAGTGAAGACCCGGCACATTCAGAAGCACATGGCTGTCCGGGTCCTGTCACCTAAACCAAACCTCTTTTTACACCTGTAAGAATACAGACCTCGTCGGATCACATAATGCGGACATTTTAGCATCAAGAAAACACTTATACTGCAGCCACAGACCTTCAAGAAGACTCGTTCTGGTTGCTAGTTTGTGTGAGTGTGTACATATGTGTAAATACATGAGTGAGTGAGTGAGTGAGTGAATGCGAGGGCATTTCAAAATAAACCGATTATTTCCAGACAGTCTAAACTGTCTTTAAAGCCAGACTCTGTGCTGTGAAGTGACCGTTACTGAGGAATGATATTTCCTTTTCAGTGTTTCCCTGACATATTTTCCCTGTATATATACAAACTAACTTATTTACTTCTTTACGACACGATTTTTCTAAAAAAGGAAAATATTTTGTTTTATTTTCTTCTGAATAGACGTATAAGCATGTGACACAGATCTCTGGTGTTTGATAGTTGTGTTGTGGGATAGATTTCTGATATCCTTTCTAATTCACAATTCTACACCGAGGACTTGTTTAATAAAAAAAACATTTCAGCTCATAAACTACAAGGGCAGTTGAAAGGTACTCCACATATTTGGCACAAACCACAATACCTTTAGCACTTGCAGCTTATCTGATCAGATAGTGAATGTATTAAGAGCTCAAGTGCATTGCATTAGTAGCATTAGGTGAATTTCTCTGAGAAGTATTTGGGCTTAAGAGTTTAGGTGCTATTGTTTTGTTCAGACTGCTGGCCTGTCTGATGGTCTGTTGCTATATAGAACCTCAGTGTTAAATTTCTCCTCTTTTATAAGCTCAAGCATAGGTTGAATCTACTGAGTCTGAGGTCTAACCCTGATCGTTCTGATTGTTCCCACCTAATCCTGCTGTACAACCACAATTACCATAAATCCCCAATTACTACAGCTCAAAAACAACATATGGGCAGAATGGGGTTTAAATATCAGATTCAAAAGTCCATGTGGAGGTCAACTTGGCATTAAGCTTTTAGTATTGAGGAAACTGTTTCACAACATTTAGCCCACGTTGTAAATACATGTCCTTGCATTCTGTCACTTTCCAACTTGTGGTATTACTTTATGCTGCCCTATTTGTTGTTTAATAATTTGGAATAAAGTCTATTTTTTTAGAAAGAAATTACTCTTGGCTGTGTCTTTATGTTCAAGGTTATCAAGATTTAAAATACAGTGTATGGATTCAGTATAGGCTAAATCTGACCACTTTTTGGTGAATCATTTAGATAAGCATTAAAATGTCTATTAAAAATATATATATTAAAATAATTGTTCAATATACTTTAATTCATTTCATTTAAAATACATTTATATCAATCGGATGTTATTTCAAATGCATTTTCCCGGGGCATGTAGATTTTTACAATTTTTTACATTTTATTTAATGTTCCAGAGTCAACATAAAAAGTCAAAATCTTGCATGGAATTAAATGAATGGTTAGTTGTTGTTGTTGTTTTTCTTTCCTCAAATATATTTTACTTATATCATCCTGGAACCCAGGAATAGACGTTTGTCCACTGTAGTGGAAATTATATTTGTGTGAATTTCTCTGACACTATACATGTCACAGGGCTTTTCAGAGATACCAAATGTTTGGAGGTTTTATCATGATAACAACAAATCCTTGGTCTTTAAAAAAAATGACTGACATTAATTTAGTGATCAAATGTAGCACTCTAATGGAAATGGGATCTTCTTTTGTAATTATAATTTAAATTTGACTAATTTTCAAATTGTTTGTCATAAATCAACATCTCAGGAAAATGTTATGTGGTTTCTAATCATAATATTGCTAACAACTTTTTTTCATTACATATTGAATGGGACTAACCATTTATGAAAATATCAAAAATTCAAAACTGGTCTGCACATCCCAAACACCCAGATTGGGCTCAGGTGCAGGACAACTAAGAAGCATAAACGGAATAAAGAAGCATGAAGTCTGCACACTGAAAATAGCTGATCCAAATGAATTATTAACAGCACAACGTTTCGACCCTCAGGTCTTCATCAGACACAATGTAGGCCTACCCAACCCATTTATGGCCATTTTCCCCACATATTGCATAAAGTAAAATTGTATCAAATCATTCCTTTATATCTTTCATAACAAAGTTGAGTATCATCTTTATACAAAGCGTGGTTAAAAAAAAATAATGAAACCTAAAAATTGTTGGTGAATAAATAAATAAAAACATTGATTTTGCATGTCTTCTCGCGACTTTTTATTTTTTTAAACAACTCCTGGTGTCCACTACAGTGGACATTACGTAACATGAAAAATATATATTTTTTTATGTTTTTTTTCCCAATTTGTTTATTATACTCTAAACGTCATGACATTAAGAAATAGGCTACTAAATAATAATAAATAAATAACGTTTTCTGGGTCTCGAGAGGATATAACGTGTCGCTTTGTCATAACCTACTTTTGTGAATAAAATGCTTATTTCCTGTATTTTCTTGAGCTGAGCTGATAATAAGACCACTTTGCTTTTCGGTGTACAGCCGACTCGGCTGCGAAAACGGGCCGTTGGTACAGAGGGGCCCTTCTACGCCATATGTTCAAAGTCTGACGACCGTTACATCAGTTTTTATTATTATACAGCGCACATCCTACGCACAGCTTCCCAATCCCTTCATGTGACCAGACTCTCCTCACTGCACCCAGACAGGGATTTCTGCTACAGCACATGAAAGGCGCGCTAGTTCCTCTGGTTCACACCTGCGCCAATTTGAGGACAAGGTGTGAATGGCTGTTGCAGGCCTCCTACCAGGACAACAACCTTCAGACGCCGAAAATCCGGCCCTGGTCCGATGAAAGCA
Organism: Tiaroga cobitis; assembly: GCA_030578255.1. Lineage (NCBI taxonomy): Eukaryota > Metazoa > Chordata > Actinopteri > Cypriniformes > Leuciscidae > Tiaroga > Tiaroga cobitis. The sequence continues at coordinate 47,146,125 of CM060592.1, read as the reverse complement.
GTGGTAATACAACCTGTCAACAGTCTGCGAAGTGCGAACCTTATATGTGGATTTAAAAGAGTTAATACGTATTTACATCAAACGTGCTTTAATCTTGGTTGTTGAAAACTGCAGTTAATGGTTTATATAAACTAAGACGGAACTATAGGTCATTCAATTGGTACTTAGTCTATTAGGCTATTTTTTAATCAGTCATCAGTGATTTTAGCAGCGTCGACTCTGTCAGTTTTACAACCGCAATCAGTTTCTCGCGCAGCCCTAGCATACAGTTTGCTAATCTCTACACATTTTAAATAAAACACAAAGTGGTTTTGTGTTAGGCAATATTTGTATATAGCCTAATGTAGCCTAAATATCCAAAGTGCAACTTCTGTTTTTATCGACGTCTGCCGCGAGTTGGCTATCGCTAACCTCAGAAGTGACTTCGCGAGAGACAAGTTGGCTATTTTTGCATTGGTAGCCACTGAACCGTCTGAAAAAAATAGCTATATTTATAACTAAGTTAGTAGATTCTATTTTCGACTTAAGAGAAGTTGGAGGCCTGCTCCACGCCATGGAAAAATAATAGAAAACATCTTATATGGACCATACTGAATAAAAAAATGGTCTGTGCTCAACTCTGGAAGATTCCATGCTTTGTAATAATAATATAGGCCTAGTCTATATCTACCGTAATAAGGAACGAAATAAAAAGCCGTAACATCGAGTGAAAGTTACGGGAAACCTGGGTGGGTATGGCGACCGTTCGAGTGGGCATGATGGTTTTATTGCTGTCCCTTGGCAACCATAGTTTCCGCCCAAATGCTATTTTTGCTTTTCTTATTTTTGATGACAAACTTGGCCAGCAACACGTAGGCTTGTCTATAGACATGATCAGCAGCACGACACACAGCGCTAGTCATTCTTTCTGACCGCACTACTGTGGCTAATCGGCAATGAGGTGTTAAGTTGTACACGTCTGATGGATCAAAATACCCAAAGCCGACATTCACACTTTTAAACACGTAGAGAAGGTGTGATAAAAAACAGCTAACATACTCGATTATTTTATCAAAGCAACTGCAGCTGCCCAAAGACTCTTTAACATTTGCCCAAGGAAACCCTAAGATTCGCGTTACTGGTATAGGCCTGCATATTTAAACAAATAACATGACACTCTTTACAGTAAGAAAATCAAAATGATATTTTAATGAAGGGTGAAGTCACAATCACATATAAAACACATTAAATGTCATTACATCTGACTTTTATTTATTTAAAATTCCTTTATCACAAAGATTACATAGGCTACGTTTAAATGTCAGAGATCTATATCTACAGCCACGACATTGAAATATTTACATCCTACCCCACACTCTTAAAAATAAAGGTTCCACAAGGGAGTTTTCACAGTGATGCCATAGAAGAACTTTGGGTTCCACATTTAGAACATTTCAGTGAACAGTTCTTAAAATAACCCATTTTTAGTAATAATCTAAAAAAAAAACTATAAAGAAACTTGTGCAATGGAAAGATTTCATGGATGTTAATGGTTCTTCATGGAACCATTACTGCCAATAAATACCCTTTAATTTTAAGAGTGTACAATAATTAGAGATGGGAAGACACTCCCTAAATATTATTTATCCTTACAGTGTTGTTTTAACTTAGCTTATACAAAAGAAAACAATTAAATAAAAATACTAACTAACTGTGAAACTGGATTGAAATGCACACTGTTGCACCAAGAAGAGCTTTCTGAGGGGTATCCACTGGTCGATGACAAATGACAAAAAAGCAACGTTGCAGCTGCCCTATTCCAACTGTAGAACGGTCTACAACAAAGGTGCTCAATCCTGGACTACTGCAGGTTTTAATAGCTCTAAACTAAAAAAAACAATACACTCAAATGTTCATGAATCGACAGGGGTGCGCATCTGTCTACCAGGGTCTCCAGATGGCCTTGGACAGGTACATGCTTGGCGCTTGATCCCTCGCATCCACCGAGATGCGGCTTTGCTCCGTGTCCGTGTCATCCAGGTCAGAGCAAAGGTCATCGCTGCTGGAGGAGGTGGTTGAGGGGGCCGGAGACAAGGCAGAGGAAGTGCTCCTGTCTCCGTTGCTAGAGTCCGTCATGAGGTCTGACAGGATGTCCTGAAAGCGATCCTCGTCGTTCAGAGGCATGCACTCCAGGAGGTGGTTCAGCAGTTCTGCGGCTATGGTCGCGTCGATGCCCGGGCAGCTGGACACGAAGGTGTGCACCTCGTGCATGCACTGGATGTAGCCTGCGGCAAATCGCTCGTTAGCTTCGCGGTTCACGCTGTCAGCCTCTGCGGAGGAGAAAAGCGGAATGACGTCACCACCCAAATAGGCTAGATACATTTTAAATGCGGCCTGTATGAAACTTGATCTTGAAACAGCTCTTACCCGTCGCTTTGTTTTGTAGAATACTTTCCACGCGCTTCACGGTCATTTCCAACACCTCGGCATTCTCCATTTTCACCTGCGCCTACAAAAAAATGACGCAAAGTGCGATGTTAGTAAGACTCTCTTTGCACTGCATGTTGGCGGTGGACACAGATGCTTTAAGAAGTGATAAATGAACTTACATCCGGGTCGGCTAGCAGTAGCCTCAGCTCCTGTAAACTTTCATTTATTCGGGCGCGTCTCTTTTTCTCCACCAGCGGTTTCCTCGTCTGAAGGGGGAGAGAGAAATGCGGTTAAGTTGCGGGAAACCGTCGATAAACTTTTCCTTGTGCTACTAAAAAGACGTGTTGCGTACCTTTCTGTCTTTTATCCCGTAACAGTCCTCCTCGTGGCTGTTGCTGCGGGACGCAGGGGCCATATTGCTGCAGTTGAGACCGCTGAGAGGACGCCTGAATGGGGGACAGATGGTCGGCGGGTTCAATTCGAGACAAAAGTCTGCGCTAACAAGCACTACATATACTGTGTAAAGTGGGCGATTGAAGAGGGACATTTATGAGGTCTGATTTACATGTGAATGGACCGACTGGCAACCAATCAACAGCCATGCCTTTGTCTGTGCACTGTAAACCAACCCACCCTGTGAACCTGTATGGACCATAAGGACAATTTACTGAATAAAATTAAGCTCAACTACCCTTGATAGATAGGTAGATTAGAAATATTAGATAGATAGATTAGCTAGATTAGAAAAGATAGATAGATAGATAGATAGATAGATAGATAGATAGATAGATAGATAGATAGATAGATAGATAGATAGATTAGCTAGATTAGAAATGATAGATAGATAGATAGATAGATAGATAGATAGATAGATAGATAGATGTCATACTGCCCTTAAAAAATAACGATCAGGGTCAATAAGTTAGAATAATTTATTGAGAGACTAAATTGTCTTTCAGGGACACTGTTTCTTTGTTGCACTTTTCATTGACGGCTATTCGCCTAAGAAAACCTGTTAATGGTTTATTGTTAATTCTTTTGATGTTTGAAGTCCTTAAGCTTAATTTTCTATCAAAAATGGTTTTCTTACTTTGTACTTTTGTTTTCATTACAAATGTAAAATTTGTTCCGAACTATTATGCAAGTGACATATTATAGTTGGATTTCAGTACAATACAAATTAATATGATATAAAATTAATAATAGATGTATATGATATAGTTTAAAATCCTCATATAAACACATACTTTGTGCATTGCATCTTGTCCGTTTTGGCTAAACTTTCAATGGAGGGACAGGGAAAACCTCCCAGTATAGATAGATAGATAGATAGATAGATAGGTAGATAGATAGATAGATAGATAGATAGATAGATAGATAGATAGATAGATAGATAGATAGGTAGATAGGTAGATAGATAGATAGATAGATAGATAGATAGATAGATAGATAGATAGATAGATAGATAGATAGATAGATAGATGTCATACTGCCCTTTAAAAAATAACAACCAGGGTCAATAAGTTAGAATAATTTATTGAGAGACTAAATTAATGTCTTTCAGGGACACTGTTTCTTTGTTACACTGTTTTCATTGACGGGTATTCGTCTGTCAAAAAAAACTGTTAATGGTTTATTGTTAATTTTTTATGTTTGAAGTCTTACATTTTCTATCATATTTTTCTTAAGGTAAAAGAAGCTACTGCAAGTAGCTAATATTAGTAGTATTATGTATATGTATATAATTAGGCTATATATTATAGTTTAAATTGTGTCAAATTTATAGAGATTTTCAGATTTATTCCTATTAAACTTCAACAGCATATTATAGTTTTTCAACAACATTTTCTCGCTTTTAACTGGAACCATTTTATTTAGGCCTATTTATTTTCACTCCTAAAATCGAATAATTAAACGTATAGGTTTTAAAGTTTAGAGGGTTGAAACTTGATGCTATCTTGGAAATTACAGATGTATTTAACCCTTCAGAAAGGTAAAGGGAGATGGAATGAGAAGTGACCTCATAGAAGAGATAGAATGGGGAAACTTCAGCTGTGAGATAGTATTTATCATTATCAAAGCAAATGGTACAGGTAGTTCTTAAAGCCACTTCATCTGTCACATGTCATGAGGTTGACATGTTTGTATAGCCCTACACTATAAACTCTGACTTCCTATTGCTTATCCTGACCCTATATCTTACTAAGAGCCGAGGATAAATAGGCCTATAATCAAATAGCCTAATGGCATCAAATGGCAAATAGGCTTACATAATCTAAATTGCAAAAATGCTCCCTCTACTGGAATTCAGTGCACAATCACGGCACTATTTCATTCAATGGGGAGTTGATCTAATTCACGATGTCCTGCTTTACCACCAGCGTGCGGGACATCCTCAATGCTTGTTTATGAGGCCATCTATGAAGCTACATGTAATGCAAAGCATATGAAAAGGAAAGCATAGCCTACTGTTGTGTTAAAATGTAACAATCATGTAGGACTACTGAAAACTAAACTAGCCTACACAATTCAATATCATATTTACATAAATAAAAGAATATGGTAATAGATAGCAAATCCCATTGTTTGCCTCATTTCAATATTTCATATTACATTTAATAGGCTACATTTGACGACATGCCGTTGTTTACTTAATTTGTTAATTAAATGGACGTTCAACAAAATCCCGTCTAATCCCACCACATCAATCTTTTAAAATGATAACCCCAAAGTGCGAAGATAAAATATGAAATTCAAAAAGATTCTCTTTCTTTATAGCTTGAAAACACTTGATTATTATTTATTTGCGCTGTTTCTATATTATAATGTATATTATAACCGGCATCATAGCCATAAAAAGCATTAATCAGTGTCAAGTTATTTATTGACTTCCGGCAGTCTGATGCAAATCAGAACGCGTAGTAGAGCACCGTAAACGGCTAAAATAGAACCGGAATGGACATCCATTTGTGGAAATTTCTACAATAAAAGTCCAAGACGTGACCAGTCGGAGATGAAGGGCTGGGTTTCATTTCATTTTAAATCTGTGGAAATTATCAAATTATATATATATCCTGTTAAAGTATGATCACATTTATGGTGAAATAAGCTTTTTGATATATCATTCAAGGTAATTATTTTGGCAAATTGTTAATTATGCAAATTACAAATTAAATGTATATCTCAACAATGTATGAACATAATTAAAATATCAGTACATCAATGCATAATGATACAATAGAAAATAATAATTGTATCTTTAAACTGTACCAATAATATCACATTGAAGAGTTACATTTAATATTATTATTATTACATTTTTAAGCACAAAGGGGTATTCTCTACACTACAGAAAAAAATGCTATATTTGATCTCAGTAAAATTCTTATGGGGAAAAATGAAGAATGAAAATCTTAAAAGAAAGAATGGTTGGATAGATGGATCATACTTGTGCATGGACACTCAATGCATTTCTCTTTTTGGTGGTGTGGCACTGTGTGGAAAAAAACGACTTTTCTTGGAATAACAAAACAAATTCATATGTATAATAATCTGAATGTTTAAGCAGTGTTTTATTTTTTTAAATAGACATTAGAAATAACTATTAAAATTATTTCCCCCCCCAAAAAATGATGATGTATTTAGAGTAAAACAAAGCTTTTTTTTTGTCCCTTGCAACATAATTCGGATTTGAAAGGGTTAAAAGACGAGACCGGGTTTTTTTTTTTTTGTTATGTGGAAATTGTGAGTGATACTAATTTTAGAGAATAGACGCCGATTGGTGGACTCTTACTTTGAAGTGTGTACCGGAAGCGAGGGAATCCTCTTTAAGTTCGCCCTCTGTCGAGCGTTTCATTCACAGCTCAGAACCGTCCTTGGTGGTTCAATCACTACTGGACGTCCTAACCGCAGAAAAGTAGGAAGAAACGTCAAAATGGTGAAGATATCGTTTCAACAAGTAACTGTACAGAAGCCGGAAAAGGAGAACGATGGAGACAAAGAGGAAATTCACATGCCTTACTCTCACGTGAGTTATAGCTTCCTATTTATATACATTATTGTCTTTGTTTTGTTGTCTCCTGTGAAACCGTCCTTTGTTTTGTCATGTTCCTCCCTGCAAAACGGAATCAAAAATGCTACAAGCATTTATTTTTATTTGATTTTTTTAACTATTCTTAAGAAGAGTTTTTTATATATATATATATATATATATATATATATATATATATATATATATATATATGTATATAATTGGGGTTTGTCATTGCCTTTATTATTTATCTAGTCTAAACCAATTAGGCGTTCATTAGGCACAACTGTAATGGGTATATAATATAATAATAATAATAATAATTATTATTATTATCATCAAATGAATGCAATTATTTACTATTATTATTTACTTTGTCAGGCTTGTGCATGTTTAAAGCAAGAATAGGAGATAATTCTTCAATGGGTTGCACTTGATAGACGTGAGCCAGTATTGAGATGCACAGGAAAACACAGAGAGAGGGAAATTATGCTGACTGCAGAATTCAGAATTGTCTCATTTATGAGAGTGCATGAGTTTCTGTCTTTATTCTATTATTTCAGACTGATAATAAGTATCAGATGGCTTATTTCTAACTGAACGGCTCATAGATTTATGAATGAATTAAAATAAAAGCATACAGTATTAAACACCTTGACAGGCTTAGACATGGAGTTCTGCAATGGTTTACAGCTGATGGATGCAAGCCAGTATTGAGATGCACAACAGGATGACATTACATTACATCATCATCCCTCAGCGTGTAGCCGGCAGCCCGGCACTGCAGATTAGTGCCGAACAAATCGTCTTGAGCTACGTCTGTGTGTGTGTGTGTGTGTTCTCTATATTGATGCTTGCCGTGTGTTCCCATGATAGTAGTAGTTATCTAACTGCTAATCCTTTTATCGCCACTTGACTTGAGCTGTAACAGAGCAGATGACCGCAGCTTTTTGTTTTTATGTGCCTGGAACACTCAGTACTCGCTCTAACCCGTATAGGCACGCGCTTGATCCTGCCAGCTGGGGTGAAATAGGATCTTTGCCTTCACAAAATGGATGCTTGATATCCTTTTTTTTTTTTGTCTGAGGCTCATAGGAATCTGATGCTGAGAGTAGATGTCACAATTTTCTCATTTCTGAGAATGCATCAATTCAATGTCATTGCAGGCTGTTATTATGCATCAAATCTTTGGGGTTGTAACTAAAAGGCTTATACCCAAAATAACAAAGTACCATTTATCAGAAATCAGCAAAGAGTATCTGAAATCTAAATCTAAATCATTAAAAAGTCACTCATTTGTGAGCGACACAAAACATTCCCTTCTTTAGGCTGTAAGTGCGTCACATTTTCAATTTGACCTCATGTGCCTGCATTAATTTTCCCTACTAGAGTGAAAATGACGTGGATTCATCTAGTCTGATTCTAGTGCTGTTATTTTCAGCCTGGTACCCACACACGGTCTCCTACTCGCTGCTACTGTGTGTCCTCCCTACGTAGAGAGGAACTCCTGTACAAATAAGGAGCGTGGATTGGAAGTACAGTACATGCCTAAAAATATCGCTCTGCCAGGCGTAGATAGTAGCTCTATCAGCAGTCTGTTTGATTCACAATGATCCAGAGCTTGCGTGGGCTGATCCGAGCTGGTGTCCTCGGCACCAGCGTCTCTGAGAGACTGGAGGCGGATGGATTGCTCACGCCACCTGACGTCTTGAGACGCTGCTGTGACTAATTTTTGTGGCGCAGTTAGATGCTGAAAGTAAAGCACTGCGAAAATGGTTTTCTTACTTTGTACTTTTGTCTTGTTTTCATTACAAATATACGCTGTGTTCCAAATTATTATGCAAGTGACCTATATTAGTTGGATTTCAGTACAATTAAAATTCATACGATATATTAATAATCGATTTATATGATGATCGTTTTATTTTATCCTCATATAAACACACATACTTTGTGCATTGTATATCTTGTCAGTTTTGGCTACCTGGACTTTCAATGGAGGGACAGGAAAAACCTCTCAGTTGTCATTAAAAAGATCCTAATTTGTGTTTTATAGATTATCCAAAGTATTATGGGTTTGGAACGACGTGATGGTTGCTGCCAAAAATGACCATTTTAAATTTTTTGGGTGAACCATCCTTTTATTATCTTAGGTCATTTTGCATCTCAAGTAAATGTATCTTGATTAAAGAATGTTTAGTTATACTGGGGGGAAATTATGAGTAAGAAAATGATCTTTTGGAGAGTGATTTTTGGGAGCTTGCACATACAGATATTGGTATAAGCTAAAGAAAAACTGAGATCTGTAGATAAACTCTTAAGGGGCCGTTTGCACAACACTTAATTTGCACGAAAATTGTGTTTCGGGGGCCTGAAAACGCAAACTTTTGAAAACGGATTTCCAAGTGCAAGTGTATTATGTGTTCAGACTATAGGTGTATAGTGTTTCTTTACAAACTGACAATGCCAACTACTGGCCTGGCGGCGTTTTTAATATTTTTTTTTGCAGATCCGTGTGTGAACGGGGATTGTTTTGACAATGCAAAACAAAAATTGTGTCTGTATGAAAAAAATGCGATGGAAAAACTTTTCCGTTTTTAGTACATCATTGTCGTGTAAACGTACCATAAGCCTTATCAGTGCCTATCATTTTGAAATTATAGTAAGCATGCATGGTATATTTGACTTGTTTTGTCACGTATGAATCGGTCCAGACCCAAAAAGCCTATGAAAAGCATCCCAAGTGCTAATTGAATTTGTTTTGTGTTTCCCAGAAGGATGAGTTGGTGCTTCCAGTAAGATCTAAGAAGTCTCCCTTTAGTGGCCTTTGGTGCGTCGTGCTCGGCCTTGTGATCTTCCTGTCAGGCTTGATCATGGCATCTGTATGCCTGTACAGATACTACTACAGCCCTCAGGTGAGACTAAACGTCATTGAATCTGTTAATCGTCTTTTATTCACAAACAAGACTATTGAAGTTCATTGTCATAGCGATCACCATAGCAACGCTTGCTGGATCTTTTACTCGGCTTTCCATTCACTAGAGTAGTTCAAGTGCCCTCTATTAAACTGCTCCGCTTTCTTTCCCCAGATCCCAGAGGATAGTTTGTTCCACTGTCGGGTGATGTACGAGGACCCCCTGTTCGCCCCGTTACTCGGACGGCAGGAGATCGAGGAAAACGTTGGCATCTACCTGGATGATAACTACGAGCAGATCAGCGTGCCTGTGCCCGACTTCGGAAGCAGTGACCCGGCTGACATCATTCACGACTTTCACAGGGTGAGGGTCTTTCCAAGAAGCACTTGAAGTGAAGTTCTGCCCATTTAGCTCTGGTACAGTTGCTTCTAGTTCTTTGGCTGTACTAAAGACGACGTTAGTCATCACTGCTTGCCCAGATGGACTGTGAACCATCTCTGAGGAAACCTTTTGTCTGCTGAAATCATTGTTTAATATTCAGCGCAATGTGCCAGGCACAGGAGTACAAGCAAATGTTTCTGTGAAAGACACATTCCCAAGTTCCCCGACAGCTAAAAATCTATGTCAGTCTGGTAGAAAGCAGAACATTTGTTCTCCCATATGGGTTTAACTGATCAGAAACTCAGTAAAAACAATACATTGTGAAATATTATTACCATTCAAAATAGGTGATTTCTATTTGAATATATTTTAAAATGCAATTTTATACTGTGATGCAAAGCTGAATTTTCAGCATCATTACTCCAGTCTTCAGTGTCACATGATCCTTCGGGAATTATTCTAATATGCTGATTTGCTGCTCAAGAAACATTAAATATTATCATGTTGAAAAAAACTGTTAGTATTTTTGTTGAAATAATTATATGGATGCATAGAAAGTTCGAAAGAACAGCATTTTTTTTGGAAATGGTAATCTTTTGTGATATTATGATTGTCACTTTTGAGCAATTAGATGTGTCCTTGCTGAGTAAAAAGTATTAAATAATAAAAACTCTTACTGACCCCCCCAAACTTTTACACAGTAGTTAGTATATGTATTGAACCTCAATATGAACGTCTCAAATGATTTTGCGAGTTCTAGAGTCGTTTTTAACGGAGGTGTTTCTCATTAACACAGGGACTCACAGCTTACTATGACATTGCGTTGGATAAATGCTATGTCATTGAACTCAACACGACAATCGTCATGCCACCCAGGAACCTGTGGGAGATGCTTGTTAATGTCAAGGTAACCGATTGCATAACATTTTATGTAACTCTTGAACAAAAGGTCTCAGTTCGTGAGTCACACATTTGATGTGCAGCCTTTATTTCTGAAATATAAAATATGAAAGGGTAAAAATGCACCTTCAGAAATTGTTTAAAAAAAATAATTTGTATCCACAAGCCAAGGACCTATGATCATGGAAAATCTGGAAAAATCAGGGAATTTTTAAAATAATGATAAATCAGGGTAGCGTCATGGAAATGCCTTTATAAATAGACATTTTTATATATTTTCTGAAAATTAAATAAATAAAATGTATAAAATTTTGTAAATTTACTTTTTCTTTTTTACTTTTTTATATATATATATATATATATATATATATATATATATATACACACACACACACTTCTTCTAATATAATTTTTTTTTATTTCAAAAATGAAGGAAAAAATCATTGAATTTCATTTTTCAAAATGTGCGCATCCCCTAAACAGAACTTGTCACTTCCCTTGCAGAGGTGACACACAGATTTCTAATGTTTGGTTCGTCATAGCCAATGTATCAATGTTGATGGGATGAAGCCTGCAGTCCCATGTGACCGTTTGTATGTAATTGTGTTTCTGCAGCGGGGGATGTATTTGCCCCAGACCTACATCATTCAGGAGGAGATGGTGGTGACGGGACGTGTTCGGAACATGCGTCAGCTGGGACCCTTCATCCACCGGCTCTGTTACGGGAAAGAAACCTATAGACTGAGACGCCGTAGTGGCCAAAAACGTGAGTTTCATGACTTCTTTATCTATTATTGGTGTTTAAGTCAAACCTCACTGTGATTTATTTTCATTGCTCATACTTGGTGTTAGTAATTTGAGCAAACCCTTAAAACTAGGTATTAAACTTTGGTGTTCAACTTAGAGTATCACTCAAATATTTTGTAGTAATTACGATTTTGAAATGTTTTTGAAAAGTCATTATGCTCATCAAGGCTGAAAACCGTGATACATTTTTGGGGATTCTTTGAATAGAAAATTCAATGAACCGCATTTATTTGAAATGGAAGTCTTTTGTAAAACTATAACTTTACTGTCACTTTTGATCAGTTTAATGTGTCCTTGCTGAATAAAAGTATTCATCTTCCTTTTTTTTTTTTTTTATATATTTTTTTTTTTTTTTTTTTTTTTTTTTAACGTACCCTAAACTCGGGTTCCACAAAAATATTAAGCAGCACAACTGTTTTCAACATTGATAATAATAAGAAATGCTTCTTGAGCAGCAAATCAGCATATTCGAAGGATTTCTAAAGGATTGTGATCCACAAATTCAGCTTTGCATCACAGAAATTACTTTTTAAAATATATTCAAATAGAAAATGTAAAGTTGTAATATTATTTGACAATATTACTGTATTTTTGATCAAATAAATGTAGCAGAAGAGCAGAAATATTTGGTGAGCAGAAGAGACTTCTTTAAAAAAATAATAATAAAGGAAGTCTTAATTCCAAACAAGTAACCCTACTACTTTTTTTTTTTTTATTCTGCTATTCTGCTCTGTATGTGCTCTGACACATGAATGATCTCATAAATTGTTCGGCTTATTGAGATAATGTGCTAATGAATAAATTTTTGCCGTCATGGCCATAAAAAGAGTGAAAAAATCCACAAGGCTTGCTTTAAAGTCTTAAAATCTACATCCTAGTGAATGTACAGTATAACAACATCCAAGCTTTTGCATATTTAAGCACCGCTGATATTTTGTTCAGAAGTTGTAAAAGTCTGTTTTTTTTTTTTTTTTTTAACTTTTTCATACATTATTTGTTACTGGCACCTGTGCGCACACACACACACACACACACACACACACACACACAGATGTGGCTGTGGTCTATCTCCTCCTTTTGTTCCCGTTTTTTTTCGTGTTTTCTGTGTTGAAACTCAACCACATTAACTGTTGCTGATAACAACAGCAACATAATCCTCTTTTTGTGAGTTGGAGTACTTTGGTCTAATTTGAAATCTTGCTATCGGGTATTGGGCATGTGCTGCGTTCTTTTTAAACTGGTGTGTGTGGTATCATTGATCCTGATTTATTCGCGTGAACGTGGGTGTGAGAGTGTGACTCACGTTTGTATTGTACACAGACAGAACGTCTCCAGTTAGGAAACCACACAGAGGGGGATGTGATGCACGTCAGGGATCTGATGCATTGTGGGAGTTGCCGGATCAGAGGGGCATCTCTCTCGTGTGATGCAGAGGCTGAGGTGTGGGTAGTGATGCGGTGTGGGAACTGTAGTTTGGCTCTGCAAGGGCTTCCGCTCACTCATCTATGTGTAGATGGCGTCTGGGAGGCCACGGAAAATAACAATTCAGTCGCATAACAACGGTTAATTGGAACGCCATCATTTCGCAATAGTTTATTATCGACATTTAGAAAATATCACACTGCTTTTTTTCACAAAAAAGAGTTTTGCGCAAATCTGTAACGGAAACCAGGCGGCAGTGGCTCAGTGATTCATGTAGGTTGTCTACAAACTGCAAGGTTGGTGGTTCAATCCCCGGTTCTTTGATGGAATCTCACGAATAATACCGTTCCTAATTATACAATATCCCGTCCCTGATACTAATATAATCTCGCGGTAACTAAAGAGCCTATCCTTTAGTCGTGTCGTCAAGAGTTAGGTGATCAGTCTATATAAACTCGTATTCTATTATTGAAATAATAGATTTCCCCTTTATATTATAAGTCTCCCTTTAGTGGTACTCTTCAACCTTGTTTACATCATAACAATTAATCATACGTATATCCTTATACATATACACTTGTTACTTGCTGCCTCTTTGGCTAGGCTATTTTGATCAATCAAATCTCATATGGGTTATTCTTATCTCAAAAGAATTCTCACCCTCTGATGTCGTTCTCTTCAGGAAGGGTCCTCCCGGCCCAATTAGAAGAGTGTGACTAACACTCAATGATCCAAGGTCCAGTCAGATGATTATAATAAATGTTATAAAATGTATTACAATAATCAAATGAAAATGAATACTTGTTACAGATCATAAATGAGTATTAACTAACAGATGGACACTAGCTAGGCTTGAAGCTTCTTGCGCCTGACAACTGCTGGCGTGTCAAGTTGGTGATTGCAAGGAAGAGCAAAGATCTCTTCCTCGTCCCCTTCTTTTATACAGTTCATATTTGCAGAATTAACACGTACGTAAAGAGCATCGCGGTTGCTTAGAAGCAGCTCATATTTTCCTTTTAAGGACACATGCAAAAGTTTCACTGTAGGCAAAAGACAACTCATGCTTTCAGAGATCATATCTTATTCAGAGATGGTTACTTTTTACCTAACAGATCAAGTTTCCATGAATCATCGTTCAACTAATGGTTATATTCAGCCTGTCCATAACATCCAATAATTCAGAAAGTTCCTTCATTCGTTCCTCTTTACTTGGCATCACATATATTTTCTTATTATGCCCTTTTCGATTTTTACTCTTAAATGAAGACCTAGACCTTGGTGAGGATTTCGGGGGAACCAGGTCAATACCCTCCTCTGATGAGCTTCTATTTACAGTTCCACCTGACCAAGTGTGGAGGTGTCCCTGAGCAAGACACCTAACCCCAGCTGCTCCCGACGAGCTGGATGGCGCCTTGCATGGCAGACACCGCCGTCGGTGTGTGAATGGGTGAATGTGAGGCAAAATGTAAACCGCTTTGGTGGCCATTGGGTCTTTGAAAGCGCTATATAAATGCAGTCCATTTACCATTTAAATGATGCTGAAAATTCAGCTCTGCTTTTAAAATAACTTCAAAAGAAAGCAGTTATTTTAAATTGTAGTAATATGTCACTGTATTATTTACTGTATTTTTGATCAAATAAATTTGTGAGCATAAGAGACTTCTTTTAAAAAAAAAAAAGTTTTAAAAGACCCAAACTTTAGAGTAACATACTTTCCAAACTGGGCAGCACAAAAATCCATCCTAAACTATGATTTTGATCCAACACTTACACAGCATGCCCTGTAAGATAGCGTCTTTTTAATCCAACTTGAATCTGCTTCTTCCTCCAGACATCGATAAGAGAGAGACCAGGAACTGCCACAGCATCCGGCACTTCGAGAACACGTTTGTGGTGGAGACGATGATTTGCGACCGACTCCTGCTGTAGTTTTACTCCTTTCTCCTCAACTCTACTGAGCAAAACCCAAAAGCGACCCTTCCCCATCTGTCCAGCTTAACAGCACTTTATCAGCATGATAAACCTGTACATAATGTTACATACTGCCATCTTTGGTATGTGTCGTTTTGTCTGTCTAAATGATATTATGAAGTTTTGATTTGCATATTCTGAAGCACATTGTCTGTAGTTTTATTTCACTCTCAGGTTATTCGTTTTTATGCTTTTCTTTTCATTGTGGAGGTTTCCTCCAAAATAACTGTGAGGTTAGTCTTAGACGTTGGCGTGCACTGACGAATGATTTGCGTCTTTTCTTTTTTTTTTTTTATCTGTAAAGCCTCAGTTTGTGTAGACTGATGGCAGCTCCTGTGGTTTGTTTCATCTGTCCAGACCTGTCGTTCATTTCCTCCTGTTATAGAAGAAATCCAGCATTAGAAAATTGTCTTCAATGCCAAAAGATGTATACCTCATTATTTTAGAAATGTATGACTTGAAGCCCGTTATTTAAGTCACAGCGTGGGTTTTTGAACGTGATCTAAGCAATATAAGTTTTCTTTTCTTGGATTTCCTAACTTGTCATCCATTTCTTTGTATTAATGTTGATTTAACTGAGCGGTTTATCATGTTCAAATATTCTGTGTATTGCTCTTTAATACGTGTGAATAAAGTTTGTAGAAAAATGTGAAAAACTAGCCACCGGATGTTGGTTTGAAATGTTTTGTCATCTCTCAACGCAGTGTGTCCATACTGATCAAAATGGGCTGTTTCATATTGTTTTGAATTTCATTAAAGGTGAATCTTCTTAGGCACAGATGTGCAAAAACCTATTTCTTGCTATTCCTTTTCTTTTTCTTTTTTATGTACGATTCGCCCATGAAAAATGGTAGATCCTTAGACCTCGTCTGAGTTGGAATCATTTCATATTGCTTGCACTTTTTCTAATTGTATCATTTATATGTATTCGTTCCTCTTCCACACACTGGTGTAGCAAGTTTTGTCTGGAATAAATGAGGCATTTGATTTGACGCACTCTATTCTGCTGCTCTCGCTTTGTAAATAATAGCCTCTTGTAAAATCCATCAATAAACTGCTGAAAAACCTACTCGTGCCCTGTTGATCATTACAGCTACTCCAAGTGATTGTATGCAAGAGACCTTTTGCACTTGCCCAACAAACCACAAAAATAAAGATCTCTCGTGTGAAACAACACAAGAGGGTGTGGAGTTTAACCCCGTTGTTGACTCAAATTCAACTTTCATTTCCCCTTTGCCAGCTTCACCCACACTCATACTTCTCAGTTGAAGTCAGGTACGAGTAATGAACCATTATAGTGATGGGATCATCGGAGAAGATATAAAAGTCATTGATTAAACTTGCAGAAGTATGTTCGGTTTATTTCTGCTAACATAATGCATGACACAAAAGTATATAAATGCGTCTACACAAAAACCTCAAAGCAGTCTTGTTTAAATAGGAACTCAGGTAAAATATACAATGACACGGAAACAATTTAAAAAAAGACAAACTAAAAAGTCTCAAATGATAATGCTGGTAGAAAATAAAAGGCAGCTAATGCGGTGAAAAAGGGAACCACAGCAAAATACGAAAAGAGTTTTGCACAACCTTTGGCTCTCTCAGTGATAAGCAATTATACAGCTTTGTTGATGATTTGCTACATGTGCAACAATGCAAGTTTTCCAAAAACACATTAAAGTATGTCACCTGGGCAGGTACTAATTCCTGTAAGAAAACCACTTCAGCATTTTCTTTTCTTTTCACCCACCAAGCTTTAGGACGGCTAACCGAACGAATCAAATTTGCATGATTTCAGGAGATGTGCAACATGCTCTTGTGTGAGTCAGCTTTTGGTTTTAGTTTTGTCCTTTTTGCATAATCATTTCCTCTTGTTTACTTCAACAACATAAGTTATTGTGATCATGTGTTGCTTCACTGTCCTGTCCAACTCATGCTCTGCACCAGGCCGAGGCCGATGCTTTTGGACGAAGAATCGCATCTGCTCCTACCTTGTATTCTCTTTGAGCTGAAGTAGTAGATCAAGGGGTCCAGACAGCTGTTGGTGCTGGCCATGCACATGGTAACAGTGTGCAGGTTAAAATAAAATTCGAGAGATTTATCTCCAGGCAAGATTTCAATTTTGCTCAGGCCTAAGAGGATGAAAGCAACGTGAAAGGGGATAAAACAAATAGCATAGATGAGCAAGTTGGATAGAAAGAGATTCACAATCTTGCTTTTGCTCAGCTCGGTGTTGCACGAGGAAGTCATGCTGTAGCTTTTCAACTGCCTCACGACTGCCACCGTAGAGCCCAGAATGATGCAGAAAGGTACTAAAATACCGAAGAAAGTGGTACAGCAGAGGATGATGAAGCCTGTTTTCCATTCTTCTGGTGTGTATTTTTCAAAACAACGTGTAACGTTACATTCTTTGTCCTCATTTTCGGGGTGGTTAATGGCAGTTGGCACTGCCAATCCAGCGATGAGCACCCATACGGTCACACTCAGCGCCCAGGCCACCGGTGCCGTCCGGAACGGCCGAGATCTTATGGGATACACCACGGCCAGCATCCGGTCCACACTGATCAGCGTGATAAACAAGGAGCTTGAATAGATGTTGATGGCAAAGAGGGTGCCTGGAATCATGCATAGAGCGTTTCCCAGCCTCCATCGCCCTGTGGCGAAGTAGATGATCCGAAAGGGCAGGGAGAGCGTGAAAAGAAGGTCCGATAAGGCCAGGTTGGCCATGTAGATCACTGGAACGGATTTCTTCAAGCCAATTCGACACAGCAGTATCCAAAGAGACACAAAGTTCAGAGGAAAACCCAACAGCAGCACAATGCTGTAGGTGGAAGTGAAAAGTGGATATCTAAAATGTGATGTATTACAGTCTGTGTTGTTTAGTGGCATTTTCCAAAGAGACGAGCAGATTTAAGAGAAGTGCTGTGCCGAAATGTGCAACGACTCTGTAACGATTTTTTTCTTGTGTGGTACCTTTTTTGTAAGTTCCACTTGGTAGCAACAGGAAACTGTGGGAGGTGTCAGCATGCGAATTGCATTTAGACGCAAAAAAATGAAGATAGGAACACACTTTGGGGTGGGGTGGTGGCGGTGTGTTAAAGATGTTCTGACGTGTGGTCAGATGCAAACTGTTGAAATTAGGTCGTGTCGGATGCAAACTTTAAAGGATGCTCTTGTTTACCACAGCTTTTGGACTGGAAAAAAAAACATTTTAGAAACTGAGATTAACATTCAGCATGTACATGCAATTTTTAGATCATTCAAAAACTACCCCTTTCAAGCACAAGTTAAACATCTCTGCATGTCAACAGCAGTGTTTGTGTTGCAGATAACAGCTAATAGTGTAATCACACACAAAGTAAACTGATAGCAACAAAACAACACTTGGTAAAGTCAGCATGGTCACCATGTATGTGAACTATTTTATTCAGTGTTTTTGTATGTTGTTTAGCTGTAATGCCATGTGCAGAACATACAATATACACACCAACAACATAAAATACATGATCAAATTGTATGTACAAATAATTTATGAATTCATAGGCTAAAGTCTCACAATACATCTGCTTTCAGAGCAGAGAAAAACAACAAACTGGCTTGCCTAACCACAATAGACAATCATGTAAAGGTCAATTAAGCAACGCAAGCGAGAGCTTTTTGAAAGTGTTGCGTGGGTGAAAGAGGCTCAATGCAAACAGGGTAACACTGCAAAACATTAAAAGTGGAAAACGTAACTTACATTAATAACAACACACAAACTGACCACCAACCGCAACTTTCAGATGCCACCTTTTTTCTTTTTTCCCCTTTTTGCTGCTTACAGGAAGGATATAGTTCACCCAAAAGTTCTGTCATTTAGGCCTACCGTCATGTTGTTTCAAAACCGTAAGACTTTCGTTCATCTTCGAAACTCAAATTAAGATCTTTTTTATCAAATCTGAGAGCTTTCTGTCCCTCCGTTGACAGAGTCCACACATAACACTTGACGCTTCAAAAAGTTCAGAAAGAGATTGTAAAACTAAACCATGTAAATTTAAGAGTTTAGTCCAAATTTTCTGAAGAGACACGCTCGCTTTATATGATGAATGAGTCACTCATTATAGGGATAGTTCACCCAAACATTTTAATTCAAAGATATTTAGAAGAATATGGATAACTACACAGTTGATGACTTCCATTGACTTCCATAGTATGGGGGAAAATATTCTTCAAAATATAACCTTTTGTGTGCAGAAGAAAGATATTCTTACAGGTTTGGAACAACTTGAGGGTGAGTAACTATAGGCAGTGATCTGCCGCCACCTATTGGCGGTTTCATATTTAAAAGTATTAATTCATTTTAGCTGAGGGGCCGAGAGAGTGAAGAGGACTGAATGTGCTGTTTTTGATTTCAGTCGTGATTGTAACAATAGTTCTGGTTAAAGAGACAGAATGCGTTTATAAATAGACTATTAACGTCCCCATGAATTCAAAATGTACCATACTTTCTGTGTTTGCCTAAATTGATCGTTTTGTGGTGAACAATTCCTCCATGCAAGTCAATCCACACACACAAAAAAATTTGGCTTCATAATCTTTAATAAAAATCTAAAATTTTCCCTCCCCTCTGCATTGGAGGACCTTCCCTGATGACGTAGGTTTGACGGTTTGGGTGTCTGCCATAGACAGTAAAAGAAATTACTAGCAGGGTGTCTGCTAGTCTCAGACTCAGACTCAGACTCAGACGTCACGCGCACGGAACGTTGGCTAAACGTCTGATGCACACATAGACAGTAAAAGAAATGGACAGAGCGATCTCATTGGAACTCAGTTGAGACAGTTGAAGCCCACTTTTAGCGATTTTTGAGCACTTCCGTTCCTGACGCGCAGACTCAGACCGACTCAAACTAAGCTTGAAGACGTGAGCAACCTGTCTGACAGATGTAACATTATTAAATATAACAGCGATAATAAATTAATTGCAGTCGCATTGCGTGCAATATTTTTGTACTGTTTTTCTCATTGGGGGCCTTGGCCAACACGCTGTTGGTCAGACTAGTCTTAACAGTGGCTGTGTTTATGCAACCTGGTACATTACTCTACTTTTTAAAAAGGTAATTCGATTTGAATTATTTCAAAGTTTTTTTTTAAATTAATTACCTATAATATTATTATATAATTTGTATATAGCCTATATATTATATAAATATTTTTAAAATAATATTTTAACATAAAAAACATTATTTTTTACATTTACCATTACTTTACCTGTCCTTTCTAAATTACTGTATTGGGTTTTTTGGGGGTTCAGATATGGCCTGCCCTATATTCCGGCACCATCTGCTGGTCATAGAAGGAAGAAAATGTTCAATCTATACCATAAAAAGGAGGAACTAGCACAGCCTACAAACACATGGCCAAGAATTATGAGAATAACTGAAAGATTTAACAAAATTTTATTCAAATATAGCACAATAATTCACATAAACCTTCAAAACTGTCAAAAAAATGTCCCTTTGAAGCTTCTCATTCTACTTTTTGTCCCCAAATAGAAGGCACGCTGAGGAGTAAAATAGGTTAAAGTGCATCAAGAGCATGTGGTCAAGGATGTATATGAGCAACCGTTAAAAAAGACAAAGGAAGCACGGTGGATGCAAAACACAGACTTCAGTAGGTCAGTTTGATATGGCTTCATCAAGGACTCCAGTGTTATTTTCCTCTTTATCATTATCACTTTTTTATTATTATTATTGAGACTGACTATCAGGGGTAATTTTAGTAGCTGGCAGTAGCACTAAACAACATATACCGCAGCATGTCCTGGTGTAACCACAAGCAGGTGTTTTTGTGATCTCCAGGCTTTTCGGTTCAAAACACAGTCAGATATTTCCCCCCTATATCTAACCTACTCTATGCATGTGCAGAATGTTTTATTCTGATTTGCCTGAAAGAGTAACATGTTTGTGCATGTGTTCATAACCGTTTATCATGTACTTGTATCCGACTTGCTAGGTTCAAACATAGGCGTATACTCCGTTTGAAGTGCTTATTGTAGTAGGCTACGCGGTGCAGAAGCTCATTGTGCTTTCACATTCGACGCGTTTGCAGTGATCAACTGATTGCAGCTGTATGCCACAAACACAACAGTTATTCATTATTTTAATTTCAAATCCAAAAGTTTGTTCATCAGTGTGATTCTACACAGCACAGTTATACAATCATTCGTTGACATATTCACATTCAAACGCTCTAAATTTAAACAACGTATTATTCAATTGATTACTTCTATATTATATCTACAGTATATTAAGTTGCTCAATCAAGTGGCAAAACATTTAAACATACTTTTCTTATGTTAAAATCACAAACACTTTAACCTTCAATGGGACATTGTCATTTATAAATAATGGACACATTTTTTTTATATATATATGACATAAAATTGAATCTATTTGCAGTGTCTGTGCGTGAAATTTTTGGCAACAATGAAGTAAAGGAGACATTAGCACATGTTGCCACATGCTGTCAAGGCTCCATAGTGAGTTTATTTTAGCCCAGAAAATGCATATATTTTCCATTTCTAAAAAAAAAAATATCATTGTACGTCCAAATGTGTTCTAAAGTTTTTGGTCCTTTTTAATGCAAATTTCGTAAGAACAATAACTCAAATACCATTGGCACCTAAATAAAACACTCAACAACAAAGAAAACTCTGCAAACGGAGCATGTGAACCTGGCGTAAGGATGCGTACAGTATGTTTTCACCTGCGCTCTGCCACACTTCAACAGCTGAATTATAGATATGATATAAGACACTCACCATCTGACTAGGTGAAACTAGTGACATATGGCTCTGTACCCACACACGAATACCCACAACTAGTGGAAATCAATGACAAAACTCTTGCCCAATGGGAACCTGTTTTTTCACTAACACAACACTAATGAAATTCTTGTTGATTCTTGTGAAACAAGTCTACACAAATATTTTAATCTTCTGATTTAGGAGGCAGATTACAGAACAAAAGAGATAATTGGGAAGTGTGTAATGCCATTGCGAGTTTTGCATCAGAAACATTTATGAGTCATTGTGAAGCTCTCAAGATGGTTTGCCGACCATCGCGTGTGAGCAGGAACACCTCAAGTTTTTCATGTTGACAGTGAGCTGTTAGATAAAGACAAATACAGAATCTTTGGTGAAAAATCCTGATCACATCGCAAATGGACAGAAACAATTTCATTTAGAATTCAAATAAAATTCATTGGAGCACTGCAGTGATTACATATTTTTGTATGCCAACCTGAAAGTTAGCATCGCTCTGGTTCCCTTGACAAAAACAAATAGGTGTTTGGCTTTTGGATTATTGCAGAAAATAAGCTCTGTAACCAACAAAGGTTTCTGATTCTTACATGTTTTGTTCATCAAGATTATCTTCACAAATAAACACAACTTGTATGAATTTTGAAGCCTAAACACACTTGAGAGAAGTACAAAGATAACCGTATAAACAAACTACATCAATGCCGCATGATTTCAACGGCAACCGACAACTCTTTCAGTCTTCGTACATTTTCTCTGAAAGTTTGAGGTAGTTTGCAAAAGTGTGAATATAAACACAGTGAGGTTCTGCATGGTGTTATTTCAGGCATTTAACCAAAAACCCATAAAAAACAAAACAACAACAACAATTGACTTAAGAACTATGGAAACAGGAGTGCTGAAACTCATGTATGGGTTTTGGCTTAGAAAATATGTCATCCCTGCAGCACTATATTAAATGCAGTAAGCGTTCTGAATACCACACCTGAAATCTAGAAATCACAATCACAGCCCTAGACTCTAAAACAGCAAAAAGGGGTCAGGGGAGCGGAAATGCTATCAGAAATGATCTCGACAATCATTCTGTGTGTGGGTTTGTTGCCATGGCTTTGGAGGGCAGGGTTTCGAGGCTGTTGGTTCAAGGACTAAGGAATCATTTACTGGTCTTTTTAACTGGAATGAGATTAGTAATATTTTGTCCATTTACGTCCATGAATGCATTAAACATCAAAGACCATTTAAATCAGTCCAAGAGGTCTCTTACTCCCGCTGGAAAGCCCTCAACACACATTCTGAAACACGAATAAACTGAATTTGACTTCTCAAACATCTGAGCTGCTGGTTGTTCTCGCTCTGCTGATGGACAGTCTAAGTGTGTCCTTGGTGGATCGGACTTCCTTCGCGATGAAATAGTAACACAGCGCATCCAAGCAGCAAGTCACATTTGCAATGTTCATCGACACCTGTATGAAGAGGGCGATGTTCTTTTGATGTTTGCAGTCTACAATAAATTCATTACGGACCAGATACTGCAGGAATATGGCTATGTGACACGGGGTGAAGGGCACTAGGAAGGCTGCTAGGCTGCTGTAGATGATTCTCACACCACCTTGCCTCTTGGGGTTGCTGCTTTTTGAGGCTTTGAGAGTACGGATGCTTTGAATGGAACAAACCACCAGTATAGCGGCAGGCAACAGGAAACCAAAGACCTCCAGGCACACAATTATTACAGTGCTCCAACCATTCTTAGAGAACCCGTGGAAACAAGTGAAATTACCCTTCCTTTTATCCCGGAAGGTGTAGATGGGTGAAGTCGCTCCCATAACAAATACCCAGATTAAAACGCAAACAATTAAGGCGTTTTTTCTCGAACGCACCTGCTTGGCTTGAAACGGGTGGTTTATGGCGATGTATCGGTCTATGGCTATGCATGCAATTGTGTAGATGCTGCCGTACATAGCCACAAAGTAAAGGCTTTCTAGGAAAGAGCAAAGGAACATCTTGTCTTCTTCCCACTTGTGGTGTGCCGCATGCATTTTGAAGGGCAGCTGCAGCAGCAACAGCAGGTCCATCAGGGCCAGGTTGGTCATGTAGATAGAGGACTCTGTCCATCTGAGCAGCCGACAGAACACCACCAATGCCGCAATGTTTAACGCCAAGCCGAACACCAAGACGGGCACGTAAATCACCAAGTCCAACTTCTGCGTCAAAGTGTCCACATCTTCAGTTGAGCAGTTCATGGTGAAACTATAGAGAGGTACGAAAAATAACACATACGTCTTTGTGAACTTTCACAGCTGAAATGTATAAATCACATGCAGAATCATTAGTCATGCTTTCTTTTTTTCACTTTTTTTTTCACATAAGTTTGTATTGATTTGTTTATGTATTTATTTTAGAATAGTTAAGGTTGTGAATGCAAAATGTATTTTTAAACCTGCCTTGCTCAAACTTTTAAACACAGAACTGCACATTTTCTAGATAAAAGTTAAATGTATATATATATAAAAAAAGTGTGCTTTTTGTAATGGAAACATTTTTGTTCAAATTTAGAAAGTACCTTATTTCTCATAATGATGTTTCATATTTTGGACACATCAAACATTTTACAGGGTGCTAAGTTTCCACTCATTTAAAAAAAAAAAAAAAAAAAAAACTCGATGTCAATGTGCTGATAATAAACATGTATTTACTCTATATGATAAACCCTTAATTTTATTTGTAAAAAATATTTCTGATCACACCAGCTCTTTTATTCTTGACATTCTTGACATTCTTGCAAATAAAAATTTTGATCTGTCTCTCATTGATACTTGTTTCGTATAATGCTCAAATATTAGCAAGATTAATAAATATAACTTGCTGCGTTGGCACTGCTGCATTAAAACTCATAATATCAATATTTACTTTTATCATAGTATACATTGGTTGATTGACAAATTCATATAATACAAATGTATGTACATTTTCTTCAGCAGACAAATGTGAATATTTATTTACTATTAAAAAACATGAGCAAATGTTATGAGTGACAGTTTTGTGCAATTCATTCAATTGTTCTGCGTATCATTTTTGCCGCTCTTTAGTATTTTCTTACCTTAGCTGATGACTTCAACGTATCATTTCTTCTAGAGTGAAACTGGGGGTAGTTTTCCGTGCTTTTGAAGAAAATCTTTGTTAAGAAGCAAAATATGACCGTTAGAAAAAATTGGAAAGGAAATGGTGAATGTGTAACAAAGAAATTACAAAATACCCCCAATTTTGGACACATGCTGGCAAACGCAAGCACACAAAAAAACCTGCATTAATCTCACAACACCCAGACAGATTAGTGTAGTTGTATGATACGTACCTCTGCCGCCAAAGATCACCAATATTTTCTCAAAGCAATAAACCACAAGAACAAAATCCGTTGAACGTGACCTAAGCAGGACAAACTGACGGATGTCTTTTTTTTCTTCCTGCATTATCTATGAAATGCAGCCATATCATTTTTAAGCTTCCCTCTCACGCATGTAATGTCTCTGAATCGTTAAACCTTTTTGACATTTTTATTATGTTGCTTCTGCATCTAAGTCTTGAGACGCATGCCAATAAACCACAGTCTTTCCCCTTTTTAGACATGTGGGCTGCATCTCTCACGAAATCATGTCTGGTGCACAAAATCACCTTTACTAGCAGTCCCTTGCAGGAAGTGAGGGCTAGGTTTGTTCCACCTGTACACTATAATGAATGGTCAAATAATAGTTACGTTAACAATTGTCATATTTTCCCACACACTGTTACAATGAACCTGCAAGTCCGTTTAACCTTGCTGGAAGAGAAGAATACATTTACTGAAACTATGCCTCTGTGTACTGACTTCATGAAAAGGTTATGACCTGAACACACACAAAATAAGAATCGCTGAATAAAATATAGAGTGTCTTACCAGGATGATACTTTCGCCTAAATGCTATAAGCACTTCTGTTTTCAGAGTTCTTGCCTGTGACCACATCCTTGCTAACAGAAACAACTATGGTACTTTTCTGATATCTTCCTGTTAGCCTGTAAGTATGGCTACTTCATTGTCTCTTAGTCAGTATAATTAGATGGTAGTTGATGTTTGGGAAGTTAAAATGCCCTGCGGTGTAATATATACTATACTTCATCTGGCATTTTACTACTAATTCACAAGTATAATGCATGCGGCTTTGGTGAGCTCATGCAAGACTATTCTTTTAAAATGCATATTACACAACAAGATTTAAAATGAATGTAAAAAGCTGATTAGAAACTATGATTTTTTTTTTTTTTATCAGTGTCTCAAATGAATCCCACACAACTTACTAATGATCCGAATAATGATGACTGACAAAATTATTTATAAATAATGTGTTGAAATATGTTCACTAAAGGACACAAAAAGGTTGAAAAGCATATGTGAATTATAGGCAATTATCAGGCAACATAAATGATTAAAAAAAAGGAATTAGTCATATGTACATAAGTCCGCCTGTATGGAAGGCAAAGAGGATCACAATTACAATCAGAGGAAATTTGTTTTGACTGTTTTGGGGGCAGTACATAACATGGAGTATAGATACTTTAAAGTACAATATTATATGTGCCGTTTCTCAAAATCTTGTTGCCTGACTGACAACACATTTGCCTGTTCGTGCTTGGTTTCAGATAAAGATGATAGCATATAAGGGTTAGAGTGATATGTGTCTAGAGGAAGAGAGAGAATTATGATGTTCACTGATTAAATAATCAATCATGATTTAATATTAAGCTTTTTTCTTGATTTGCAGACAAAAAAGAAATTGAGTTTAACGTATTTATATGCATATAATAAGCATAGAAAGAAAATATTTGTATTATGTGTTTTAAAACTATAATGATTACACTGATCAAAGAAATTACTGTTGATTTGCTTTGTAAATTGCATTTATTTAAGAACACAACTCAAGGAAGTACCTAGTTATAAATTGTGTGGTAAACATTTATGTATGCAAAAATAGGTTAATAAAAAATAAACATATAGCCTACATACAGTATATCGGATATACCACATGGTCTTAACCACAAATTATTGGTCAGGAAATTAGCTAAATTGAAGCAAATGTGCTACTTAGAAAGCCACTTCTCAGAAAAACATCAAAGACAGAAAGTTTTTGGTAGAATTTGGGAAGTTGTGTGTGGAGTGATGAATCACAATGAAACACGAGTTGTGTGGTGATGCTCCAGAACGTTGTCTTTCGAAAATCTGCTTAGAAATATAATAATAAATGCATACCAGCATGGAGGAAGAGTGTCATTTTAATTTTTCTGTCTTTTTAGTTGCTGGCAGGGGTGAAAGTTAGGATGATTCCAGAAATCAATTTTATTAAGTAAGCTGCAACCACACTTTTGAAAAATCCCCAGAAATGGCATACACAAACTGAAACGGATACAATTCATGAACCCTTTGTACTAAAAGCACAAGTATGATCTCATTTGAAAGCTAACACCTGGCAGTTTATTGTAAATGTAGAATTAATTATTGTCATAATGAAAAAAATAGTTATAAATAGCTTCAAAGTTTTGTAAAGTTATTAGAAATTAATTTTTATGAAACATCTTCATGAAAATAAAATTGAAGTTGGCATTGTAGCAATCTAGAAATGCACTGCAGCTAAAGCCACATGTCTGACCATGTTATATTTAAAATCTGAAGATGGTAAGTCTAAAACTCTGTATTTAGTTCAATGTTTTTCAAGATCATGTCATATGACTTTATTTTGATTAGACTCTAAAATGCAAACTGATGTTTATTGTCATCTTCTAGCATCTATTCAGACTATTGTCTCTATTGTTTTGTGGTGCAAACGAGCCCCATTCAGTGTCAGTCTTCCCTGTACACATTCACACCTCTCCAGCCTGGTTATGGGTCTAAATATGCTTGTCTTTTGTCTGCATTATAAGCACTAACGACTGGCTATTCACGCTGTTTTAATCCCTAATTTCTTTTACCAAAAGTTCTCTCTTCACATTTTAAACTGTATCAAATGGCCTTTTTGAAAAAAAGAACATTTCAGTAAGCATTCTTATTTAGAAACATTCATAAAAATAACAGCTAATGTGCTAGCAGGTGCACAGAGCAAGCTAGCATGTTAGCTTAGCACACCATCAATACACGACAATTTATTGATTGAGATTAAAAACATGTTTGTGCTCCAAACTTACTTTATAGCGCAAGTCGAGTGTTTTAAATAACTTTCTGTGATCTGATTTGGCTTCAGATAAAAAAATCAGACAGAAAATATATTATTTTACAGTATTCTGCAGAAATGATAGTCTATATATCGATTAGCATTACATTAGAAATATTATCTATTATTATGAAAATACCTGACATGGCTCGAAGAACACAGGTAAATCAAATATCATTGCAATCATGTTTATTGTCTTCAAAACATCTTTATCTGCATGTTACAGCGATCTCTGGAAGCTTTGTTTGTGTCAGGGACTTCCTGGAATGTCACATGATTATGCCACTTCTTCGTGTGTTTCATATATCGACTATTACTGTGCATAGAGCGCCGGCGCCCTCAGGCTGCCAGTATGGATTGAAAACACATTACATCAGAGTATCCAGCGCTCATGATTACATCGACGCATTTGGGTATAAATTCAATAAATATTATTCCTGTCTATAGAAATCTGATGTAAACCTATGAGAATATATCAATATTTCTCCAAATCTGCACATGTTTGAGCTAAAAGCCCCGAGGGACGTTGTTTTGTCAAGCTCTGTCATGACGATCGCACAGGAGTTTTTTTCTGAATGGAAGGGGCTGACGCTCATAATTCATATTAAAGGTAACGACTCATTTTTTTAATTACACAACTCCTGACACAAATTAAGACATAACTGTCACTATAAGTTTCTCAGAATACAATAGTGGTCAAATACTGAAACTTGAGTCTTATATCTTTTTAATGATGTATAGTTTGTCAAGGTAATAACGTTAAATCTGATAGTAATTTTGAACTATTTAAAAAAAAAAACGCTTCAGTGCGCCCGCGCTCTGGTGAAGCTTAACAGGTGGATGGGGGCCCAACCTCATTCTTTCATAGGGCCTAAAATTGCTAGCGGCACTTAAAAGTAATTTTTATGTTTTGGTTTAGGCTACATGAGAATATTGCAGAATCGCTTACTTCCCACAAATGAAAAGTTGTTATCTAAAGAGGAATGATCAGATGTTATTTTTCAACAAGACGTTTCTGCCCAGATTGCATAGACAACCAAGAAATGTCTTGAGAACAAGTCCACCAGGCTCATGTTTTGACCTGGTCAGAGTCCACATTTGAACTGTATTTTGGTCTCACATTAAACTCAAACGAACTGGTAGACATTTTTCAACTCATGAACAGTTTGAAGCCATTAACATTGAGAGGAACGACACTTCCTGTAAAAAACTGTTTGCAAGTTTACCCACATCACATATGGCTTAGGCCTGCAGTAAAAGAAAACAAAGGACTAAGTTACTTTATCTACATATCTGTGCAATTCTCGCTAATTTCCTGAAATTGTTATTGTCAACAAGTGAATTATTATTAAATTAGTTAAGTAAAGACCATTAAAAGACCAATAGGCCTAATTTTCTTTTCTGTTTTTTTTTTTATTTGATTTATTTTGCCCTGTTTTTGACCTGACCTTGTGGGACATTTTTTTGGTCGCCACAATAAGGAAAAACATCTTGTAAATCATACAGTGATGTTTTTTGAAAATGTAACAATGCAGAAAGTTTTCTGTGAAAGGTAGGCTATGGGGGATAGTAGATAGCATATAATAAGTTTGTACTGTATAAAAAAATTATGTAGGCCTAGCCTATAAAATTATAATCCGAAATAGCCCCCTATACCCTCAAATAGGGCGTTATTTGAGTGGACAGACATTTGTAGTGGTGTCCACTCCGAAACCATAGTGGACGGAGTGCAGTGCACTCCTTCTATCCCACATTGCACCGCAATAACAAGTGTACACCCGATGAACGCTGTCCGAATTCGCTTACTCGTTTTCATTCACTGCTTCAAGTGAACAGTATTAGTGGACTAAGGTAGGGAATGGTGAATGAGGGTTTAGTGGGCGATTTCTGATTCAGGTCTATAAAAAGTCCCCATAAAACATGGAAATCTGACGCGTGCGCGCTAGGGAAGTGCTGCTGTCAGCACGCTCACTCTCATCCGGGCAATTTTCAGCATACGTGTTTGTCATGTGACCTACATTCAGCCATCTTGTGGATACGAAACGAGAGACGCCACTCGCACACAAACTCAGCGCTGTCAGTAAAAGCAGAGGTAAGACAGCGGGCCCGGCGTACACGGTTTTACTCTAAAATAAAACGTATCTATTCCTACGCTAATTCTCAGTTACATAGACCCGCCCCAACTTAGCGGACCGACGCTATTGTAGCCCGCATGGTTGTTAGGCCTGGAAGCACCGGCCTCGATTTGACCGGCCTACCGCTGATGATGCTATCAGCTATCCGTAGGCAGCTGTAGTGGAATGCGATGTGGCTGGAAACTGCAAGCATAGGCCGCACGGATTAAAACTCGTGCCAACTAACTTACATATTTACTCCCGTCGGCCGTATGATGTGCTTCTGTGCTCCTGTCGGCATTTATAACTGCAGTATTTGACAGGTCGTACACTTCTCAGCGGTGCGTGGGACTGATTTAAAGTTGGTAGGAGTTGGAAGTCAGAAAGTTAAATGTCCAGCGATAGCCAAACTAGGATATTTCGCCTTATTAAAACGCCTCATTAAACGGTTAAGTTTCATGACATCTGAAGCTGTCAGTTCAATATTTCACATTAAGTTACATCTAAACGTTCCTAAATGGATTAATTTGTGTTTTCTTGAACTAACGTTTAGCTTGTGGACTGCACTGCATGAACCGACATTGACGTGATCGATGAAACTTTAAAATGACATTTATCAGCTTTAATTTTGAGGTTTGTAGAAATAAAAACGATAAGTCTTGATACATATCAGTTACACACGATCACCTATACAAGCATTAATGACTGGCAAGCCACTTATGGGATTGACAATATACCAAAGTGTATTTTCAGATCTATCAGCCTCTAAAAGACTAAATATGACTTTTCCCCACGCATATTACAGTGGTTTTCTGAAAACCTATTATTTTATACGCTTATTACATTTCAAAGCAGGCGATCATGCAAGCGTAATGGATTGTAACTTGGCAAAAATCTGTTGACCATCTGTTTTCAACCTAAACTAGCTTTATTGTCTTCCGTTTTGTGTTTAGCTACTGCCCTTTTTCCCTTGACAGGTGTTAAACAAATACATGTCTATTTGGGATCTGATGTAATCGAATGATTTGATCAGATGAACCAATCGAAATGCCATGTGTGTATATATATATATGTATATGTGTTTGTGTGTGTGGGGGGTTAGATTTTGTTGATGGCATGTGTGATCTGGATTGGATTGCTTCATTGCGTTGTACACGTGGTTTAAATCCCTGCATCAGCAAGTCACTACTGTTTGTTTTGCATAGACCTTATGTCATCTACATCTATAATGTGGCGGCATAGCAGTTCTGAATATGTAAGTTAATATTAAGCCTAAAATAAAAGGTTATTAATTATAAAATAAAATAAAGGTCCCTCCTTTTCCCCTGAAGTTAAATGGTTCTGGTTTGACAAGTCTGCCAAGATGCCACTGCAATGTGATCATTTCAAATCAAGTTGTAAAAAGTTAGTTGCACTACGTAGTGGGCAAGGGAAGCCATGGATTGCAAAGATGTCTGAGAATGCCCTTCCTATTCGGGAGAGTTCTTAAAATAGCTCGTCACAGCAAAGGGGGGGGGTACACTAAGGTGCGGAATGAAGGGGGGTCACCTCTAGAATATGCTGGAAAAAATGATTTACTGTCCAAGTAACCACTGTTTGTATTATTATACCTATCTGGGACTTTAAAACTAAATAAAATCATTCACATTCTTTAAGGTGTTAATTTGAAAATAAAAAGTCAATGACTTAATTTATTTTAGATCAAAGGTTGTCACTTTTGTGTATTTATAAGCGTTGCGTTGGCGAGTATTTGCGATTCCAACCAAAGGGGGAAGACCCAAAAAATGGTAATTGGAAAAAATTTGCATGCGACTTTCAGACACTTTGAGATGTACCAGTGCCGAGTTCACCATTTTTGATCTGTCATCCTCTTTTTTTTTTTTTTTTTTTTTTTTTTTTTTTTTTTTTATGTGTGTAGGTGTAGTTTTCATTTCCCGAATCCTCTCACACACAAATATTATTTTTGTGTTTATTGCAAATATGTGAAGTGTGTGGAGGTTTTTAGTAAATTGCACACATGTAAGCCATGAATGATGGCATTTTTCAGACATGTTTTTGCTGTATTGCCTTGTGGTACGCTTACACTACAATGATGTGCAAAAAACGGAAAAGTTTTTCCTTTCGCGTTTTTCGTGTACAGACAACAACGTTGTCAAAATTATCCCTGTTCACACGGATCCGCGAAAACAACTCAAAACGCTGTATTATGCTGCCAGGCCAGTAGTTAAAGGGTTAGTTCACCCAAAAATGAAAATTAAGTCATTAATTACTCACCCCCATGCTGTACCAACCCCGTAAGGCCTTCGTTCGTCTTCGGAACACAAATGAAGATATTTATGATTAAATCTGAGAGGTTGATCACTCCTCCATAGGCTCCCTAAGGGAATGAATCCTGACGGCCCATAAAAAAGTCATTAAAGAAAATGTTTAAATATTCCATGTCAAAACAGTGGCTCAACTATAAGTTTATCAAGCGACGAGAATACTTTTTGTGCGAAAAAACAAACAAAAATAACGACTTTATTCGACTATTCCTTTTCTTCCTTGTAGGCCTGAAACGAGACTTCAAGAGATTTCCACGACGCGCACGCGCGAGAACTTAACTGAAGTAGTTGAAGGAGATCGCAATTCTCGCGCATGCGTCGTGGAAATCTCTTGAAGTGTCGTTTCAGGCCTACAAGGAAGAAAAGGAATAGTCGAATAAAGTCGTTATTTTTGTTTTATTTCCGCACAAAAAGTATTCTCGTCGCTTGATAAACTTATAGTTGAGCCACTGTTGTGACATGGAATATTTAAACATTTTCTTTAATGACTTTCTGGCCCGTCAGGTTTCATTCCCTTAGGGAGCCTATGTAGCAGTCATAAACCTCTCAGATTTAATCATAAATATCTTCATTTGTGTTCCGAAGACGAACGAAGGCCTTACGGGGTTGGTACAGCATGGGGGTGAGTAATTAATGACTTAATTTTCATTTTTGGGTGAACTAACCCTTTAACTATGTTACTTTGTCAAGGAACACTAAGCGCTAGAGCTGCACAATTCTGGATAAATTGAATCACGATTTTTTATTTTTTTCAAATAAAGATCACGATTCTGGATAAACAACTAGGCCTAAACAAACTAACATGTACTTAAGGGTTCTGAGAAAATATACAATTTCTTCAGTCTATTTAAAAATGTTTAATTCATTTAAAAAAATCTATTTGAATGAATGATTCATAAATACTTTTGTTTCATTACTGAATGAACTGTTTTTGAACAAATCTCTTGAATGAATGATTCAATGAAAAATAAATAAAAATAAAACTCGTTGCCACCAAGTGGCGTAACAATGTAATCGATAGTCGTTTTTTCAAGCGGCAAGTTACTTTCAAAAGGTGATTGTTTTATTTTGATTGCTACTAGGGCTGCACGATATATATCGCAACTGTACATATCACGATATGCATACTGCAGTGGCTTGTGATATCTGAATGATTTTAATTGGCTACTTCAAAAAGTTGCACACATATACATGAGATACACTGGGCACGTGAATGTTACGTGTGACTTGCTTGATGTTAAAAAGTGTTAAGCGCAATAAGCTGCAGAAACCAATTGCTGTTCTCTCTGACACCCGAAATGGGCGCACAGAAAGCCATCTCCAAGACAGCGTGCAATCCCGAATTCAGTTCACTTTCACTGCTTAATGCACTTGAACCTTCAAATACACACACAGTTATCAAAATGCCTGTCTGGATGAGTATTCATGTAAACAGTCAGTTATTTCTTAAATGAACGTAAACTGTTGGGAAAGAAATTCAGTAGGATGCATGCATGAGGTCTTAAAGGGACAGCAGCCTGGTAAACCTGCAGCTCTCTGTCAAACAACAAAAGAAAAAGGAAATCTCTCACTGAGTAACTTCTGTAGCTTTAATATAAATCAATACATATTTAATTCATGTGAAGACAATGCAGACAGTGTTTTATTTTTTTATACTTGATTATTCCGTTTGTAGGTTTTAAAAAAAATGTTTTCTTGTTGTCGTTTACATTGATTTACATTACACAGATTTGTGACACTACTTTTTATGTAGGCTAATGCTGAAACACTGTTGTTTACTTTCAAAAGATGTAGCGTAATGCTTTCTTTTCACAGAAAGAATGGTATGAAACAGCTTCACAAACAGTCTTTTCAAGCACACAGTAGCATTATTTCAGTTACAAATTGTAACATTTTCACAGAAGTACTGAGATAAATGTTTGGATATAAAAACTGATGTCTATGTTAGCGATTAGGGCTGCATGATATTGAAGAGAAATGCAATATACGATATGAAATACGATAATGTTTTAGGTGTGTACAATTAATTGAAACCTAAACATGACAACTGCTCCCGCTGGGTCACTGCTCCGCCAGTTCCGTCGCAGATCAGAATGTTCCGGTTTGCCGCAGAAGATTGCGTGGGTGTTTGAATCAAGATTTCAGTCTTTTAAAGCTTAATCATGCAGTTATACTACGCTCCTACAGACTGAACAAGCAATGTGCATGTGCATGACGTCACCGTTTGCACAAATTCGCGTTTTTGTAGTTTACATGCCGTTATTAAGTTGAACATGAAAAGTTTTCCGTTTTTAGTTGAAAGCGATGTAGTGTAAACGGCCCCTTATTTTCTGAATGTTCAGTATTTTTGATTTAAGTCAATTCATATTTGTGTGCTGAGCTATTAATCGAATCATTTATTTTCTTCAGACTTTCAAGGAAAATGGCAGAAACCCAGACGCTTAACTTCGGACCAGAATGGTGAGTGTTGTTGCTGGAGCATCAACGTCTGAAGCAGCATTGTGAATTGTTTTTTAATGTAACACCATAAATTCTGGCTGATTTTGTATGTACAGCCTTAGTCAGGATTGCTTCCAAGTTTAGTGATTATACAAAATGAAACTTAAGCTTTATGTCCATTTCACAGATGGACGTCATCTGTGGTGTGCTGTCAATTACACAGAAAATTAATTTTCTCTCAGAAAACATGCATACAGGGTATTGCCACTGATTTTTTTAATTTGATTGATTCAAAAGTTAAGCATTTTGTAAGTTCAGGGGTTTCACACACTAAAAGTGGAAGATCCCTTCGTAATGTCTGAAAAAAGTATTATTTAAGATTGAAAATGATATCAGAATTATTTGACATATTAGACTTATTGGTAACACTATAATAAGGTTTCTTTTGTTAATATTAGTTAACTGCATTATTAAAATGAACTAAAATGAGCAATACTACTACAGCATTTATTAATCTGAGTTAATGTTAATTTCAACTTTTACTTATACATTATTACAATCAAAAGTTGCATTTGTTAACATTATTGTACTGTAAGCCAAAACGAACAAACTCTGAATAATATTTTTGCTAACTAACATTAACAAAGATTAATAAATGCTTAAAAACAGATATTGCTCATTGTTCATGTTAGCTAATGCATTAACTAATGTTAAAGTCCCCCTGTAGTCAATCAAATTATCCCTTAAAACTCATCTTTGATCACCAAAATGACATATTTAGGTGTTTTTTCTTTGAAAAAATTACTTCATGCTTTAATAGCTTGAATGTAACTACACCCTTGCCTCATTTAGTAAATGCGGTTCTATGAATATGCAAATTAGCTCCTCCTCCACTCACTCACACCAGCTCCACACGTTGACGCGATTGGTTGTAAGTAGGGTTGCGGCGGTGAGGAAAATTTCCCACCGGTTAATCGACGTGTGACAACACTGGTAATCCCGGTGTCACCGTGGAGGGCGGAGCGGGGGGGGGGGTTAAATAGCTTTTAAATGCGTGCGCGTTATACTTTCACTTTCGAAATAAGCTTTTCTGTAATTTGACTCGTTCTCATCTCCACACGTGCTAAATGGAATCCTGATGCTTGCTGATCTGTGACGTGACTGGCTCTTGGCACGCACTGCGCAGTTCAGTTTTTAATTATAATGTATGCTCTCTACTGAACTAAATAATTGATAATTATTATTTTTAATTAATTCAAATAAATATTTTAGCAAAAACGAATACTTTAAAAAAGTCAAGACATTGCGCAGTGTCACGGTGGGAAAGTGATGTCACCGGTGATGGGGCTTAAAACCGTCAACACCGTCTATCGCGGCAAGCCTAGTTGCAAGGTAGTTTGTGATGTCAGAAACACCAGAGATTTCAAACCACATTTTTGAGACTGTCTTTGGTTTACTGCGTTTTTAAGTAGGGATGTTAACAATTAATTAACGATCGATTAATTGTCAATAATACATTTAATCGATAAAACTTATCGATCGTCAATTAGGCAGGTTCATGCGCGTGCTGCGAAACATGTAAAGCAAGCGTACCGGAGTTATGTTTGGGGCCATTTTACACATTTATCATGACTATAAGTTTGCGTGTGCATTCGCAGCCTTTTGTTTTGTGCAAATGTAAGTTGTAATATTGTGTTTATTTTGTGTAGGCCTATCTATATCTGATTTATCTCATATACGATGTATTTGGTTAAGAATTAACGCTGTAGTAAAAGGTACAATGATCAGCTTCAGCGCGCGCAGCTCAAACGTCAATGCACGACCAATAATGACTATGATTGGGACTGTCATATTAAAGAGAACAATATTGTAATAAAACATTGTGAATTATTTGGGTTTAGTTGCCGTGTTTCTTCGCGTTGCTCCAGGAAGAGCGCGTCCACAACATGAGTCATTCTGAATGGTACGTAACTTAGTTCAAGTTCACTTGTGCATTCGCGTCATTTTAGCAATTGCAACTTTATTTATATAGCACAATTAAAACAACACATTTTGTGCAGATATAATTTGTAGTGTTTTTTTATATATCTGATTAATCTCATATAGGATGCGTTTCTTTGAGTTAAATAACGCGCTAGCAAGTTTACAGGTGTTCATTCAGCGAGCAGCTCAAACGGCAATGCACGGCTAATAATAACTATGATTGGGACTGTCATATTACATAACATGAGAACACTATTTTATTAAATCGTTGTGAATTGATTGGCCGTTTTTAGCGCGTTGTTTCAGGAAGAGCGTAGCCTACACATTCTGACAAGCACGCATCTGAGGCAATGTTGGTGACACGCTGTTATTTTATTATTAAATAAGTATTTGAATTAAATGATGAATCACATTGAAGCATTTTACGATCCTACTAGCCCTTTTTTTATATTAAAAACCCATCTCATTCATTTGGTGAGGAACAAAGTGTTTTGAGCAGCATTTGCAGACCCTGTCATGCTGTTGGCCATATGACACTGCAGCAGACGCATATTGCAGTATTAAGGCTAACGATTAATCGATTAATTGATCGTTAATTTAAACGACAATCAATCATGGGAATTTGTGAAAATTGACATCCCTAGCTTTAAGGAAAAAATACTGGTGTGACGTGCATTTACTCCTGGTTTGTCTTAAAATCCTATTGAGATCACCACATAGACATATAAACAATATTAAAACCTTAATTTTCACCACAGGGGGACTTTAAATGAATCCTTATTGTGAAGTGTTGCTGACTTATTTAACCAATCAGAATATTAAATAAATCTAGTATAATCATTTTATTTAGCTATTTCACTTATCTGAACTTGATTTCAGTCATCTTATCTTGATTTAAGATTTTATGTAAATGATTTAACAAAAATATATGTGTGATGTAAATATATATAAATAAAATAAATGTATTATAGATATTTTTTTAATTAAAATACTTTAACAAAAAGACAAGCTTCACATTTCTGCTTTTAAACCCTCCTACTGCTCAATTACCAAAGTGTTTTTCAATCATTTTTACAGAATTCAGAATATATATATATATATATATATATATATATATATATATATATATTTTTTTTTTTTTATTTTATTTTTTTTTTGTTGTTCTTGGTGTCAGGAGTATACAGTATTTGTTTTAGTGTCTACTGACATATCAAATGATATGATGACGTAGCATGTTTTGTCTCTGCTGTGTCCCAGGCTCCGTGCCCTGTCAGGTGGAGTGGGTAGCAGCAGCAGTGTGGCCTCCCCTCCACTCTCACCCGCATTGCCAAAGTATAAACTTGCAGACTATCGCTATGGGAGAGAAGAGATGCTAGCACTTTATGTAAAGGATAACATGGTAAGGTCGTCTGTCGTTTGGTGACTTAGAATTTTTTGTCGTGCTCTGAAGACTCATTTATCTTCCTGGTTTTTATTCATTTTTAAAATGTTACTAAACTATTTATTTTCTCTTTTAGATTCCGGTAGATCTTCATGATAAGGAATTTCTACCTATTTTACAAGAGGAGCCCCTGCCACCATTGGCATTAGTCCCATTTACAGAGGAGGAGCAGGTAAGAATCGACCTATTTATTTACTGCGGCCTAAGAATTGCACATGAATTAGAAATGACAAAGAGGTGCTTCCTGCAGCAGCTTTCTATTCTCTATGAAAGTGCTGTGTAAAAGCTGTGCCTATGTATTCAAGTAGTGGCATTTGGGGATTTTTTTTTCCATATGTCATTTTGGCACACTCTGTGGTAGAAACAGATAGCCTACTCAGTCTCGCTGTCACGCAACCCATTGCCAGGCTTGCATCTGTGAATGGCCTTTACAATGCTTTGCTTGCCTGTCTGTCTCCACAGAGAAATTTCTCCATGTCTGTAAACAGTGCAGCAGTACTCCGTCTGACAGGAAGGGGTGGGGGGACGGTGGCGGGGGCACCTAGAGGCCGAAGTTCTTCACGGGGACGAGGTGAGCTACGTTGCAACCACAGACTTTTCTTTGTTTCCGTCTAAAAGAAGTAGCCTGGGTTTCCCCATACTGCCTTGCCGCAGCGTGATTTTATTCACGCTGCTAGGTAGTCTGGATACCATGGACCAAATTTTCTCCTCATCGAGGGAATCAATCACAGAACGGGGAGGCCGTTTCACACATGGGTTTCACACCGCAAGCATGAGCGGCACTTGAGCAGCGCGTCAGCGTAACTACATCGTCACTGCAGTTGCAGACGCGCGAGAGTATTCACACTGGAAGCGTTTGTACAGTGTCACAGCAGTGGCTCCAAAGCTACATAAGCGAGCAATTTTTTACAAAGACAACTATATTTGTTTTTAGAAGTTGGTCATTTATAACATTGATAGTCTTGAAAGTTTGTTATGGGGAGGTGTACAACATTCGCATTTAAATGTTAAACAACAAAACAACCCAGAAAATATGCTCCAATCTATTAGTTTCAGTCATACTTTCGATATGTTTACAAAACTGCAACTCCGTGGATAAAAAACAAAACACACAAATAAACCACACACTCGGGTTTGATTTGGGTTGTGCTAGCCATAGCTGTCTGTGTGTTACAAACTAAAAGAACGTTTATATATAATATTTTCTGGCTAGTTTACTTTAGTTTTTTTTAATATAATACACAACTTTCACCCAAACTGAATAATTAAAGTCCCTGTAAAGTCAAAATTAAGTATGTGTTCTGAGTATGTCACACCACAGAAAAATGTGTTATTAGCAATCCAGCCAAATTTGAATGATAAAAAAAGCCGGCAAGTACATAAAATAAGCTATCGAAATCTTGAAAAAATGAGCATTACTCTGAGCATTTATAATGTGTTCAGAATTTTTTTGTAGAATTGCCTTTACAGGGACTTTAAAAACAAGTTTTTACCGGGTAGCCTAAATCTTCTATAAATATTTTTGAGTCTTTATTTTCTGTTATTTGCCAACTCAATTTCTTGTTAACTCACTGGACATGCTTATTCTGTGCATTTTGGGCACTTTTTGTGTGTAATCATATTGGTATTTATTTTTGTCCTTCAAAAGTGTGGTTTCACTTTAATTTAGCGTGAGCATTGCAGCAAAAACAGATTCGACGCCGAAACCCCCGCTTCACTGCTGCTCACGCGACGCTCACACGCTGCTCACACGCTGCTCCTGCTCCCGGTGTGAATGCACTCATTGATTAACATGCACGCCGAAAAAATTATGCGCCGCTCACGTATGCGGTGTGAAATGGCCGTTAGATACACGCCATCGTGTAGGCCTACACATAAATCTCTGACCTATCGTCTTCCTCGTCTAATTTCTGTCGCTCTACATACGTCATCTGGTATAATTGAAAGGATTGGCAATGAGCTATGTACAGGCGCATTTGATAGACATTCTTAGCACCCAATAAATGGCTCTGGGCATTCGTAAACTACGCCTCAAATACGAGAAAATGTTGGGTCTGACGTTAGCCAGGCTATAAAAGAAGTGCAGTGACTTGATAAGTTTTTAGCAGCGGAAATGCTTTTCTTTCTGTTAAACCAGAGCAGAGTGCAAACTTTTGTCACCTTGTGTAACATTTTCCTTCCTAAGTAGTTATCTCTGTACACTGAATTTCTTTTGCACAGTTATGGTGAGGAAAGGTTAGACTTGTGCATATGCTCATGAGCCCTTTTTTGTTTGATTGACAGGGAGGGGCAGAGGAGATGGAGGATTTTACCAAAGAAGTTTTGATGATGTGGAGGGAGGTTTTGGCCGTGGAGGGAGAGAGATGCATCGCTCCCAGAGTTGGGAGGAGAGGTACTCAAAATGAATTGCACCTTCAGCACGAACTGTCTGTAAGCAATTGAAATATCTACAACATGTGATATGTTGGTTTATAACTCAGAGTATGCAGACTAAGTGCTGAAATGAACAGTTTTATGGCCCAGATATGTTATCTAAAATAAACGGTGAGAAAGGACAAATTAAGTGTATTAGGTGTCTTTGTTTTTGCTAATTTGGTTAAGGTTACCCTGATTACACTTTCTTTTTTTCTTTTTCTGTCCTGCCCAGGGGAGACAAAAGGTTCGAAAAGCCAGGTCGAAAAGATCCAGGTTAGTATGCTAGGTTTTTAAGACAGAGTGGGATCAGATGTGACCCCCATAATCTAGAACAGGGGTTCCCAAACTTTTCCATTCCAGGACCCACCTAGACAACTATAATCTATTTCAAGACTCACCAAAATATTTAAGATTAGAAACAATTGACATAATCTTTTGATATGA
Organism: Tiaroga cobitis; assembly: GCA_030578255.1. Classification (NCBI taxonomy): domain Eukaryota; kingdom Metazoa; phylum Chordata; class Actinopteri; order Cypriniformes; family Leuciscidae; genus Tiaroga; species Tiaroga cobitis. The sequence continues at coordinate 47,105,097 of CM060592.1, read as the reverse complement.
CCTAATCTTAATCTAAAGTTTGATATGACAAATATAAAGTGTTGAAATTTTACATTTGTACTATAAAATACTTCTAAGTTTTAATTTCTTCATTTACTCTGGTTAACGAGTATATGAAATATGTACATAAAAACACGCTCTCTCTCCATTCCGGATATGAACTCTAAGCCTGTAAGTGATTTACTGAAATGCAAATTTAGCTGTAGGTCTAAGGCAGAGTGACTGTAGTTTAAAAACTGCAACATTTTTGTCATGTCACCATGTATTTAGAAATGGACATATACAGCTGCCTTTGAGAGATTGCATATGAGAAAAGTGATTAAAGGAGTCATAATGTGCAATTTTCACTTTTCCATGAGAATCAATGTATGTTATGATTGACTAACGATTATACATTGGCCGGGATGCCGATATTCAAAAGTGAAGCGTTTGTTTACCCCAGGGTTCTTAAACTAGCCAACGTGCACGCGCACTCAAATACGAGATTTCAATTTCTCCCCCGACTTGACGTCAAGACGGGGCCGGATATACCATATATGGACACCGCAGAGGAGGCCCGCCCTGCCCCTCTCCCCATCATATTCAGTCAAGAAAGATGCAGAAACGTAGTGCACACGTGAGTTGCTCTGTGGTTGACTGTCATAATCCACATTCTAATGTTTTTTATTTACCCAAAATTTACCAAACTACAAGGGACAAGTGGATGAAATTTATTTTTAATGACTCTGTTCCAACAACCATCTCAACTTGCTCAACGTTAGGTGTCTGCGCTAAACATTTCACAAAAGAATATTTTACAAATTTGGGCCAATATCAGGCGAAGTTGGCATCGAAGCTACGTTTGGAAAAAGGTGCCATTCCAACAATCAGGGACTTGCCTGAATTTGAAACGGTAAAACTGTGTTTTTATTACTATATTTTGTGTAACAAACAGCAGCTAACTACTAATGCGGTTAATGTATGTGATGTAAACATGGGGAATGGACTCTACGAATGCTAGCCACATCTTTCCACTTTTTTATATAATAGATAAAGATAGATCAATTTAAAAAACAGTCAAGAAATAATAAACATAAAGAAAAACATAACGTTACATGTCTGTAGATGAAAATTATTAAATATCTAAAAAAACACAACGTCAAAAAAGACATTATAGCAAACGTTAATCTCTATAACCACTGTAAACTGGAAATAAAGTAGACTACATCTCCGTTAATATAATCTACATTAAATTAAAGCTAAACTTATGTGGGAGAAAATAGCAAAAAAACGTTTTAGCTCGTTACTGATGTTAATGTATGTCTCAGTCAAAAAAATTATCTTTACCATTCAGAGACATGTTGATGTAGACGTCCTTCCATTGACTGTTGTTCATCTTCCCTTTCCAGCTCTGGTTCAGAGTCTGGCTCAAACATATACGGTTGAATCCTGTAGGTTGCGGCCATGATCTCTATTTGGAATGATATGCTGAAGTTACCTGCGGTGTCAAGCCCCCTCCTTCCTGCCACCAATCAACGCGCCCCTCATTTGCATTATTAAAATGACCGTCCACGACAGCCAAAACCTCGCATCAGATCTCGCGAGACAATAATGCATTCAGAAATAAGGGTCAAACGAGCTCTGTGTTTATTTTTTTCCAATTTTTCTTTTTTAGAAGGGCATGAAATGACTATAATAGAGCGTGGGTATCAAAGTTAATACTACATTATGACTCCTTTAACATTTTCTACATGCAAAAGTTCTGTGCATTTTTTCCAAAGTTATGGGTAGTTGTGGGATAAAGTGGCACAGATGACCCCACTCTCTCCAACAAAGTGTGACCTGATGTAATGCATCACATTATATGTCAGTACTGAACCAACTTAATCTCTCTGTCCATAGATGGAGCACCAGCCCATTTTCCACTCAATCACAGTAAGTCCTCTTTGCTAACAGACCTAAAAAATGTACACTACCATTATCATTAGTGTTTTTTTTTTTAAGAATAAATACTTTTATTGAGCATGGATATGTTAAATTGACCAAAAGTGACAGATTTCAAATAAGTGCTGTAATGTATCTCGGGTTACACAAAAATATTAAGCAGCACAACTGTTTTTTAACATTGAAAATAATAAGAAATGTTTCTTGAGCAACAAATCAGCATATTAGAATGATTTCTGAAGGATCATGTCATGCTGAAGACTGGAGTAATGATGCTGGAAATTCAACTTTGATCACAGGAATAAATTACATTTTAACATTAATATAGAAAAAAGTGATTTGAAATTGTATTGTCTTACAATATTACATTTTGATGTATATGCATAAGAGACTTCTTTCAAAAACATTAAATAAAATTGTACTTGTCCCAAACTTTTAAATGGTAGTGTGTAATAGATGCATTGCAAATGTTTCAATTTCTCAACATGTACTATTTGGATCTTTTTTTTAATTGCCTTTTTTTCTTCCCAAAAGTACGGGCAAACTATGAGGATGCTAGTCCAGGGAACACCCGAAAACACGAATTCATTCGCGCAGGAAGTGACAACTGGCGCTCTATTCGAGATGAGCAGAATGGAGAGGATGACGATAGTGGCTGGAGGCTTGCAGGTTCTCGTCGGGATAACGAACGATGGTGTCCTCCAAGTCCAGGTGTGTTGCATGCCCTTTTTTCCTCAAGAACTTATTTTAAAAATGCTGGATCCAAACAAATTCCTCATTTGCAGATGGCCCACGATCAGCAGGGTGGCGGGAACACCCGGATCAACGTCGGCGTTTTCCTTTTGACTCAAGGGATGAGGAGCGTGCTGGTTACCGTAGACCTCGGTCAGGCAGCGGGAGCGTAGAGGAGGAGAGGGACACTTTGCCAGAATGGTGTCTGGAAGATGCAGAGGAGGAGACGGGGACATTTGACTCCTCAGGGGCCTTCCTCTCACTTAAGGTGAGGGCGTGGGAAGTGAGTTTTTGAATTTTTATATTTTATTCTATTTTATTTAGTTGATAAGTATGTCTGTCTAGATAAATGTATTTTTGATCAGTAAGTTTCCCTCATTGCTCAATTAGAAAGCTCCTAAGGAGCCTATCCTGGAAGAGGCGGAGCTGGACTTCCGGCCACTGGAGGAGAATGAAGAATACACAGAAAAGGAAGACCGTGAATCAGAACAAACCAAAGATACTTATACAGAAACTAGATGTGAGAGTAATCGAAATGAAGGTAAGGCGGCATTAAGAAATCCCATCGGGTACTCCATTTCAAGTTAATGGACTAAATCAAGTTAATCAGTTTAGATACAGGCAGGCAAGTCTCACAAAGGCTGCATTTATTTGTTCTAAAATACAGTAAAACTGATATTTTGAAATATTGCATTTCAAATAACTGTTTTCCATTTTAATATATTTAAAAATCTGATTGCAAAAACTGAATTTTCAGCATAATTTCTCCAGTCATCATTGTCATATGATCCTTCAGAAATGATTTTAATATATTGATTTTCTGCTCGAGAAACATTTCTTATCAATGTTGAAAACAGTTGTGCTGCTTAATATTTTTGAAAAGTTTAAAAGAACAGCATTTATTTTATCTTTTAAAATGACAGGACCCAAAATTTTTAACTGTTTTATGTTACCATTTTTAATTCTTCAATCTTGTACGTTGTCAGTTCACGTCTGAACAACTCTTTAACAATTGTAAATCATTGTCATAATTTTTAATCAAGCTTTATTTTTGGTTTACAGAAGGCAGTAAATCGGAAGAGCCATCGCCGGTTGCTGTACCTTTTCCAGCAGTAGTAACGCCTCCCAAGGCTGCGACTCCGGCACCCCTTCCGTCTGTTAACCAGGAACAGGCTGAAGAAAGTGAGAGACCATTGGAGAGAACGACAGTACCAGAACTCAGTAAAGCACCACTACACACAACCCTACCAAACAGCATTTTGGAGGCCATTTCCATACCACATGTAACAAACACACTCCCAGGTAATAATCAAATGAATAAAACGTATGCAAATACTTATGCAAAAATAGTTCCTTAAACAGATATTTTGGAAAATATTTTGGAATGCTGAATTAAACCTGTCTCTGCTTCCAGATCTTCCGCTCTCTACTCCTTCTGTGCTCCCCGTTCAGTCAGTGCCCACGCAAACCCAGCAGGTCAAGCCTCTGGAGATGCCAGTGGCGGTGGCTCCTGTTCTCCCCCACTCCAAAGGCATTGTGGGTCCTTTCAGCCGGCCCTCTGCACTGCCCTCTGACATGGATGAGGATGAGGGACTCAAGCACTTTGAGCAGGTGTGAATGACTTTACTGTGCAGCAGTGCTTGCATCTAAATTTTGAGTTGGTACCTAACACTCTGTCTACACCGGATGCGACAATGCAACCGTTGCAAACTAGTAGCGTGAGCACTTGAAGTACGTTGGAAATTGAACGAGGCATCAGTTTTTTTCTTAGAATTTGTTGTAGATTGCATCACTGATTATAATGGGTTGTATTTGCTTTTGTCACATTTCGTCATGATGCGCGCGTCTGGTGTTGACATGGTGTAAATTATTGGTATAAAATATTGCTAAAGGTATCACAGCTACTCTAAGGTCTATCAGCCACATTACAATGCTGCCATGAAGATCGAAAGTTTGAACGGTAGAATTTTTCCTATCTCAAACAGGAAGCTGAGAAAATGGTGGCATACCTGCAGGACGGCGGTTTGGACGATGAGCGTTTGGCCACCAAGATTGGTCCCAAACCCACAGCTCTTCCCATTACCCATGAGGCTGCATTCAAATGGTTTTACAAAGATCCGCAGGGAGAGATCCAAGGTAGGCAAATCAGTATCCAATCTAATTTTCGCACTGCATTATAAATGCAGTTGTTGTTTACATTTGTCAATTTTTTATGAAGTCTCTTATGTTCACCAAGGCTCCATTTATTTTTATGTATTATGAAACGTAATACATTATTTTTTTAAATGTTATTTATTCTTAAGCTGCAAAAGCTAGATTTTCAGCAGCCATTACTCAAGTCTTGAGTGTGACAGTGCCTTTATCACGCTAAAGTGTCAATAACTTTGAATATTATTGTGCTGCATGGATGTATTACATACAGAGATATAAATTATATATCAAAATCTGTAATAAACGCTTCTGTGAACTTGATAACAATATTATTGAATTGTATGAGAACTGAACTGAGCTGGACGATGACATCAGTTTTCTCCAGAGCTGCTGTATAGATAAATTAACTAAATAAATAACTAATGAATTTTACAACAGAAATGAATCGACACCGAACTTACTTGAGCTGCACAATGACACTATTTTCTTCTAGATCTGCTGTACATCCAAAATAAACTTGTTGCATTATTTTCCTGTTATCACTGTATAAAGTGTTATAAAAATAAATGTAATGTGTCTTGACTTGACAAATGTTGTCATTCCGCCCATCCCTAATATCATCATTCTAGTTTTAAACAATTTTATTTTCAACTAATCGATTACGTCAACTACGAAATTACTCAATGCCTTACGACTTAATCTGTCTATGTATGTTAAAACCTGTACCTTAAGAACTAACAACTTGTTCCCCTTTCCTGTGATGAAGCCTCTCTACTTCAGAGAATTCAAAATGTTACCGTGTTGCTCTAAATGGCCACACTTAGTGACCCCAGTTTGTCTGTCTTCTCTCAGGACCATTTAATAACCAGGAGATGTCTGAGTGGTTTCAGGCGGGCTATTTCACCATGACCTTGCAGGTGAAGCGAGGTTGTGATGAGATGTTCCAGCCCCTGGGAGACATGATGAAGTTGTGGGGGCGAGTGCCCTTTACACCCGGCCCCACACTACCTCCCGTACTGGTAAAAAGAGACTTGCTTATCTGTGATAAATTCCAAACCCAAGACGACTTCCCCTGTTGTTCAGCATCCAAAAAGTTTTGATATGTGTGTGTTTGTCTGTATATAGGGAGATGCAGATCAAGAGAGGATAAAGAGACAACAGGAGATTAATGCTCTAAATATGTATCAGATGCAGCAGCTGCAATATCAGTACTTACTCAGGTATGACGGTGTCGTTTTTTGCTGCACAAGCTGAATTGCTAGAGAGAACATCGAATTAAACGAATTATTACTAAATTACTAATTACTATTAATGAACTTAATTTCACTCTTCTGTTGTCCGTTGTTTGGTTCAACGAATGGTGCAAGTTTAGGGCAGAACTACCCGTTTTTTTCTCCAATGTTATTTTCAGCCCAGTTTTATTTTAAAATGTAATTAATTCCTGTTATTGTTAAGCTGAATTTTCACCATCATTACTCCAGTCTTCAGTGTCACATGATTCTTCAGAAATCATTCTAATATGCTGATTTGCTGCTTGAGAAACATTTCTTATTTTCAATGTAGAAAACAATTGTAATAGAAAATTCAAAGAACAGCATTTAGATCAAATCAAAATCTATTATAACATTATAAATGTCTTTACTGACACTTTAGATCAATTGAATGTATCTTTGCTGAATAAAATTAATTTCTTTTAAAAAAGTCTAACATGCAAAAACATTTTGCTTTTTTTAATGCCATAAATTAAGATTATCTCTTGTCCTCTAGGCAACAGTATGCTCTGGCTCAGCAGAAAGTTTTAAACTCTGCTCCTCCTCCACAACAGCAACAGCTCAATCTCCTCCTCCATCAGGCGCTCAAGATCAGGTGAAATAAATTGACTTCTGTTTTCAGCAACCTTGTCAGAATTACACATTCATCAAAGCAAACAGGGCATATTAATGCAAAGCGTGGGTGGTGTGATAAACTGCATTGGTATTGTGGTTGAGCATCTGTGACACCATCTCACAGTTCGATTTGTGTGCCCCTGCAGAACGCCAGAGCCTCAACAGAGCCTCTTACCTCCCGTCACACGTTCCATGTCAGTTCCAGACTCGGGATCTGTTTGGGAAATGCAGAACTCTTCCACTCAGGCATCCTGTTCTCCAAATATGCAGCCCACCACTCCCAGCAGTACGTCAACTCTGAGATCTGCTCTCCTATGCAATACGATCAGAACAAGGACATGTTTAGAACTGGAACTTTTTCCTAGTGTTGAGGCAAATTTTGGAAAATCTTGATCCATTTCGCCCCCACATACTTGAAACGGAGTCAGTTTATGCCTTTGTTTGTCTCTCTTCAAACTGTTAGATGTTTTGGAATTGATGGTGGCAGTTATTCACTTCATCTTGTTTGTTGTCTAGAATTCCTCAAGTCATTAGATCAGCAGTTGAGTCAGAGCGCCACAGTAGCTTTAAATGGGAAAAAGTGCTGCGGCCGTCCTGCAGCTTTTGTATTGTCTGGTGTGCTTGTTTTCTACTCACTTACAGTAACGCACCACTCATTTCTTTTTTTGATATGACTCATGCTCATCTCGTGGTATAACCCTGTTGCAATTGATTGACTCAGCTGAATAGATGCCACTTAAGCAGAACCGAAACGTGTGGCGTTTGAAAGTTGTTTTTGCTATTAAGTGGAACAGTGGCTTTTGCTATTATTTTTTGTCTTTACATTCACAATGTTCATGCACTTTACTACCACAGTAGCATTAAACAACTAATGTTACTGATATATATTAGGTTATGTAGCTTTGATTAGACACAATGCATGTCATGATTCAATATATTTTTGATATTTATTTTTATTCCATGATGTCTATAAATTTAGGGTATCAAAATTGGTTACACAGATAAGACTCATAATTAAGTTTGTATATATGTTGATCTCTAACAGTCAAATTGAGAAATCATATGATATGCTTATTCTAAGTCTGTTTGTTTTTTAGCATGGGAAGGGAGTAGCGTATGGGATCTGCCATTAGACTCCATGCCTCAAGCGTCTTCCCTTGAACAGATGCAGCTGGAGAAAGCCAAAGCTTTGAAGGTGAGAAAGATACGAGCAGATATTTTGTGACCTAAAATTTCTGATACCGTGGGAGTGATACAGGGGTCTCATTTTGTAAATGTAATAGTTTTTTTTAAAGTTTTTTAATGGTCTATTCTGCTCTAAAGCTTGAGATGGAGAGACGGGAGGCAGAGCTTCGGGCCAAAAGGGAAGAGGAGGAGAGGAAGCGACTGGAAGAGGCGCTGCGTGCTAGACAAGAGGAGGAGCGGAAACGTTTGGAGGAAGAAGAGCTGGCACGGCGCAAACAGGTCAGGAGAGAAGGGAAATTATGCAATGATTAGTGCTGAGATGCAAATACAAAGCTCTGCATTTAAAACACATATAAAACCATGGAGGTGAATGATAGCATTTTTGCTATTAGTATGAGTTTCTTGTGCATGTTCACATGACACGTTTGATTGTTGAAGCCTAAACACTGTTCTTGATGTGCTTTCATTAAAAAAGTAAATAGCACTGACATTCACACACCTAAATTTGTGAGTGATTTTTGGTTTATATATTAGAGGTGGGAATCTTTTGGAATGTCACAATTCGATTCTAAATTGATTCTCGATAGATTTGATTCTAAACTTTACATTTTATTTAACTAAAATTAAAATGAAACTGAAAATATAAAGGTAATGAAATAATTTGTTTAATTTAAAGTATTAGTTCAACCAAAAATGAAGGAAACGTGCAGAGGGTGTGTTCCCAATAGATTGATAATTAAATACACCTTATAAGTGTAAAACAACTTGTTCAACATGTATTAGTTTTTAAGGGGCTTGTTTTGCTTTTTGTTTGGACTGTTAAACACAGACCGTAAACTAATGAAGACTGAGAATGGGAGCGCTGGTGTTCGCAGCACCGTCAAAATAAAAGTCTTGCTTCCGACACATCGGTCAAACAGAAAAACTTGTCGGCCGATGCCTATATTTTAAAAATGCCAAATATCAGCCTTAGCAATATATATCGGTCGACCACCGGTCGGGAGGTATTTAATAGTGTTTATCAGCTGGTTGAGATAAGTGGAGTTCTAAAAAATATATATATGATACGCACTCTGTCTTCTGTAGGAGGAGGCTCTCCAGAGGCAGCGGGAGCTGGAGGCGGCACAGCGACGGCAGAAAGAGGAGGAGGAAAGGTTAGCTCAGGAGGAGGCACTCCGACGGCTGGAGGAAAGGAGGAGGGAAGAGGAGGAGAGGAGACAAAGGGAAGAATTCCTCCGCAAACAGGTAAGACTTGCCGGTGTATGAATATTTATTATAAAATGGATCCAAAATCTAACATTCAAAGCTTTTGTTAAATAGCAGTTGTTTGGTCATTACCAATATCTAAGTTAGGAGAAAAGGATTGTTTAGACCAATAGTTTTTAAAATTGACATATTGAATGAACAGATGAAATGTACAACATTTACAAAAAAGTTTTAAAGGGTTAGTTCACCCAAAAATGAAAATTAAGTCATTAATTACTCACCCCCATGCTGTACCAACCCCGTAAGGCCTTCGTTCGTCTTCGGAACACAAATGAAGATATTTATGATTAAATCTGAGAGGTTGATCACTCCTCCATAGGCTCCCTAAGGGAATGACACTTGACGACCCAGAGAGTCATTAAAGAAAATGTTTAAATATTCCATGTCGCAACAGTGGCTCAACTATAAGTTTATCAAGCGACGAGAATACTTTTTGTGCGAAAAAACAAACAAAAATGACGACTTTATTCGACTATTCCTTTTCTTCCTTGTAGGCCTGAAACGAGACTTCAAGAGATTTCCACGACGCGCACGCGCGAGAACTGAACTGAAGTAGTTGAAGGAGATCGCAATTCTCGCACATGCGTCGTGGAAATCTCTCGAAGTCTCGTTTCAGGCCTACAAGGAAGAAAAGGAATAGTCGAATAAAGTCGTTATTTTTGTTTGTTTTTTCGCACAAAAAGTATTCTCGTCGCTTGATAAACTTATAGTTGAGCCACTGTTGCGACATGGAATATTTAAACATTTTCTTTAATGACTCTCTGGGCCGTCAAGTGTCATTCCCTTAGGGAGCCTATGGAGGAGTGATCAACCTCTCAGATTTAATCATAAATATCTTCATTTGTGTTCCGAAGACGAACGAAGGCCTTACGGGGTTGGTACAGCATGGGGGTGAGTAATTAATGACTTAATTTTCATTTTTGGGTGAACTAACCCTTTAATGTTTAACTTCATCTATGCCTACTATTGTTACAATGTCTGTTTTAGGATTAAGGATGTGCCCAAAGCCTAATTCCGAATTCAGAAAGACACGGAAAATAAATAATGCATTCGACGGAGCCCCTAAAGGGACATGGTTAGGCTTGCTGCGGTAGTCTGTTACATTACAGTACATCAGATTTCACTTATCACAGGAAGAGAGTAAGGAGAGATGACTGACAGGGCGATGTCAGAAGATCTGTCGAACAGATCCTGAGTGTCATTGACAAATATCTTGTAAAACGCGTGGTCAGTACCGCCGCTCCTTACACACAGTACGCGTGATTGGGAATCGGAAAGTGGGAGTTAAAAGCAAGCCAAGATGCCCGCAAATTATATACAATATAACTATATATCTAACTATATAATTGTGAGAGAATGCAAAAGCATTGACATATTTTTTCCTCCCATCTCATGTTTTTTTTCTATCACCATGTCTCTTAAGGGGCTCCGTAGAATGCATAATTTTCTGAACATGGTATTAGGCTTCGAGCACAACTTTTAAAGTGGATTTTGCAAGCAAATCAATGACTTCGGTTTTGATGATATTTTACAAAAGCTTTTTGTCTAAACTAAGATCACCCATTAACCATGGTACAATCATTAATGCATGGCTGTCTGCCACAAATGACTTAGTTCTTCTGAGTTTGGTTAGTTTGGCAATATTAGCCAAGATGACATTTGGTTAAGTGCTGTTATTGATCCTTGTGTTAATTATTTTTGTTCCAGCAGGAAGAGGAGCGGAAGAAACAGGAAGAACTGGAAGCTCAGAAGCGGCGTGAGGAAGAGAAAAGGCTAGAAGAGGAGGCAGCGGCATTGGCAAGGCAACAGCAGGAGGAGCAGAAGAGAAGAGAGCAGGAGGCGCTGAGACAGCAGGAGCTACAGAGGCAGAGGCAGCAGCAGCAGGAGGCTCTCCGTCGACTGCAGCAGCAGCAGCAACAGCAGCAGCTCGCACAGATGAAGGTGAACAATCCTGTGGAGCAGATATTTATTAGTCTTTGTACTAGTCTCACTTCCTGAAAAGATTTCATTTTGATATAGTTTGGTAGATAATCCATTATTCAGGGAAGTGATTCTTCCATATTTATTTGGATTTTTTGGGCCTATGTGAATTGAGAACAGCATTCCCCCCCTCAGATTTAAGCAAATACATTTAAAATAGATGCATTTCATGCATGTATACCACTCGTCAACCATCTTCCCAAAATTGTTTTTTTTTTAAATCTGTCTCCCTGTGGTGTTCTACTAAAATAAAGAATTGATTATTTTACAAAATGGAATTTATGATGGTAACTTGGTTGGTACATTACCTGAATTCACAGATCTTTTTTGTTTGACTTACCCAGTTATTGTATGTTCCCAGCTCCCTTCATCCTCCAAGTGGGGCCAGCAGTCGACCACAGCAAACACTCTCTCACAGTCTCAGAATGCCCTGTCGCTCGCTGAGATCCAGAAACTGGAGGAGGAGAGAGAACAAGAAGCACGAGAGGAGGTATGCCAGGGATTCTTCCCCAACTCAAGCTTTCTCATGTGACCAAGCTTTCAACAGGTTCCCATGTGACCAAGCAAGAGGCAAAAAACATTTTTCTCATTGATCTGTTTTCGATTTTTCCTGCAGCAAAGACGACAACAACAGGAGCTCCAGAGGACCCAGCAGCAGCAGCAACCTCAGGCGAAGCTCTCGGGTTGGGGCAGCGTGGCCAAGCAGCCAGAGGCCACCAAGTCCCTGCTGGAGATCCAGAGAGAGGAAGCGCAGCAGATGAAACAGCGCAAGGAACAGCAGCAGCAACAGCAGCAACAACAGCAACAGGAACAACAACAGCAGCAGCAACACTCAACCGTCACCCAGCAGAACCGAGTGGTGAGTTACACACATCCTGATGCAGTTACCCAGCATCAGGATGCTGTTGTTTTTTACGTAAGAGTGGGTACGTCTATTTGTAACTTGAAACTTTGGAAGTTTTGGGAAAGTCATTGTAATTTGTTTCAAAATATTTATGTAATAGAATGTTTAAGTGAATAATATTAGTTAAACAAACTACAATACCTAACGTTCATTCGATCCATTTGACTACGGCATTTCCATCAGATTTCGTTTTGCAGCGTTGAGCATTTTAACCAATCGCACACGTTTCCGTTGAGTTTATGAGCGTGATGACCAATCAGAGGCGTTCAGATTAGTCATCGCTGAAACGAATAGTTTTGTTCAGTGCGCTGACTGAATTCTTCTCACTTCCATCATAAACAACAAAGTGGAGATTCATGTCGCACATTTCTGTGATTTTTAACGGGAGTTTTGTGCGTGCTTAAACTCGCGCTAGACCCAAGTTATGGACAGCCTCACGATCGTTCCTGGCACTGCCCATCTAGGCCTACAGCACAAGTGCTTTTATTAGGCTTGCCCTTTATACGCAAAAGTAATACGTGCATCTGGTAGGCAAAATAGTGCGCATCATATGTAGCCTACAGCGCTAAATTATTTATTTATTTATTTAAAAGGGACAGTGCTGAAAAACTAAGATGTTCATTAATATGCAATGTAAATATGCCAGAGTTAGCCCCAGGGCTACTTTACATCTGCAGTCCCCCGTCAGGCCATCACATCACATCAAATTGCTTATTGGATGCACGTAAAAGGTAATTTATGCGTATAAAGAGCACGCAAAGCTCGATCGGTCACATTTAGAGCTGTGTTGAAAAAATCGATTCACCAATTCTGAATCGATTTTCATATAAATTTCTAAAGATCGATCCGTAACTCAGAGGATCGATTTAATAATAGGCTTACATTTTCCCTGTGAACTTTAACTTGCTGCGACTGGGAGATCCCTATGCGCATTGAATGGCTTTCACTCAGCGCGCACATTGTGCGACAACGGACTTTGAGTGAGTCACTAAACCGTTCATTCAACGAACACGTTCAGAAAAGCTGATTCATTAAAAGAGATAATGAAACAAGGTATTAATTATTTTTAACTTTGAGTTCCACTTTTCAAGGCTCAGCTAAGCAGCAATGCGTCGCATGGGTAACGCTGAAAATGCTTCATTAAAGACCAATATGGACTCGCGACTCGCTGATTTTATTTCCCCGCGGCTTCCTCGCGCTGTGGGAAGCTGACCAGCGCTACCGCTGACGCGCATTTCCGTGACGTGAACGTTAAAAGGACTATACGACAGATATTTCGCTTTCCTTTTACACGGCAACCTTTCCACGAATATGACTTAAAAGACAGACGCAGGTAATCGCACGCGCTCTGCCGATCTCTCTCATTCACTGTCTGTGGGAAGCCGTAGGCTACAAATCACTATGATATTGTTATCATTATGAACTTGTTCAACATTCAATACACATGCATTAAGTTCAAAACAAGAAGGGTATAGCCTTATTAAAAACCGTGAATATTGCTGCGGTTACTTGCAATCCTCTCCGGTTGACTTGTCAGTGTGTGGTACTATAAGATTGCGGATATCGCGTCAGCCCTACTACTGCTGCTGATATACTGCGTCCTCTGTCGTCTACACCAGTGCAAGTTTGTGAAAGCAGTTGTATCAACACTCTGGAAGGGGGATTGTTCTTTACAACCATCCATACTCATTGATACTATTATTATAGACATTCAACTATGTTGCATCCTTCAGGTAACAGCTGAAAAAAAATGCTTTTTTCAAAAACACTGATCTAAATCTCGAAGATCGGATCGAATCGAATCGAATGATGATAATCGATTCAAGATCTTGAGAATCGGAATCGAATCGATTCTTGAAATTTGAATCGAAACCCAGCCCTAGTCACATTCCCTTTCTGTGTACAGTTTATTCCAGTTAATATAATTTATTCATCATGCTGATAAGATTGTGTAGTCTTCATTTTCTAATGTGTAAAAAGCATTAATATAATTCATGAATGGTTCTTAGGTTTACCCAAACACAAAAGCATTTTATGTTGCCTATTCCTATTGTATATGTTTGAGTGGAATTTTATTTACTGAATGAGATTGATCGGAATTGGAAACACAGTTGTTTTCTTTACAGAACTACAGAACAGTTATCGCCCTTACATTTTCCCCAAAGATAATTTAGGACGTCCTGTTTTGTATTACTAGAAATAAATTATTGCTGTTAAATATATTTCCATGTGTGTCACTCATCACAGTTTCTGGTAGTTCATGCAGTAAATGGCTGATTCAGGTGTTTAAAAAGTAAAAAGTGCTTTACGCTGGGTCTTAAAAAAATGTCCTGCTTTTTTTCACTCGCACAATCACATCCCTGATTTACCTATAGCGATTTATCATTCAGTTTGATTAAATAAGGTCACAAGTCTTCATTTTAAATGGTATAACTAAATGCATAATGATCATTTTAAGATGTCTTAAATTTGGGGATGTAAAAACAGGACATGCTTAGAAGCACAACATGATGATTAAAGTTCAAAAGGCTCTTTTGACTAAAACAGTATTTTAAACTCGCAGTTTCCCTGTTCTGTACTTAAATGTGTGCCTGTTTAATTAAGTAAAAGAATCTAAGATGCATGATTTATTTTGAGATTTTATGAGTTTGTTCTCAATGGACATAGTGCTTTTTTGTGCAAATCTTGAAGTCTTGCGTTTGATTCTGCATTAGTTTAAAGTAGATTGCATGACCTCTTTCTCCTTCTAGGCCCTCAATACATCAGTGTGGGGTTCTGTCAATAATGTCGGCTCGAACTGGTTGATGGACAGCAGCAGTGTCTGGGGTGATGCTCAGAACTCTAACATTGGCTTCTGGGATGAAGCAGTAAAGGAGGCCGCCCCCCCTCAGGCCACACGCAAGAGCCACAATCAGAAAAACAAGGGCAACGCTAACCTCAGGTAAACCACCACCACAAATAATAATGTCTTTCTAATGCTCCAAAATGTGCAATAAAACCTCAGACTTTAGTATGCTATCTAGGTCCAGTGTGCAAAACTGCTTTTTGTGTCATTTCCTGATTGTATTTTGTAAAATAATCTGTTTGGGGCAGTAATAGCAGCAGTGCTAAAGCAAGTAAAAAGGTGGAGGAAGAAGAGAAGCTACTGAAACTGTTCCAGGGAGCCAATAAAAACCAGGACAGCTTTATGCAGTGGTGTGAACAGACTCTACACACTCTCAACACAGCCAATAACCTCGACGGTGAGTCACTGACACATACTCGTCTATCACCCTCAACTATCTTGAATATCAGCATTTGTTTAATGCGCACATGATGCACAGATAATTCTTTCCACAAACCACTTCCCTCCCTGCCATTTTATCGCTTTTTTTCTTGGCAATGTTTTGTTGTCATTGTATGCACGGAATGTAGCTTCTGACGTTAAAAGGGTCATGTCTTTATTATGCCCTTGGACAAAGTCTTCATTTTGTTTTTGAGGTCTACTAGAATAGGTTTTCATGCTTGAATGTCCAAAAAACATTACTTTGCACTTTTCAGAAGGAGGGGCTTAATAGAGATACTAAACAGAGCATACAATGTAAAATATGTGATTGGTCCATTGGATCAGTGTGTTGTGATTGGTCATAACACACAACTCAACCACACGTCGCCCCTTTTTTGCGTATGCCATTGGCAGGAATTATTTAAATGAGGGGTATTGTGATGTGTTCTTTCCCGTAAGAAAACTCAGGACCACAATTGAGGCGTTTCTGGGAGTTCAGAAACAGTGCGCACTGATATAGAGAATTACTTCCTTCAGAGTGGCCTTTGCTGGCCTTTTAACTTTGCTGACCTTTTTCATGCTCAAACTGCCTCTTAAAGGGTCATGAAACCCTAAACCAAATTTTCTGAGATTTTATCAGAGGTATGTGTGTTGAACACCATTGAAGACAATGTTAGCATCTGTTAGATTTAATAGTAGGGTAAAATGGTTAAATTTTAGTTTCTTTCCGCTATTTTCGTCTTCCGGGTTTAAAATCTTCATCGCAGGCTGTGACGTGGCAGAGCACAGTATAGTGCGTTGATGACTCATCGGTGTCTCATAATTATTAATGAGACTGAGTTTTCATATCCTATGAGAAGACACTGTCTCTTAATTATTCATGACACCATGTGGATCTTTCCAGTGACAGACATGTCAAACTGTGATATCGCGCAGTAGATGAGAGAGGCAATCATGGGACGCACGCAAGTGTTTGTTTTCGTGGTGCAAAAGTCCAATTGGGTTGAATATGTTTCTCCGCGATGCTGCCCGGGCTAGACTCTGGCTCCGGGCGGTTGGTTTTCCATCATCCACGGACACATCTAAACGTGTGTGCCGCAAACATTTTTGAGCTTCGAGAATTGGAGAATGGTGGACTTCGCCTTGTTGACAACCAATGCAGGTTGCGTCTTGCGAGTGATGCGGTACCAAGTCCCGAGGACTTTTCTATTCCTTCAGAGGTGTGTGTGTGTGTGTGTCTAAAATGAGAAGTCATCCACCTCCACAGAGCCCTCTTTATTATGGGGGTTCAGGGGGCGCGTAGATCTAGGCTATGCACGGAACGTTTTTTTTAAGCGGAAATGTAATAATTTTCAAATATATGTATAGTGTCTATAAACAACTATATATTTTATAATGACATTATAATTATACATGTAGCCTACATTAATATGTTCTCAATAGAATTACGATTACTGTAGGCTTACTAGGCTAATATAGCAGGGCATTCAGTTACTTTTGAAAGGACAATAACAAAGTGTCGTATTTCATAAGACTTTAACTTTGCCAGCTATAAAAAAAATCTAGCATTTCCTCAGGTTTTACCACTGCTTTTAGTGACAGTCGATATGCATGGCATACTGGCGATGACAGTGATGGCCTTACCACACCCCTTCTCACAGCCATCCACGCCCATTTAAGTTGCATTTTTCAAAAAGATTGTGAGCTAGACTTGAGCTGAAAGAGGGGGGTTTCATGACCCTTTAAAAAGGTGCGTTTTAAAGACTATTTAGCTTTCCGAAAGTCATCAGTCTTCCACTCTTGCCACAGTTCCCACCTTTGCGTCGTTCCTGAAGGAAGTGGACTCGCCGTACGAGGTGCACGACTACGTGCGAGCCTACCTGGGTGACACTCCACAGGCCAAGGACTTCGCCAAGCAGTTCCTGGAGCGGCGTGCCAAACAGAATGCCAACCAGCAAAAACCTCAGCAGGTCCAGCAGCAGAAACAGCAGGTTCGTTGCACAAGAATGTGTGTGTGTGTCTGTTCATTTTGACAGCAAATTTTTATTTAGTTTTAGTCATAGTCTTTTGACTAAAATGCTATTTAGTTTTAGCCATAGTTTGCCATCTGATTGTTTTAATTGTAGTCTACTTTTAGTTGCATAAGATTTTAATCTATTAAATCTACAGTATTAAATCTACAGTAGATTTAGTTGACAAATCTAATGGGTTTAGTCAAATTGTAATGCATTATTTATCTAAAATAGTTAGATAGTTCTCTAAAAAGTTCATTATATACTCCCTTGAGAAAAAAAAATCAACCTGTTAATATGAATTATATTAAGGTTCGAACATGCAATACAGACACAGATTTAACTGCTGTGACGCATAACATGTCTTTATTTTTCTTAAAATTAAAAAAAGCACGTGAAGGAATATAATATTCTTTTTAAATAATAATTTATTCATTCTTCGTAGCATTTTGCATACAACATTATTCATTCTTTCAAGCAGACATATTTTGTATAAGTTAAATGTAGATTAATTCTTAAAGTTATTCATTCAAGAGCATTGAGTGAATTTCTCTTTGTTGTTTGATTAACATTAATGACGGACAGCAGCAGGTCGCTTTAAGGCCGAATGTGCAGATCCAATACACTGATACACATCCGAAATTCTCCCAACTGTTTATCTGTACTTAAGACATAACCGACTGTTTACGTGAATACTCACCAAAACGCATTTTGACATCAATTTGTGTGTATTTGTCCGTTCAAGCGAGAAACGACGCAAAATAACTAAATTTAGTACTCGTGAACTGTCTGAGAGGGCTAAATTATGATGACATTATTCATAAACACTAGTGTGCATGTGTCAGTTTGCTGCTAAACTCCCTGTGTTTGTGTCTCAGGACTCTGTGTGGGCAATGAGTCAAGTGTCACAGTCAGTCCTGCAACAACAACAGCAGCTGCAGCAGCGGTTTGAGACCGTCACTTCCGGCAAGAAGAAGAAGAAACAGAAGATGGTACGGGCTGACCCAAGCCTTCTAGGTGAGTGTCGGCGAAGTCATTCATAAACAAACTGTGTTGTCAATTCAAAACTTGATATGATGTGCTGGGAAATTACTCCTCAAAGTTTGAATACCTGTGACCTAAAGTTCTTCAATTTAGTCAAACCTAACAGAATTTTATTGAGCCGCAGTATAACTTGTTTAATGCACAGATAACCCTGGATTATCCCACTTATACCATCCCCTGCTTTGACCAGTTAAAGCTGTTATTGATGTTTGCATCACAATATTTAACCGAAAGTTAAAATGATGATGGTTATTTTCATCAGACAAAGATAAAGTAGTGTGTAAATTTACATTCATTTAAATGAGAAATTGTTGCATTTATTTGAATTGCATTAATATAGAATAGTTCTTAATCTGACTGGAATTACCTGTATTTCAAATGGGTTTAATGCACACCTTCCAGACAATCTGAATCGAGTGTATATATATATATATATATATATATATATATATATATATATATATATATATATATATATATATATATAAACAAAAGTGTGTGTGAGAGAATAGAGAGAGAGAGAGAGTTAAATAACAGTATATTTATTGCCTTTCATAAAAAGAAGTCAAAAGCATAGTAAATTGTCCAGATGCATTACAATGATCATTTAGAGGAAGAATTATCATAAAATGAATCCTCTCTAATTGTAGTTATTAATTGTAAAATTAAAATAAATTCTAAATATTTTCTTTATGCAAAATATTATTTTTGTAATTAATATAATGTCTCTGCAGGTTTTTCTGTTAATGCTTCATCTGAGAGACTCAACATGGGTGAGATTGAGACCGTGGAAGACTTTTGAGGCTCGCTGATCAACAGGCTCCCCCTACTGACCGTTTCCCTTCTGAACAGCTGCCCTTATATTCCCCAAAAACTCTTGTTTTTTGTTTTTTTCCCCCCTTTTTTGTATCGTCACTTCTCTGATTTGGAGTAGATTTGAACAGCAAGTTTTTCTTCCTCCCTAATCCAGAGGAAACCACAGTTGCAATAACAGCGCTGCCCCACAGCCACGAAAAGAACCAAAAACACAAAGCCCTGAGTAAAGGAAGAGAGAGGCTTGCTTTTGCAGGAAAGGAGTCAATGGTTTCAGTGTCCTTCCACTGAGATGGAGCGTCTGCTCGCAATCATGCTCATCTCCCGACTGATGTTTGTAAGCGTGAATAGAAGGATTGCAGAGGGAAAAAAATGATGTATTATCCCCATTACAATTTCCTTTTTAATTTATTTGTTCCTTCCCTCATTCTTTTAGTTTTTTCCATTCTCTTCCCTTCTCTCCTCTTCCGCTTTGCCGCCCCTATGTTGACGGACGTCGAAAACAATGTAGGACTCGAGGAAATGTCATCAACAGTGTCCTGTTTTAAGGACATGTTTGAAAGTTCCAGACACTTATCCATCTCTTTGTAAAATATTAGGCTGTTTAAAGAATAAACTTTCAATTCTGCATCTGTATTATAATATATTGAAATTATGAACCAGTGGAGTCATACTTTTTTTTTTATTACAGTACGACAAATAAATCAAAACAGTCTCTTGTGTGGGCTGATCTGCACGCTTTTGCTCCTAATGCACAAAGCAGGGTTGTGCAAAGTCGACTTGCAAATGTTTACACAAGTTGCTATTTACAAATTTGCATGATACAGATCCCACGTTTATGGAAAACCCGGACATTTCAGTGGATTTTAAAGTTGTGATTTCCAGGCCTCGTATATTACATATAGTATATTACGTAGTACATATGGGTAGAGTTTGCTATACATCTCTGATCGGCTCAAGTATTTCATTGGCTATCAGTACCTCTTTATGTGAAGTCAAATTCATTTTTTCAAATACATTTCTAAAATGTAAACAATGGTTATGAATGACAAAAAAAAAAAAAAAATCATAAATTCATAGTTCCCTGAAAACCGGAGGGGTAGAAGAGCGCTTCCTGGACTCCAAAGTTTGGTTAAGATATAGGTGCTCTTTGGATGGGAAACTAAATACCAAAAATCAAAAATGAGAACTGCAAGGCACTCTCAATTGAAAAGTTAAAAAGCCTTTATTATTATGGCTTGGTCAAATTTAACCAGCTAAAAAACTCCAACGCGTTTCGGCTACATGCCGCCTTCTGGGAGTTAAACAGATCTCAAACAAACAGAGTTTCTTATGAACTAACAGTCCACCAATCAGAAGTCTCCATCTGTCACCTTTGTTGACAGATGGAGACTTCTGATTGGTGGACTGTTAGTTCATAGTTCCCTGGTTGGATTTTTTATCAGCTTAATTTGTAATTGTAAACAAAAAAAATCTACTTCCTTAAATTGACACTTTCTCTTTAGTTTCTTTTTCCAATGCATATTGGTTGATGAGTCTCAAGCCGAAATTAAGCCTAATCCTGGAATTGTTTCCTAAATAACCACAGGAAATGTTTTTTTAGAGCATCATTATTTAAAAACCAGGATAAATGTTGAAATGCAAATTAGACCAAAAAAAAAAAGTATACCTATACAAATCACAAAATGTATTGTTAATATGATTAGTGTCATATGAAAGTTGAATCTGTAACCATGCTCTCCTAACAAGAGTTTATATTTGTAGCTTATAAACAGCAGTCCCACCTTTGAAAGGACGGTTTTGTACTGTGAATGTGATTGTTTTGTTTTTACAAACTCTGAGATCAGACTCAGATTTGAGCTTAATGTTATAAATTATTACCTTGTTATTAATTGACATAGTGTAGGTTCTGGTTACAAAACATCACTTATATTTAACTTGAAATATTCCTTAAATTTGTTCCCTGAGATGCATAAAGCAGGCAAATTCAATGAGTGGCTATTCCACAGTGTCGTGTGCAGAAAATGGCCTCATCGAGGCCAAAGAAACCCTTCAGAAACCCTTTAGTGTTGTAGCAGTTTGTTCCTGTCTGGTGTTTATGGAAGGGAACTCGGCATCTAAGAAAAATATTGATATGTACTATATACTCAGTTTATGTCTCCATAACAACATCAGTAGAAGAGTTTGATGGCAGGGTGAAAAAAAGCCTTGCAGGAAAAGCTTCTCAGATTTAAAAAAAGTTATGAGGCCTGCGCAAGCCCTTCAGCCTTGACTGTATTTATAATTTGCTAAATGTATATACAGCAACATCTACTACAAAATAATATTAAAGACACCATTTGTAATTAAAACATTTTATTAAGCAAATTCACACGATTAAGCAAAGTGAAGAGGTATTTCATGTCATAGCCAACCTGATCTCACAAGAAAATGTAACTGTTATATGAGGTGGCATTTTCTTATGAATTTGTATGATTTAAAGCGTACAAAAATGAAATGCTTAGAAGGAAGCACTTTATTTTTCAGTCCTAGTCCTAAGTACTTATCACGGT
Organism: Tiaroga cobitis; assembly: GCA_030578255.1. Lineage (NCBI taxonomy): Eukaryota > Metazoa > Chordata > Actinopteri > Cypriniformes > Leuciscidae > Tiaroga > Tiaroga cobitis. The sequence goes on along the minus strand of CM060592.1, from coordinate 47,083,384 downwards.
AATTACAATAACTGGGTTATTGGTACTAACCATGAACCTAAACTTAACCCCTGTAGTTACATTTACTTTTTTTTTTTTTTACATTGCTTTAACTCATTAAAAAAAAGCTAAGTTTATGTTAAACAAGATTTAACTGTTTGTCACCATTGCTGCCTTAATTTAAGTACAATCAACTTGGCTGTTTAAGTCATTTCAACTTAAATCAAGGCAGCAATAGTGACCAACAGTGGTTTTTACAGTGACCTTAAATTACCCAGTATTTTCTAAGTACACTGCAAGTAAGGCCTACATGTACTGTAAAATAAAGTGCATCCAAATGTAAGCATGTAGGTGTACTCCTATAACCGTCACTGGGAAGTAACATGAAAATGTAGGAGATTATACAAATCCATACGAATTAGCCACCAATTCACCAAAACGTAAAATAGTTACAAATTCCCGTGAGATTGTTGGTCCCGCTGTTAATTTTTTTTAGCACCAGCATCAAATTATGCACTTTGTAATAACTGATTATAATAACTATAGTACATGTTATAGCATTTTATTTTGGTCACTTTAGGGTCCAATTCTCATTATTAACTAATTAATAACTATGACTTTTGCCTCAATAAACTCATAATTACGGATTATTAATAGTTAGTAAGGTAGTTTAGGTATTGGGTATAGGTATTAAGGGATGTAGAATATGGTCATGCATAATAATATGTGCTTTAAAAGTACTAATAAAAACAGCCAATATCCTTGTAATATGCATGCTTATAAACTAGAGAATTGGACCCTAAACTAAAGTGTTACCTTTTTTGTCAGTATTTCACCATTACGTAAATTGTCCCTAATTATGAATCATGCCAACATAATCGAACTGAATCATGATCAAACTTCAGATTTCATGATGCTCGCACAGTTTGATGTCACTTCTACCTACTGCGAGATCCATCTCAATGATCCTAAATCCCACAGAAGAGTAGCGTGGGACACGAGGGCCGTCATCATCGTGGTTTGAAGAAGGTGGGCAGTTACCAGAAGAGTTGACAAAAGTCTGCACTGTCCATACAGAGTCCTCCCACCTAAACCCAGCTTACCCCTACATCTCTCACTCGGTCTCTCACTTGCTCTCTGTGTTCTTTCATTAACGCAGCAGTCCAGGAGCGGAGAACAGAAGTGTCCGATCAGGAACCATGGGCCTCGGCAGAAGCAGTTCCAGCGGTTTATCTCGGCTCGCCTTCATCGCCGCTCTGGCATTCTGCATGGCTTTTGTGCAGACAGGTAACATCACCATCTTCCCATCTAACCAATGATGCTATTCTCATAAATGTGTTGGCTAATTAGGAAAGGCTAATAGGGTTTTTAATAAGCGGGTCATTCTGATTGGTTGGGTGATTTGAGTGTTGAATATTGTACACTTGGAAGTGTAGATGAGTGTCTTTCTGAGCCCATCTTGATGAATGACTTCATCTCTGAAATCTCTTAATTGTGCACACGTGTCATTTTCGCCATGTTGACCCTCTTGGTTTTGCAAGGCGCCTTTCCAGTAGCATGAAAGCGAGACCTTCAAAACTGAATAGCAGAAACTTTATTTTAATGAACATTTGCTTAACTTGATTATTTCCATGGGCAATAAAATGACAAGAAAAAGGGTTAGTTCATTATTGTAAAAAAATTGTTGTATTGTAAAGTGAACCAAAATAATTGAAATGTTTGACTGAACCAATCTCAGGATCAAGTCTTTACAGTGGCGTAAGTGTGCGAGACTCTTGCAGACTGAAACGTCACACTGTCTTCAATGACTCAGACCTTCTCTTTTTCACATCCAGGCGTTGAACCTGAATTTAGTCTTGGGTTCAGCGCGTACAAAGACAAAGAGTTCGTTTGTTGGACTCTTGAGGAAAACGAGGCATTTATACATCTGAGCACAAAGTTCATTTGTACAAAAAATTATTTAGATTTGCTTTCTAAAAAGGTTGCGTTTTTCGACCGTCATCTCTAAAATAGGACCTTCCAAATGATATATTAAAATCACAAACCTGCTCATGAAGTGTGAGAATTTGTTAAAGACACTCATAATTTCCAGCCAGAATGCATGATGTAATACTGTTTTTTTCTTCTTCACATTTTCCAATGTGAACTTATTTGCATTGATGTCATGGGAGCAAAAATTATTCCAAAAGTCTGGATGATCATGATGTCACTGTCTGTTTGGATACATTTCCAGTACATAACAGAATTTGTGGTGGAAGAACTTGAATATATATATTGATATATTACTTATTAGGAAATATATATATCATTATTTTTGAATTGATTATAAATATTAAAATATATACAATAAATATTAATAGCTCTGCTGTGCTGTCAATATTGGACTCTGAATTTAGGTATATACGGGAACGATTTTGAATGCATGATGCTTCATCTCAACCATAACTATGGCTGTTTATTTGTATTATTTTCAAGTTATTTGCCACTTTTCTGCTTTAATTTACATTTTGTTGGGGATCATTTTTTTAATGAAGACGACAAATTCTGTAATACTGAACTAGTCCTCATCAAGTCATGTAACCTTCATATAACGCTTTATAAAGTACAGATTGTTTCAAAGCAGCTTCACAGTAATAAACAGGAAAATAACAGAATTAATAATGCAAACTTCAAATTTGAGATCTGCAATACAGTTCTACAAAGATCATTATTCAGTTCAAGTCAGTTCAGTGTTGATTCAGTTCAGTTCAATAACTGTGTGAAGTCAATTAAAAACTAGTTCAATTTAGCTCTAAGCTGAGAAGACAATACTGTCATTGTTCAGATCATTTCATCCAACATTGATTCAATTCAGTTGATGTTGATTCAATAACAGTGCCAATGCTGCTAAATGTATCCATTATGAAACTAATTTGATTCAGCTGTAAAGCAGCTCTACAGAAAACAATAGTGTCATCATCCAGCTCAATTCAGTTCAAGTTTTGTTCACCTCTGAGGTCAAAATCAATGATATGAGTAAATACCCAGCTAACAGTGAACATTCTCTGAACTTTAGCTAACGTTCTGGCAAGTTATGATCAAATATCTTCCAGTGACCTTAATTGAAGGTTTGTTCAAAGTTATCTAATGTTCTCAAAACGTTAGCACAAAAACATTTATACATCGTTGAAGTGTTTTTTCGGAAACGTTTTATTTGAACATAACGTTTTTTAAATGTTACCAGTTTCAGAACAAACATAACATTCCTATAATGTTTGTAGAATGATAAAATGGAAATTTTCAATCATACAAACAAGAAAACAATTTTTTTTTTAAACAATTTAACTCTTTCACGGCCATTGGCGGAATTTTCCGGCTTTCCATGTTTTCACTGTTATAGGCTACGGTAGGGGGCGCTATAGCGTATCTTCTGAAAGAATCTCCTTATCAAAACACAGGCGTTGTAGTCTTTGAAAAAAACACGATTTTCTCAGCTTTTTGTATGAAATATTGCTTTTTTTTATAAGAAAGTGTTTTAAGAGTGAATGAAGCTATAGAATAAAACAGTTTTTTTTGTTTAGAAGCAAAGGGTCTGTTTTTTCTTTTTATATACTGTTCATATAAAAAACTATTCTGGAGACCATGACATTTTTGTAAAAATTATTTTAAAAAAAAAATGCTGGCTGCAGTCGGTAAGTTTTTAAAAGAAAAAGCTGGCGGGGGGAAAAAAAGTGTTAAAACATGTACGTTTTTAATGTTCCGAGAACTGAATGTGAACGTTAGCGAAACGTCTTTTGAACACATTTTTGTTAGCTGGGTTTAAACCTTATAGAATGAACGTCTCTGTATTTTTTACTGTAGCGGGAGTAAGGTGAGATGAGGACATGGGCACAGGCAACACCCTGGCACACACACTGTAGCGGACCATTGTGTCATTCGCACGCATCTGTCTGTGTGTTGTCATCTCACTGTTGTGTGTTAAAATACAAGAAATGAGACAACGTCCTTGGCCTTGTCCTATTGCCAAATGTTTAATCAGTACTTAATAAATATTTAAGCAGGCCATGAAGTGACAAACACCCAAAAAAAGTGTGCTTTTTCAAATCACCGGGTTGTGCATGCTGACGCCGTGGTGCGTGCTTTTCCACAGACTGGCTTCATAAACAAGCTTGTTTAACTGGCAGTACTGGCTGTGTTTAGGCCGTTGGTTCCTCTGCCTCTCTGACCACACAAGTGCCTGTTTGTACCCTCAAGTGAAGGGCTCATTGATGTATCGCTGGCCTAGAGCCCCGGTGTGCCGTACCTACAGCCGGCTTCAGGTCCAGAAAGTGTGCGTCTCGCTGAGCAAACACACTATTGTTAAAAATACTCATACGCTGGCCATCCCCAACTCGCTGACTTCAAATATTAACCTTTTATTTTAAGATTTAGGGTGGAATATGAGCATTTTAGCATGTTTAATGGCTTGGAAAGGTGGTGTAAGTAGCCGCTACATGTAAATACGTCTATTTTGGAAACCTAATAGGGGTTTCGATGCAAAAATGAGCAATCAATGTGTGTCTTGTTGAGGTGCTTTTGGCCTGTGCCATTGTTTAGTTATTTAAATATATTGGTATCATTCATTTATTTAGTATTCTTACTTGTAGTAGTTATTAGTTATTTAAAGGGTTTTTTTCTTTTTCTTTTTTTAGTATTCTTACTTGTAGCTTGTCATACGTTGGCCATCCCCAATTCGCTGACTCCAAATGTTAAACTTTTATTTTAAGTTTAGGGTGGAATAGGAGCATTTTTGCATGTTTAATTGCATGGAAAGATGGTATAAGTTGCCACTGCATGTAAATATCTCTATTTTCGAATTATGCTTTCAATGCACAAATGAGCACAATATGTGTGTCTGCTTGTTGGGTTAGGTTCAAGCCATGCCATTGGGTTGTCCAAGCAGGGTCAGGCTAGATATCCCACTATTTATCCATGTTCTCTCTGTCTGTCTTTGTCCCTTCATTTTGGGGTCAGAAACTTTGTCCATAAGGTGCCCTTGGGGAACGGTGGGCAAGCAGTAACATAGGAAATGGGCTTTGTGCTCCGTGAGTATGGTGTAAGTGAGAAAAGTCGCATGGCTGTTCCATGCCCGTGGGAGATGTGGAATGTGAGTGAGAGATGTGAGGAGAAGAAGAGTGGAGGAACGCACAGGACAAGATACCATAGTGAGAAGCGAGTGCTAATCCTCCATAAAGATGCCCATTGAGTCATACATAATGTGACTCACATCTGTCCGTCCGTCCATCCATGAATAGCAGATAATATAATAATAGCAGATAATATCTACAGATATCATCTGTAGATATTTACTCATTTAAATATATCATCTTAGGGTTTTTTATATATATATTTGGTATACTTACGTGTAGACATCATTGTTATTTATATCATCCTAGTTGCATTTTATTTAATTATTTAGTATTCTTACATGTATATTAATTATTGAAATATATCATAGTATGTTGTTTTCATGTTCTTTGCCTTTCCATTTTGGAACGATTTTGTTAAAATAGCTTAAAAAGCATTCTCAAACTGCATATATTGTTGATTCACCTTCGTTTTTTCCTTCTATCAGAAACAGTGGCTGATTCCTCCCCTACACTGCAGAATGATAACCAGGACACACTATCCGGTGCTGGAGCCATCGATGTGACAACAAAAGTCCCTTACCAGGACCCGACGGGAAACACCTTCTCCTTTGACTATGAGGACAGTACACATTCAGTAACGCTGGATGAGGAAGGTAAAGTTATTCCACCCATGTTCACATACTGTATACTTAATCACACGTACTGAAATAGAGCATATTTTATATTTACTAGCTCAGAAATGGCTTGGTAATTAATCCTTCTCCAGGTATTGAATATGATGTAAGTGTTTGTTAAAGAGAACTTGGTGTCATTATGTTATGGTGTGTGATTGACAGTTGTATTATGTCTGTTCTCAGTTGTGCTGGGGCCAGGGGCCATCACAGCTATCGTCATCGCCGTGTTCCTCGGAGCCTCTGTTCTTCTCGCTCTCATTGTGATCACGCTCAGAAAGTTTACTGCCTCTTAGGAAGGGACATTTATGTTTTCATTTTCTCCCTTCCTCAGTCTCATCTTTTCTCTTTGCTCTCCTTGTTTTTCCCTCTCCTCCATCTGTAATCATTGGTGGCAGGTCCCTCGTGAAATGGTTGTTTGCAGTTGTTCTTTACTGTTACTCTGAGACTTTTTGGGAATTCTTTCCCCTAATCTTAAAAATAAAGGTTCATTATTGGCATCGATGGGCCCATGAAGAACCATCCATGGAACCTTTTCATTGCACAAAAGGTTCTTTATAGTGGACAAATGTTATTTAGATTAAAATGTTCTTCTATGGCATCACTGTGAAAACCTTCCTTGTGGAACCTTTATTTTTAAGATGAAAACTCAAGACAAAGCAAACCAGACAAAAGGGCACTTGCAATCAAGAAGAGAGATTATGGGTGCATTTATTTTGTGACCATATTATCAATGTAGATATCCTCTTGTAATTAGGTTTAGACTGAAAGATTATAGGGTTGTTGTTTTTTCAAAAGAAGTAAAAAATATTGATTTTAGTAAAATTTTACGATATAGTTATTAGTTTACCATTCATGTGCAACAATTTTTTTTTAGTTCATACTGTTTTCTAATCTAATGTATACCAATTTCCAATTTTTTGTCATTACATTACACTGATTTCTGTAAAATGATCATGTTTAAAGAGTGTGTGTGTGTTGTGTATTGAGAGAGTGTTTGTGTGTTGCGTATTGAGAGAAATCAAATCAGTCTTTGAGAGTGAGTGTTTTAACTGAACTTTTATACATAAACTGATGAATTTGTGTGTCACCTTATGATTAGTCACTGAACAGATTAAAAGGCCATGTTTAATCCTCCTCCAAGAGTGTTTTTTTTTTCACTTAAGCTTTTAATATTATGAAATGAGTTATTATGCAAAATAATTGGTTATTTAGCATGTTGTTGCCTATTCTCTTTATTGTCAGTTGAGGAGGAAGAGAAACAGCCTTAAAAATTAAAAGAACATGTTCAAATATACCTTAACACAGCAGAGGCTTTCAACAAATAACATTATTATAGTTTAGACTTTAAAATATTAATTATTATAATTGGATACTTTTTATATTGCATCTATTAGATATTATGGTAACACTTAATAATAAAGGTTCCATTTGTTAACATTAGTTAACATGAACTAACAATGACAAACGCTTCTAAAGCATATTAATCTTCAGGGGCGTCGTCTAGCGACAGTGGACAGTGTGTGTGTGTGTGTGTGTGTTCATATCTGAACCTCATTGGTCTGTCACTGCTCGTCAATGTCAGAATATTTGAGATGACCAATCAAATCAAAGTAGGCGGGCTTTAAGTTCACATACGCCGCTGAGCGCGAATTTTAGGGCGCTTTCACACTTGGTTCGATTGCCTGTTCCGAACCCAAGTTCGATTGCTCCCCCCTCCCCCTGCCCCCGATGGACTGTGTTCACATTATATTATTTGTATCCGAACCGCGGTACGCATGCGTCATCAAGCTGCAGCTGGCGCGTAATCATGTTGCTTGGTAACCGGCGCCGCTATGAATGAAAAGGCGTCAAAATGGATAGAATTGCTCGCTTCACATTTGTTCTTCTTTTTTTAACCTTTGGTTTTGTTTTCAAAGAAAATATACAGAAACACATGTGGGTATGTCTGCTGCAAAAGAACTAAAATCGTTCCAAAGACAATTTTTGCGGAGGCGAGCATGAATCTCTCTGCTTTTGCAGTGCGTCAATCCCGCTTTTCGTCAAGGTAACGTTAAGTGTACACACACACACACGCGCGCGCGCGCACTGACGACTGTCCTGTCGACCACATTATACATTATACGTCATCAATAGCGGTTCACTTCCGCGGTTTGGTTCGGTTGCGTTCATAGCAGCAGCAAACCGTACTGGAGTTCACATGAACCGTACCCCAGACCACCTTTTTATGCGGACCCGAGTTCGGTTCGCGGGTACGCACCCGAGTTCGGAAGACAGCGTTCACATCATCCAAACGAACCGAAATCTGACGTCATTCGAACCCGGGTGTGCACCAAAAGTGCTAGTGTGAAAGCCCCCTTACTCAACGCTTCAGTTTACGGGCAAGTGCGAGATAAGATGTAAGTAGCTGAACTAAACATTTCATATTTGACAGTTTTTTTAGGTCATAAATGTTAAACGAAGACAAAAATAATCAGGCAAACTAAGAAACTGTTGTCTAATTTTGCCATTTTGAACTGAAAATGTAGCGTGACTCAGTTGTCATTGTGAGCGGACAACAAGACACATTAACAAAGTCGTTTTCATCATGCTATTAAGACTAATAATGAAAGTGTACATATTGAGAATTAATAAATTACAATTTGTAGCCTTTAGTAAATTAAAAAAGTTCAGCATTAGGAGGGGAAGAGACAGGGCAAGATGAGGAGACTGAGAGAAAAAGAAAGGGTGATAGAGATGAGGAGAGAGCATGTAACGTTAACGTTATTGACAAATAATCTACTGCCCGCCAACATGGTTTTAAAGCTATTTCTTATGCCTTTTTTTGGCCTTCAAACATCTTGAAATGCACAAATAAGAGAAATACACAATTTGAACCCCCTAACAACCTCAAATTTAGGACCTCTTTGATTATAAAGTCCTGTCTACGGCCCTGTATTAGGCATAAGATCAATAATGAATGTGTAGCCTACATATTCTGAATTAATTTAATAAAGTTAGTTACCTAACTTTCCTAGTAGCTTTCAGTAAATGAACGTGTCTAAGAAAATTATTCATCATCATGTTTACTCTCTCCACTGACAGACTGCTCATTGACATGGTTTTTAAAGCTGTTGTTATCCAATTTTTTGGCCTTCAAAACATCTTAAAATGCACATATGTAGATCAGAGAAATCAAAAATCCCCGAACCACCTCACATTCGGGACCAATGATTATAAAACCCTGCCATATGCATGTTAATAAAACTAGTTAATAGTGAGCATTAGATTCTAAACTAAAGTGTTAATTTTTCATCAGACTATGTTTAGCCTACATTGAAATAGATGGTTCCAAAGCTAACACATACCACAAAATTTTAATTTAGTTTGTGTAACTTACACTGTTTGTCACCATGACTGACGTTTATTTTGAGTCTGTGAAATAGGCAAAAAACATTGGATGTTAAAAAAGCATACTTTTGTTTACCTTAGCCTTAAGCCTTGGCGGACCACCAAAGAACATCTTTCGAATCCTCTGTAGTAACTTTACAAAAGTGTGAAGGACTTAGTCGGTTATTTGAATCAGTATGCATGTCGGCTCGTTGGTCTAGGGGTATGATTCTCGCTTAGGGTGCGAGAGGTCCCGGGTTCAAATCCCGGACGAGCCCTGCTTTTTCTTCTTTATTTTGACGACACGCTCCAGTCAGTTCCAGTATTGAAATGTGGACTCTTTCTCTGACTTTTCAAAAAAAAAATGTTGCAACGAGATTTAATAACAAGCTGGCGCTCCTTCAGCGTTCATTTCAGAGTCGGCAACAGCCTCGCTAGTATGTACTAACAGCACCTCTTTGTGGTGAAAAAAAACATCCAACGTCCATCTTAGACTTTTTAAATAATTTGCATTGTAAATTTTATGTTTCCTTGGTATGAGCCACTTGTTCTGTTCCATTCCTTTCCGTTTAGTAGATTAAAAAAGAAAACAACATTGACCCCGACGTGATTTGAACACGCAACCTTCTGATCTGGAGTCAGACGCGCTACCGTTGCGCCACGAGGTCGGTAATTCAATTTAAGTCCTAATCATAATATATTTTAAAGACATACAATACGTGGGAATAATTTCTGATAATTCCAGGTTGCTATTGGTCGCGCAGATTGTTTACGCATTTAACTCGTTCCCTCAACATATGAAGTCCACGAAATAAGGATGTCGTTACCTCGAAAAAAATATCTCGTGGACACGATTTATTATCACGTTCCCACGAGTTTATATGTCGTGGCCACGACAAAACTACGGTAAGTGAACCGAATGTCCCCTCCCGGTCACCGTAATTTACGCTACTCGACATTTACAATGTCGCTATGAAGGAAAAAAGTATGGGAAATTAATGTGAACATGGCCGGTTAGCTCAGTTGGTTAGAGCGTGGTGCTAATAACGCCAAGGTCGCGGGTTCGATCCCCGTACTGGCCAGGTATATTTTCTTACTTTTCAAATGTTTTTTCACTTATATTCTTTTAAATAGTCAATAATCAAAATGGTCATTATTCAATAATACAGGTCATTACTAAAGAGCGAAAATACGTCAAAATGAGCAATGTAAAATGACTGAATACATTTATTTTAAAAACTGTTTTTTTTTATGTGAAACTGATACATTAATTAAAAATGTCTTAGGCCTACGTAATATAAATTAAATGGCGGAGAGCTAATTATTGCTGCTTGTTGGTTAACTTTTTATATTTTGGGATTTGTATAGTAAATAAATCTGAAGATCTTTCAACCTGTGCTAAGAAAGTGTTCTGCAGCAGACTCTGACCCGTTTACCAGGATCACTCTGATCACTCACACTGCCTGACCTGCAGCAACTGTCAGGCATGTCATCCTGCACTTGCTCTTGCTCTTTTCTCTTTATCTTAGTGCTTTGTGTGCTGGTCAGTCCTGTGTTTCAGATAGACATCCCACCCTTAGGCAGACTGAGAAGTAGAGGGAGATAAGGATAAAAACAGAATGCACACACACACACTCACCCTTTTTTCATGAACAAGCCCTATTCTCTTTTTCAAAAATTTAAAAGGGTTTATGGTATACCATAATTTAGTCCTGACTAAATTATGGATGGGAAAGAGGCAGACTTTCAGGGCCTCCAAAAGAGCATCAGGTTGTGAGGCAGGGACTGTGAAAAGAAGCTGAACAACGGGACCCTTGTCACATACAGTGCATGTGAGCTGATCACTACAGGGCCCCCAGTTTCTATTTATAGTCATGTAATCAAACCACTTGTCTCTTCAATAAATAAGGATAAGGGTTGACCAGTAGACCTCAAAATGATTATTATTATAAGAAAGGCTTTTAAAGTTAATAATATAAATGGTGATTATATGCCCTTTTGTGAGGGTGCATATTTATATTACAAAATAATCATACATGTTTAATGCAAAATGCATTTCTTGTGCACGATGTATATTCAAGAGCTACTGAATATACAACCGCATCCTATGAAACTGATATCTTTATCTTTTATATGTCTATGATCATTGATTATATGAGATTTTATTAGTGTTGTTATTATTAATGACATTTTATTTATGCAACATTGTTTTATGATCTAAATGGTCAGAATTTATTTTCATTTTTGTTTAGAGCTATATCTAAAGGTCACACCAAGGACGATAACTATAAGGATAAAGATATGTTTCTAAAAATCTTTCTAAATATAAAAGAATAGCAGATTCCACACAAATAGGCCTATAATGATAACAGCACAGATGAATATCATTGGACTCACTCTCAGAATGATTCATTCCAGCTGATGAAAGATAAAAACATTGACAGCCAATCAGAATAAGAGCTCAAGCATTTAAAGTGACAGAGGACAAACTGCAGAGCGCTCCAAATAATAAATTGGGCTGTGCTAAGTTGCGCTAACTATGATGCTTTTGAGAAAAACACAGCACAGAATGCCAATATTATCATTAGTTATCTGTATATGTATTGTTCTTAGGCTGAACGGGCCTTAACTGTTAAAGGCAACCCTCCCTTGATTGCAAACGCATCCCTCCCTTGATTGCTCCATCCCCAAAATGCACGAACACAGTGTATGTCTCTCTATCTTTGCTGAAGCAAAAAAAAAAAAACCTTCATTAAAAATAAAGTGAAGATGATACACGAACGATAATTAACATACAAGTATACACAAGCAAGAGATCATTGTTAGTTGCCAGCAGCACACACTCAAAACCAAAGTTATGGAGCAGAAATAATATAACCTCTGTGTCCGTTTTCAATCTCTCCAGCACTGGAAAGCTTTTCTAATATTAAAACGGGTCCTAAAGTTATTGCCTAATCATATCCCTTCTTTTTTTTTAGTTATATTCCTCTGAGCTTTTCTCTTTTGTAATGTCACTCAGCCATCTCTTTCTACAGTCTTTATTCAAATATCCTAGCCTGGCATGCCAGACCTACATCAAGATGTTAGGTCTGGGAACTCTCCATTGACATGCCTCAATCCGAGGGGTGGGATCAGTGGCGTAGCAAGTCAGTCCCGGGCCCATATGCAAAATAAAATGGTACGGGCCCCCCTAACCCCAAGTACATTGAAGATACATTGATACATTTATAGACGTTCACTGTAGTGTATCAAGAAAATACCATACCAAACAATATCATTAAAAAAACACTCTACCCAACAACTTTTCACAACCAGAACGGAACAAAAACAAGTCTAAAACCAACCAAGGCTCAGCCAACGTCAATATTAATGAACTACTGATCTTGGCACGGCGGCCCAAAATGTAAAAACTACTTACTCATTTTAGTTGCATTCTCCGGGCCTTTCTTTCGGCAAATTCATCCACGATGTCACTGGTGTTCAATTGATGGCTTCGTGCATTCTCGATGGAAAGAATTGCCAGTCCCGATAGTCTGTTTTGCGACATGGTGCTCCGCAAATAATTTTTTATTAGCTTCAGTTTTGAAAATGAACGCTCCGCTGAAGCAACAGTAACAGGGATGGTGAGAAAGAGAACTAAAACGGTGCACATGTCACTGAAGCTAGATGTGATAGAGTTGTTCTCAACGATCAAAAAACTGGCCAGATCTTGAACTGTTTTCATCCCAGAGATTTGTCTTTTAAAGGCTGCACGGAATGCGATCAATTGTTGTGGAAGGGCTGGAGACAAGTCTTTGTTGTATTTTTCCATTAACCTCTGTGCCCCTTCGTATATCACGTTCTTCTCCTCAGTTGCAAGTATATGTGGCTGGACCACTCTGAACAAATCGGCAACTGATCGCAAAGCTGAAAATCGCCGACTCAGCTGGGAAATTATGATGTCTAGGCAAGCATTAAAAACATTTACCTTGAAGTAAGCATCAGCCAAACGCTCATCCTGACAGAATTCATCGAAATGGCGCTTTGCCCTTCTAATTCTTTCCTTTTCAAAGGTTTGTTTCACTCCCCACTTCTCAGCCATGAATTGTGCGGTTGCTTTTGCCTCCTCGAAATTTTCACTGAACCTGGTCAACTCCGCGATGGCAGTGTCAAGTAATTCTGTAGCTTTAAGAAGATCAGCCTCCTTCGCCTGTAGCATTTTTGAAATGACATTGATTTGTTCCAAGACTTCACTTTGAAGAACTATGATAAAAACAAAGTCAAATCTTTCCATCAGCTTTATCAAAGCCATGGACTCGTTGCGCTCATCTGGCTTTTTACTGGTAAGTGAAATTTTGGTCAGGGCCTTCAACACGTCAACATATCTGTATCTGATTGCAGACACGGCATCATTGCGCGATGCCCACCTGGTAGCGCACAGTTTTTTCAGCGTGATACCCGGAGTAGTTTTATCAGTAATCTCAACCAATACATCCCACCTCTTTATACTGTGTGCAAAAAACACGTACAATTTTTCCATGGTGTTGTAAAACTTTGTCAGCTCTGTTATTGACTTAACTGAATCATTGAGGACCAGATTTAAGTTATGGGCAGCACAGTGTACATAAGTGGCATTTGGCTGTCTCTCCTGTATCCTTGCCTGAACTCCCGTGAATATGCCACTCATGTTCGCAGCCCCATCAAATCCTTGGCCACGGCATTTTGAAATCTCAAGACCTTTTTCCTCAACCGAACGTATAATTCACGAGTTCACACTTACAAATAAGTCAGATAGAATAAATGCGTATTTGGCGTGCTGTCCGAGGAGAGGGCTCCGAGTTAGGTATTCGGCCCGAACCCAGAGCACTCCCCCCGTATCCCTGGCTGTGAAATAAATAAATAAGATAAGCCAAGAGTGAGGAGTCAGGGTGGTAGAGGGATGCTGAAACTGTCAAGGAATGTTAGGTGAGTTGACAGAGTGAATATTTATATGCTCCTTCTCGTGCTGATAGGGTAGACATGGTAATTGTTTGATGACCAGTTGATTGGAATGATTATTTGAACGTGCTCCTCCCGAACTTTGTTTATAAAACATCATTTTCATTGGCTATTGTGCCAGCGGACGAGTCAGGCATTTTCTGGAATCCCAGAAAAGACTCGTTGATTTTCACAGCCATTGCAGAACCCTGCCTATCTCTCTCTATGGTTACATACCGAAAGATTTGACTCATCTGATCCACTTTAGATACATCTTGAGTCGTATCCATGATCACTGAGAAAAACGGCGCGGCCTTAATTTCACTGATAATTTCTTTCTGGACAGACTCCGAGAGTATACCAATAAGTTCATTTTGGATTTCTGGGCTGAGATACTTAACGGAACCAGCAGGGCGACTGAGCAGCTCCTTCAAATATGGATCATACTTAGCCAGTAGGTCGATGATGGACAGAAAATTACCTTTGTTGAAACTTTCAGTGTCTTCAAAGTGTCCCCGAAATGCAAGGTTGTTTGATGCCAGAGTTAAAGTGACAATTAATGACCCGGTCTAGAACCTGCCTCCAAAAATTAACTTGTTGACGGATTTGCTGTTCTGACGCCTCGTCGATAGTGCCATGCAAACGCCACTGATCATAAACACTGCAAGCTGCTACATGGCACTCTGCGCCTTCATGCTTGGAAATTTTATTTGACAGGGTCTGCCATGTACTTATTCCTTGTGTCCATGCCATGTTGTAGCTTTTGTGACTGCGGTCTGGAAATAACCAGCATGGTTCACAATATGCTGCGTCAAGCTTAGGTGAGTAACACAGCCAAGATCTCGGTAGCTGAATACCAGCTTTTGTTGTGGTGGAGTAAAAACTCGTCGAATAGCACCTGTCTCCTTGCAATGGATCTCGAGGAAATGGACCAGGGGGTTTGCATGAACCTTGCAACACAATAAAATGCTTTACTTGCCCATCTGTTAGTGTGTCTGGATAGTTTCCTTTATTTGTTGGGTAACCCGCTGACATAATTCCCGCCGAATATCCAGCTTTTGGCTCGTCTGCGACTGCTTCTTCACTCCGGGACTCTTGGCACCTCATCAAGCTGTCAGCAGCTGCATTGTTGTTCTCATCCAAAGACATGCAACTGCTAATATTAGCTGGCAAAACTTCACTCGCACCTTCAACATCGTTGTCGTTCGCACTAGGTCGGCACAAAAAACTGTCTATTTTTGGTAGTTTTTGTGTCGCGACTAACTTCTCCACCTTCTTTTTTCTCTTTAAGGCCCCACTTTTATGTTTGTATTTTTCCATCCTTTTCCATCCAATGTTCAATTAGCTAGTGGCTAGTATCCTCTCTCACACTGTTTTCTTTTTTTAATTTGACGTGGTGATGCAGCGTCATATAAAAAATGACGGCACAGTTCTACGGCAGCCGCCAGGTGCAAAAAATAATAAACGCACACAACAAGAAATGACGGAGAAATTAGACATTACGGAGACACAAGAAATTATTACACGACATGCATACAAAAATATATTTATTGTGGTTACTCTTTAAAAATGAATTATCTCGTTTTAATTAAAAGTTTCCCATGGGCGGGGCCCCCTATCGGCCCGGGCCCATTTGCACGTGCATACCTTGCATGCCCAGACGCTACGCCACTGGGTGGGATAAACGGTTACCTTTCAAAATCCCTCTGCACGCAATAGGATAACGCTACAACCAACCAGAGCAACGAACGGTTGTGGATGAGTGAGTCCCATGCGTTTTTCCACCAGCGGAGCTAATTGATATATTAGACTTTTGCCGTATCAGGACGCCAAAAATCCCAACACATCTTCTTTTTTAAGAATGACTTAAGTGACGTTCTCTTAACTCCAAGTCCTCCAGAGTCGCGGCCAAAGCCGATTCGAAAGACCGCTGCATCTTCATTGTTTTCAAGTAGCAGGGAAATCACCTAAATCAGGCGGAACGTCATGAACTGTGCCGTCATTGTGTTAAGCCCGCCCGCCGACTCTATACACGATGTGATTGGCCCGACCAGTTTTTGGTTTTTCCAGCTCAAAAGCATATGGAGAGTTGCTAGACCACACTGGCTGCGAAATAATTTTCGCTGCCGCTAGGGTGCGTCTAGATTTCTAGGCTACAAATATCCTTCTTGCTCACACTCTCTCCTCCCCCATCATGAGTGGACACGCCCCCTACGTCTGATTGGCTCACTCTCTCTCCTCCTCCATCATGAGTGGACACGCCCCCTACTGCTGATTTGCTACAAGTGTGTTGTGCTGCTCGATCAGATCCACTTTCAACATCGTTATCCGAAATCGCTTACTGTACCTTTAAGACACGTGCTTTCTTTTTTCAGAATAAATTGTTGTAAAAGTTGAGTAATTTACAAGTGGCTTCACCGGAATATCATTGTTTCCTGTTGAACTCAGTTGTGCTTGTGCGCTCTTTTTAAAGAACAGTTGATGCCATTACTTGACCCATTTTTAAAAAATCGATTTGAACATATAAAGATGTTAATTTATGTGATAAATCTCTCATTTTAAAATCTAGGCTATTGACCTCTATATATTAGTTTGTTTAACTTTGTGCAAAGTGTGTCACTGTCAACACAGGTCGCCCTTTTAGTCTCCAAAGACTCTTCACAAACCCGTTTGTCTGTCTCTATGACATGCTCTCTCTCTCTCTCTCTCTCTCTCTCTCTCTCTCTCTCTCTCTCTCTCTCTCTCTCTCACACAGAAATTCTCTCCCTGAGTTAGTGTGTCAAGGTCACACATGTGTAAGTGGCTTCTGGAAGAATTTCACTGTCTATACATTTACACATGCTCACAGTTGACAGGTTCACCATGGAACAGGTGTTCCATATTCTATTACTAGAACACAAATGCATCTATAGGCCTAAATAGGAATATGTTTTTGTCTTCGTTAAATGAGTGCCTACTTCCTTAATGACTGTAACTTGTTTTTCTATGTGTAGCAAGAACAATGGAAGAGTGTCGCGACATTTAGAGCAGGCTAGTCTGGATCTTCACAGGACGCAATTGTTTTACAATAACTCTAGACATGATAAAAGCAAAGTAGGACTTCCTTGTCACTTCTTTAATCCTAACATAACATCGAGAGGCAATTGGTGTAAACCCGTCCAGATGAGACGTGATCCGAAGGTCTATTGCCTGACGCTGCTGTCAATCCCGTGCGGGGCGGTGAAGTTTAGCCTACCGGAGCGCGCGAGTTGCAGAAGCGCACGTCCGACACCGGAGGAGAAGTTGAGCGGCGGAGCCTTTTTCCTCTCCAGCTTGCTTTGCATTGCTCTTACTTCAACCAGGAATTAAAGGCATTACTCTGTTCGCAAAGACATCCATGAAATAATGACGGACAGTAGAAAGTTCATCGAGAACCTCTCTGGAGCAGGGAAGTCCATCGGCGTCTTGACGAGCGGTGGAGATGCTCAAGGTATTTCTTTTCTTTAACAAACCGAATAGGATGTCAAGGGTGCTTATTTGGTCGACATCACAGCGGCAGATTGACTTGTTTGCATCTATTGATCTGATCATACACATCTATAGGACAACAGAACCAGTGCAACAGATGATAGCCTAAAAAGGCGCGGCAGTTCCGGGCTTTAAAATGAGGCTAAAATTACTTTATCAATACTTTTATAGCGATTGTGAAGTATGTTTTCAGTCGTTAATTAGCCTACTACCCCCCCCCCCCCCCCCCCCCTTTTTTGTTTAATATAAAGGAATATGTTTATAAATAAATTGAATAATTTAGGGTTAAACACATAGTTTAGCCTATAGATAATTGAATTAAAATAATGAACTTGCATCGCTGATGACAGCTCGAGCGTCATGACAACGCGTAAACTGCTCGTGCGACTTTCAACGCAACTGGAATAAAATATTTATAACACAGCATTTACGTACATTATGCTGACATTGGCTTTGCTATACAGTTAGCCTACATCATGAATGAAGGAAAATTCATTAAAATGATTTCATATGCCTGTCTTTTGCTTTTTGTCCGTCTATGTGTTTCCTGTGCATCTTTGTGCGCATCGCGCGTAATCTTTGTTATGTGTCATCATAATACATTTATAATGGTGAAGAATGAGTGCGCGTCTACGTGATGGCAGGCAAGTATTAGAGCGAGACTTCCATGATTCCGTGATCACGTGGGAAAAAACCGACGGCATCCCAAGCATGAGTGCGCGCGGGTTAAAACAAGCCTCGGATAATCATTTCCGTTCAATGCATGTATGCTCACTATAAAGCGAATCTCCTGTCGGTCGTTTATTGTTTTGAGCATGTTTAAGAGAGAACTAAAGAGGCCACGAAGCGTTGTTTTGCTCTGTGATGCAATGTCTGACTCCATTTATCAGCTACATCTCAGTTAGAAGAGACAATTGTATTCACCACAGAAACATCGTCTGTTTGTTTTCTATTGAATGCGCGTGCACATTTCCTGCACCAGCCTAAAACAATAGTTTTATATTTACAGTATACAAGAATTAATTATATAACGGGAGTTGGTAGGAAAAGTATTTAAAGTACTGCTGTAATTGCACTGCTACTCCTAGAGTTTCCACTTGTGACCCTTTTTACCTTGGTTCATTTAGTGATGGCACTATGTTTCCTAGCAACGGTTTCCTGGCTGCAGCCCTTCCATCACTATGGGTTAGGCTGGACATGGCCTCAGGGGAATAGATGCTTAATTTAACTTGTCAGGTCACAGCACTATAGAGAACACACTGAGCAGAGCCTCCACCTTTCATCCCTCTATTTGTGCCACACATGGTCTGGAGATCTTTGTTGATGGTTTAAAATGACCGTTTTGATGCATCAGAATTTGTGAATGACCAGTCTGTATTTCTTCATGTAGGTATGAATGCCGCTGTGAGGGCAGTGGTCAGAATGGGAATCTACGTAGGAGCAAAAGTTTATTTCGTCCATGAGGTGATTTGTCTTTTGATTCCCAAGATCTAAACTTCTATGAAGGTGAAAACAGGTGAAACTCGAAAGATTAGAATATGGTGCAAAAGTTCATTTATTTCAGTAATTCAGCAGATATGAAACCTTTTCACAATATTCTAATTTTGAATTTGGGCTTTTCATAAGCTGTAAGCCATAATCATCAAAATTATTACAAATAAAGGCTTGAAATATGTCACTTTGCATGTAATGAGTCTATATAATATATTCGTTTCACCTTTTAAGTTGAATTAAATAAATGAACTTATGCACCATATTCTAATTTTTCGAGTTTCACTATATTCCTATGTATATTCCTGTATTCTCTGTGAAATTTATATAGGACATTAACTGTTTAAAGACGACATGAAACGGAAGTTGAGATAGTCTTTACTTCCCTACTGTGACGTATATCTGAGTGAAACGGTGTCGTGACAAATCGGGTCCTCCCTTGAAATCGATTCTCTATCAGCAGTTAAAGCCAATGGGATCGCTTGGGGTCCTATCAGAGACCCGATTTCGAGGGAGGACCTGATTTGTCACTGCAGGCTTTTCGAACAAGAAAAAATGTAGGGCGGGACTTGATTTTGTCCATAGGGAATTGTTTGGATCGTTGCATGGTTGTGGTTTTCTTTTGGGCGATCTCATGTGAGTGACAGGTTGTCCCGCCCTCGCGCCAGTAAACACATTAGAGAAGAGAAGAGAAGAGATGTTGCTACAAGAGGGAGGGAAGTTATTTTGATTAAAGATTACGAGGCCATATGAATATAAAAAAATATGTGCATGAATAAATCATTTAGAATAAATTCTACAATGTTCCATTAATAAAGCTGTCCATTTTGATTTCATGGTGACTTTAGCTATGCTACGATGTAGTGGTTAAAGGGTTAGTTCACCCAAAAATGAAAATTAAGTCATTAATTACTCACCCCCATGCTGTGCCAACCCCGTAAGACCTTCGTTCGTCTTCGGAACACAAATGAAGATATTTTTGATTAAATCTGAGAGCTGGATCACTGCTACATAGGCTGCCTAAGGGACTGACACTTGACGGTCCAGAAAGTCATTAAAGAAAATGTTTAAATATTCCATGTGCCTACAGTGGCTCAATTATAAGTTTATCAAGCGACGAGACTACTTTTTGTGCGGAAAAACAAACAAAAATAACGACTTTATTCGACTATTCCTTTTCTTCCTTGTGGGCCTGAAACGAGACTTCAAGAGATTTCCACGACGCATGCGCGAGAACTGAGATGAGGACGTTCTTCTTTGACTCCTTCTTGTTACCGGCTGCACACCGCTTAGAAGTATTACCGCCACCTACCGTATAAGATGACGTGTTGGAAGCGCAAAACTTTCTGTTTACAAGCAGAGGAAGACGCGCGCTGTACATACGCGTTTCAATTCGTAAATATGTCTACTGATTTCGACTTTTTAACCATTGTATATAATATAGCGAGACCTACAGCACATTAAGTGTCGAATTGAAAAGCGTATGTACAGCGCGCGTCTTCCTCTGCTTGTAAACAGAAAGTTTTGCGCTTCCAACACGTCATCTTATACGGTAGGTGGCGGTAATACTTCTAAGCGGTGAGCAGCCGGTAACAAGAAGGAGTCGAAGAAGAACGTCCTCATCTCAGTTCTCGCGCATGCGTCGTGGAAATCTCTTGAACTCTCGTCTCAGGCCTACAAGGAAGAAAAGGAATAGTCGAATAAAGTCGTTATTTTTGTATGTTTTTCCGCACAAAAAGTATTCTCGTCGCTTGATAAACTTATAATTGAGCCACTGTAGGCACATGGAATATTTAAACATTTTCTTTAATGACTTTCTGGACCGTCAAGTGTCAGTCCCTTAGGGAGCCTATGTAGCAGTGATCCAGCTCTCAGATTTAATCAAAAATATCTTCATTTGTGTTCCGAAGATGAACGAAGGTCTTACGGGGTTGGTACAGCATGGGGGTGAGTAATTAATGACTTAATTTTCATTTTTGGGTGAACTAACCCTTTAAGGCTGAGGACGGGTAGCCAGAAGGGTGCACTACGTGCCCTGATCAAGACACTAATAACCCTATGTAACCCCCTGAAGTCATTTCATGTTGGCATCTATGACCTTTGCTGTGGAGTGATAAATAAAGATTCTAGGATTCCAGGAAGCAGCATTGTTTATGTGGATCACAAAGGACACACATGAAAGCTTGTCACTGATAAAAGGTGATGTCCATAAATAAATGTTTTTTTCCTCAGGGCTACCAGGGCATGGTGGATGGAGGGGACAACATCAAAGAGGCATCATGGGAAAGTGTTTCGAGTATGTTACAAGTGGTAAGCAAACTTCCATATTATATTAAAAGCTAAAAAAACACACAAAATTGAGCAAGCACACAAAAATAGAGAAGACACAGTGCAGGGGTGTTGCGCAGAGCTGCACAAATCTCTCTTTTTTTTTTTTTATTCAGAAGGGAGAAACAGCACATCACTGTTTTTAATGTCGCATTATATTGTCCATGGACCCTTGCAATCTAGCAAGATGAGTAAATAATTTACATTTATTTATTTAGCATATGCTTTTATTTAAAGCAACTTACAAATGAGATCCATCAATATTTGCGGAAATGTCTAGATTATGTTAGATTTGCATACAAGCTAAAGCAACACTCAAATGCTGAAATGTAGAGGAAGAGATAGCTATATATTATAAAGAATAAATATATATATTATATAGTATTATATAATATTTGTTTATATATATTTTTAAATATTTAATATTAGAATTAAAAATAATTAATATAATTGTATAATAATTAATAATATTATATTCTATGTAAAACATAAATGCAATACATGTATATTTGTTATAATATACTGTATATACATTATTATATACAGTATGTTATATAATGTTATATGCATATGTTATGTAATGTAAAACATTTTCTGTCCAGATTTTCTGTAGCAACACCATTACCTCCCAGTTCTAATGTGATGGATGATCCATAAGTAATATTAACTGTGATTTTCATGTGACAACACTACAGTGTAGCCTATTTTCTTAATGTCACTGTATGTGTGCAGGGTGGCACTGTGATTGGCAGCGCCCGTTGTAAGGATTTTCGTACCCACGAGGGACGTTTGCGTGCTGCTCTAAACCTGGTGCAGCGTGGCATCACTAACTTGTGTGTGATTGGTGGAGATGGCAGTTTGACCGGAGCTAATCTCTTCAGGGAGGAGTGGAGTGGACTGTTGGATGAGCTTGTCCAGTCAGGTAGAAGAGTAGGAGGGGCTTATACATGGGATGAAGATTTGTCATTTCTAACTGTATTGAATAACATAAAACCTGTATATTTTTCTATGTATCTATGATTTGTTTCTCTCTCCCAGGTCAAATCACTGAAGAGGCTTCCCAAACTCATTCTATGTTGCATATTGTTGGGATGGTTGGCTCGATAGACAATGATTTCTGTGGGACAGATATGACCATTGGCACTGACTCAGCACTTCACAGGATCATAGAAGTGGTGGACGCCATAATGACCACCGCACAAAGGTATATGCTAACAGTTGCAAAAAAATCCCAGTTATTCCAATCAATTTAAAATTTTAAACATATTTTTTGCCCAACAGCAGGGCATGGCATGGCCCCAGCCAGGGCCGGATTTACCTCATATTTTGACATAGGCAAAATACATTTTTGGGCCCCCCAATACCCCTCACCCTGACCCGGTAGCTTACACACATACTAAACTGTATATCGTCGCCGTTGGGTGGAAACCTCATGCAAAATCGATACTATCAATAAATGGGAAAAAAAACATTGTATTTTTTAAATAATTAAACCGTGTCAAAGTTTATATTGTGGCTTATCAGAAACTTGCATGTGTCATTATATTATTAACATTCTACCACAATCAAGCTCAAAGGGAGTTAAGAGGTTTTTGACCAGTGGATGTCGGACATACATGTTTTGTCCATCATTAGAACGGCTGCATCTGAGGCAGCAAGTGCTTTGCGTTACGTTTTCATCAACTTACAAGTTATAAAGTTTACTCCTCAAATACATAAAAGATTAGCCTTTATACATGTAGTGTTTATTGAATAGAAAACACCACAAAAGAAAATGCTGTACTTAATCAAACAAACCGTTCTTTATTTACCTTTTTGCATTGCAAACAAGCAAAGACGGCCCAAACTGCATTTGGCACTTCATTCAGAGGCAGGTTTGAATGACAGTTTAAGGATCCAATGACGTTGCGAGGTTTAGTAACAAGCTCTTTTTAATACATTTCATTGGTTAAATATTTGCAAAACCCACAGATAGACATAAAAGGTGACCAATAGTAATGAATGGAGAAAAAAAAAAAAAGATGAAATATGGAGATGCGAATTTTCTGAACGATATGTGTTTAAGTGTTTTACCATTAGAGTGAAATAATAATAAATCATTATTTCTCCTTATTCTAATTGTCCCCCCACCCCCCAAGGACGTGCGAGCATAGGCACATGCCTAGAATGTCTATGCATAAATCCGGCCCTGGCGCTAGCAATGCCAAGGTCATGGGTTTGATTCCCATGCATGAACTGATAAAATATATACCTTAGATACTAGTCCCGGTGTCTGCCAAATGCATAAATGTAAATTTGGATTTTGAATATCAAATACATTAGACATGGTTTTTAACACTTTAAGCCTCTAATGAAAGATAAATCAAAGTTTTCTTTTTTTATATTGTGTGTTTTTTAGCCATCAGAGGACCTTTGTGCTGGAGGTCATGGGTAGACACTGCGGGTAAGACCATAGACTTGAAACACTCAAAAAGAAACATGTGTTTATAATCATCATTAAACCATGTGTGTATGTGTGTTAGGTATCTAGCATTAGTCAGTGCTCTTGCGTGTGGAGCTGACTGGGTGCTGATTCCAGAAATGCCTCCCAAAGATGGCTGGGAGCAACAGATGTGTCACAAACTATCAGAGGTAACACATACAGCCACACTCAAACCAACTAAAGCAGAGAAACTACTAACCTAACTACGTTGTTCAGTAGCGTAAGTAGCTAGCAAGCTACCTTTTACAGCAGTTGCAGTGTAGCCTGACCAAACATTACATCACTGTTTTTCAATGTTGCATTATATTGTGCATGGAGCTTTGCAATCGAGCAAGCTGAGGAAGTCATTTACACTTATTCATTCAGCAAGTGCTTTTATTCAAAGCGACTTACAAATGAGGAACATCACACGCAATTTGTCATCAGAGCCAACAATATTTGCGGAAATTTTTAAGTGTGAGCTAGATTAGCACACAAGCTAGAGCTAAAGTGAAATGCAGAAATGTAGAGAAAGAGAGAACTATATATTATATTGAATGAAGATAATTATATTAGAGATAATAATATGAGAATGAGTATTATATACTATTTTTTATGTATCCTTTTAAAAATATAAATGTTTAAATAAATGATTTGAATGTATTCTTTAACTGTAATAAATAATAATTTTATATATATATTACCATTAGAATAAATGTTAGAAACATTTATATCATACATGCAGCTTTTATTATCTAATATTAATTGAGTAACACTGAATCTATTGAATCATCACTCAGTTGTGTTCCTGGAACTCTTTTTTTATTGTTTTACATTGTCTTTTTGTAGAAAGAAACGTGTAATTAAATACTGTAATAAATAAATGAGTGTTTTTCTTATTAGTTAAGTATAAAAAATGTGTATCAATAGATAAGTTTGATGCTGTCACTAATTGATCTATTGTTTTTGTGCCAGAAAAAAAATTTTTCTGGCACAAAAATTTTATTATTTAATATAATAATTTAGGGTGGTGATGGCGCAGTGGATGAAGACACATGCCTTTGGTGTGAGAGACCCGGGTTCGAATCCACTGTGAGACACCAATGTGTCCCTGAGCAAGACACTTAACCCCTAGTTGCTCCAGAGGCGTGCGACCTCTGACATATATAGCAATTGTAAGTCGCTTTGGATAAAAGCGTCAGCTAAATGAATAAATGTAAATTTAATAGCGTATAGCTTTAATGTACTTAGCCATTTGTTTTAGTAGCTTGTAGTGTAGCAAGCCACTTTTTCTAAAGAATAACTTGACAAAACTAGCCTGTGGTTTAGCTTGCTACAGTTTCCCAAACAGCTGGACACATTCACACAACACACTCATGCATACATGCCAATGCACACACACACACACACACACACACACACACACACACACACACACACACACACACACACACACACACACACGCACACACACACACACACACACACACAGACACACACACACAGACACACACACACACACACACACACACACACACACACACACAAACAAACACACACACAAAATGTCCCCACAATGTAGGTGATTTCAGGTTTTACTATACTTGCGGGGTCATTTTGTCCCCACAATGTAATATCAAAATGAACACACACACACACACACACAGCTTGTTTCAGTGCTCCAGTCTTTGTCCTGCAGAGCCGTTCGCGAGGTTCTCGTCTTAATATAATCATAGTGGCTGAGGGAGCCACAGACAGAAATGGAAACCCCATCAGCTCTAATGAAGTGAAGGACGTGAGTATCTGCTCCCTCGTCTCACCAGCGTGTATGTATGTACGGATGTGTGTGTGCGTGCTTTTTTTCCCTTGTAGAATCGTGCTGATAAGAAACGGCTTAATATCATCATAGTAGCTGAAGGTGCAATAGACCATAACAACAAGCCCATAACCACAGACCTTATAAAGGACGTGAGTAATGCACAGCTACAGCACATTTATGAGCCTATAAATGACAGCTTTCCTTCTCTTACATTTACAGTAATGAACAAAATACTTCAGAACTGATTTATTTTTTACTTTCTATGTCCTCATTTTGTTGCTGAAGTAATAACAAATGCATGTTTTGGATTTGAGTTTTGTCTTTTTGTGTAAGTATCAACTGTGTGTGTTTCCATATGATACTTCTCTTCATTTAGTACACTGATTGTAACAGTTTTGATCTGTGTGTTACTTACTTCTATGCCTTTAAGTCACACATATTTCTCTTACAAACATGCATGTCTGTGGTTATGTTTGCTGCGCTTGCCTTCAGAATAAACCCTTTTAGAAATATTGCTTTGTTCATGCATGGATGTTTTAATTCATGGTGGAGATTTGAGCTTGGTTTCCAAGTTCAGTCTGACATCAATAATAAATCCATCTACACTAATGTTCAAAAGATAATTTTTTTCAAATAAATTAATGCTTTTAATCAACAAGGATGCATTCAATTGATCACATGTGGAAAAAAACACTATTTCACTATTTTGCTGTTCTTTCAAGAATCCTAAAAAAAACAAAAAAATTAAGCAGCACAAACATATTAAGTTTTCAATATTAATAATGATAAAAAATCTGCAAAAATAAAGCAAATCAGCATATTAGAATGATTTCTGAAGGATCATGTGACTCTGACGACTGGAGTAATGATGCTGAAAATAGAGCTTTGCATCAGGAATAAATTACATTTTAAAATACATGAAGTCAGAAAACAGTTATTTTACATTTTATTAATACTTCACAATATTACAGTTTTTTATGTGCTTTTGATCCACTAAATGGTAATCATAAGAGACTTGTTTCAAAAACAAACAAAAAAATCTTTTGAACAGTAGTCTTCATGATCTTGCTGGATCTGTTTGAGAAGCATCTGTATTTGAGTTGAAGTGAATATTGTGTTGACTCTCTATTGCAGCTGGTTGTGCGCTGTTTGGGGTTTGACACGCGGGTCACCATTCTGGGTCACGTCCAGAGAGGAGGAACACCCTCTGCCTTTGACCGCATTTTGGTATAGTCCTGACTGTATTTTATTGAATTAGACAAAACACACTTTAGCATGTTGTATTTACTCTCTATCACACAGTTCTCTATCTCTCCTCTGTTCCTCTGTAGGCGAGTCGTATGGGAGTGGAAGCCGTGTTGGCCCTGTTAGAAGCATCTCCTGGCACTCCAGCGTGTGTGGTGTCTCTGTGTGGGAACCAGGCTGTCAGGGTGCCTCTGATGGAGTGCGTTCAGATGGTGAGAAAGGAACTTAACTAATGACAGAGCTTTGGGTTTATGGTAACGTTTATTAAACCTGGGAGCTTTGGTCTAGCAGTTAGTGCAAGTTCCTGTTTCCTGTCGTCTTTCCACATCTGTATCAGTAAAATAGGTTCGATTTAATTGCATTTTTATGTATGAGAAATAATTTTTTTTTTTAAAAAAGGTTTTTAACAGAGTTATACTTTTTATTGCTGCATATAGACAACGTGGTCCATATAAACTCTATTAACAGCCAATCCTGAATCTCCGTTTAGTTCAATCAAAATAGTATTTGCTTGTAGTTTGATGCTCTGTTTGGGAGTTTTGGAGTTGTCAGTTGGATGGTTTGTCATACTACAGACGCAGGAGGTCCAGAAGGCCATGGATGAAAAGAGATTTGCAGAAGCCGTAAAGCTGCGTGGCAGGTAAAACACAAAAATCATAATTTTACTCTACAGAGCAGATGTCAATGGTAAATCCATTTATGCACTTTTATCACAACAGGAAATGTCTGACTTGCTTTTAGATCCTTTTTCTCTTTTTTTGTATTTTAGAAGTTTTGAAAACAACCTGAATACCTACAAACTCTTGTCCCACCACAAAATTGATACTGAACTTCCAAATGTAAGTCTGTCATAATGCGAACAAGACGTAATGTATATTTTGCACAACATGTTTGGTCTGATTTAGCCACTTTCTGTGATACTGAAAGCTCAATATGTTTATTTTCCTTTGGAATGCAGGAAGGCCATTTTCATGTATGTACTGTACAAGCAAAATAGAATAGAATTATATAATATAGAATAGTCAATGCATTGTCTCCTGATTAGGTTTCTGAACTTTTCCATTTATTTTAAGTCTAAAATACACAGGGGTGCACATAACTGGTGCGCATGTGTGGTAAAAATAAACGATGCACAGCAGAAAACGTGGAGGGAAGCGCCTTTGAGTACCAACATTTTTGGCATTTCTGGGGACAGGGACACGTTTACTTACTGGAGTAGGATTTTTCCCCATCTCTAGTAAGATAGCAATCATGACGATCCGTGAGTTCCCTGATCCGTGATCCGTACAAACCAGGCCCCTCGGTTCGGCACACGTTATTCGCAGATTAACTGCTAAATTTAACCATTATAGATTGAAAGTTTATCATTTGGACGTGTTTTTTCTTGCCAATGTACTCATTCAAACGATTTTAAACGCGGAAGAAAAAGCGAAAATCAGGACTCGCGCGCTGTTATCTGTGCGCACACCGGCACACTCGAAGCGCGTGCACGCAGAGAGAGAGAGAGAGAGAGAGAGAGAGAGAGAGAGAGGGGGGGGGGGGGGGGGGTAGCACTCGTTTCAAGTAGCACTCGAACACCGAATTGATTCCTCTGTCGCGTTTACTTGAACTTGAAACATACACACAAAATTATGTCAAAATACCCCTCTCTGCAAGTATTATCTCGGTTATGTCATAAGTGAACAGTTGAGAAAGAAACTGGATGTGTGTCAGTATATTCGGTTTTAAAGTGACGGCAGCCATATTCCTGCTGCTTTCTGTGTCATTTAATGGTAATAAAATAAAATAAAATACAGCTTTAACAAATATGAATCTATATTTAATTTTTAAGGTGAACAAATAGTGATATTTTACATTTAGGCAGCTTGTAGGATAAGTGTGCAGCGTCAAGTGTGAGTATCAAGCTGCATCTCCAGCATGCTCCCTTGAGAACCAGACCAAAAAAGTTTTGTGCACCCCATGATACATATATATATATATATATATATATATATATATATATATATATATATATATATATATATATTCAAATATATGCAAGTATATGCTACTGTTAAAAAAATTGGAGTCATTGTTATTTGTAAATGTTTTTGAAAGAAGTCTATTATGCTCATCAATGCTGCATTTATTTGATCATATAGTAAAATACAGTAAAACAGTAAAAAAAAAAAAATTTGTATAGAATAGATTTGAAGGTAGTTGCATAAAAATAGAACATTTTATACTGAAGATGAAGAAAATTCAAATCAGAGTCACATGACCACAGGCCACATGTTCATAGTTATGGATTACAGTGCTTTCTTGAGTGATTTACTCACAAATGCAGCTTAATCCAGGATTTTGTTCTGTTGTTTCTGTTGTGTATCAAATAAGACTCAACACTGTATTGTTCTATAAACGTTTCTGAATGTCTTAAAACGTGTATGCAGTCTATGTGATAGCAGGGAGCAGATAGAGCTCATCTCACTCATTTTGAGAAGCAGGCCTGACTTCTGATTGGTTATATAAACCTTCCTTTTAAATGGTTTTGTGTTTCATTATGTGTATGATGTCTGATATGCTCTCTTCTCTTCACTAGAGTTCATTTAATGTGGCCGTATTGAATGTCGGCGCTCCTGCAGCTGGCATGAATGCAGCCGTGCGTTCGGCCATCAGGGTCGGGATCACAGAAGGCCACACTATGTTTGCTGTTAGTGACGGATTCGAGGGTTTCTATAAGGGACAGGTAACGCAACACAAACTAACAGACCTTTATGTGTGTATAATTGGTGTTTCTTTAAAATGGACACTATGTTGATGATTTTAGGAACTTTTCAAAAGCTATTTATGTAGATATTTCATTGTTTTTATTTTCTCGCAGAGCCAGACTTTCAATTTTAAAATAGGAAAATACATTTTAAAAACATTATAGAATTTTTGATAAAAGAAAGTTTGATAATCTAAAGAAACTTTTCAAAATTTCAAAAGGTAAATTATTTATACACAATTTTTTTACAAATATTACATTGTCGTGGCATCATTTTCATCACAACCAACAATTTTTGAAACGTAGTGTACAATGTTACCAAAGTATTGGTAAAGATAATATATTATTATTAGTCTGTGTAACGAGACTGCATATAGACGTGTGTATTTGAATCAGTCCCTTTGGCAAATGAGATAAACATTCATGATTACAGTAAGCCCATTATTCCTCCCACAATCCTCTGCTGCATTGTGCTCAGTGCCATATTTAACCTAGTGTAGCATTACAGATCCACTTTATACTGCTTGCCTCATTCAGAGGAAATGGTACTAATGCTGTGTGTATTCTAATTAAATGCAAGTTTGCGGAGTTTGCTTGTTTGTTTTTTGGCCAAGTATCCCTTAAACGTGATTGGATATGTTTTTCTGTGTAAGAAATTAATGCTTTATATCTAGGATGTATATTATGAGAAAGAAAAACAACATATTAAACTCTGTTTGACAGGATTGAGTATCAGTGATCATCATTTTCAGCATAGCACAGTTTATAAAGAGATAACAATTTAAAACTCGAGCAAAAGTCCATGATCCCATATTTACTTTGATTTGTTCTGCAGATAAAAGAAATCAAGTGGGGTGATGTTGGGGGCTGGACAGGCCAGGGCGGGTCCCTGCTAGGGACAAAAAGGTAAGATTACATTTCCAAGGGCCCGTTGTCAGTGAAAAGACACTTATATGCCTTTATGCACGGAATAAGATGCTTTCTAATATCCTGAAATATATTTTTCAGAACTCTCCCAGCAAAACACATTGGTAAAATTGCAGAACAAATGAGCATTCACAACATAAATGCTTTACTGGTTATCGGAGGATTTGAGGTAATGTAATATTTACAGTATTTGTCTACATTTATGTACATATTTTGCTGTGTATTAATAAGTAAAATCCCATTTTGATTCTATTACTTTCTTGCTATACATTATGATCACGTGCCATTGTGTCTTTTTTTTTGTCTCAATGGTGCAGTACAGGATTTCTGAGAAACGCTGTTGATATTTGAAATCACAAAAACAAACACACTCCTACCCAAAAGGATCACACTCCTATCTTGATAGCCCCACCCCCAAATTCACCAACACCCTATGCAACACAGGCATTTCCCCCCTAATGAGTGGACACGCCCCTTACTGCTGATTGGCTACACGTGTGTTTTGGTGCTCGGTCCGAAACAGAGTTTCGTTTCTCAGAATTCGCTTATTGCACCTTTAAATGATGTCATGATGATATGTTTTATAGTATTTATTACAAATTGTTAATTACAGACGAGAAACAGTAATTTACAGTGTTTTTTCTATTGCTACCAGATAGTAATTAGTTTGTAACAAAATCACATTTAATTTAATAACTGAGGCACAACATTCATTTGTTTTAAGATTATCTTGTTATTTTAACAATACACATCTTATAGTATAATAAATAGATTAAAATCATCATTAACATCATACACTACAGTTCAACATTTTTGGGATCAGTGAGACTTTTCAGTAGGAAAAAAATTAGAATGCATAATTTATATATAATATTTTTATTTTGTAATTATTTGTAATTAAAAAATATATATTTATAATTTTAAAATCATATTTCTTAATATCACTGTTTTTACCGTTTGTAAATCAAATATATGCAGCCTTGGTGAGCATGAGAGACTTCTCTCAAAAACATTAAAAAAATCTTACCAACCCCAAACTTTTGAACAAAAGATATGCAATAAATTACTGAAGATACTGAAATATTAACTCGCGACAATCTGATAACATGTTTTTTTTCCCGATCTTTATAATATCATATCGTAAAGACAGTAAGAGTTTCAATTGTTTTGTGTTTCATCTGTCATTTCACAATCGTACTGTAAAACTTCTACATAAATACTTCCAGTCTCTTCCTACTTTCATAATAAAAGTGGGCATGGCTCCCTTCCCCTTCTTAATATTACCCATAATTCTAGCCAGTGACCCGTAAGTCTCGCTCTGACCGCAGGCATATTTGGGGTTGATGGAGCTGCAAGCAGCTCGTTCCAAACACACAGAGCTTTGTGTTCCCATGGTGATGGTCCCGGCCACTGTGTCCAACAATATCCCCGGCTCAGATCTGAGCATCGGGGCAGACACGGCCCTCAACGCCATCACGGATGTAAGACGTCACACACTCGTGTCAAAGAGAGTGTGTGTGTGTGTGTGTGGGGGGGGGGGTCATGTATATCTGTTTGTCAAGAGCACTGTCGGTAAGATGCTCTGGAAGGTCATGGCTGATGATGACCAACCTCCCTGTCAGGAAACACACAGGTCATACTCGAAATACTTGAAGGATAAATTACATTTTGTGAATAATGTAAGCCTAGATAATTTTGGATTTTAGATGCAAATGTAGACATTATGCAGAACATAGAAAGTGCGAAAGAGCTATATTTGGTGGAATAAGGTAGATTTATATGCATTAAGGCGAGGGAAAGTTATGTTTTCTTCAGTTTGGGTAGAGCTATTTAACAGGCTGTTTGGTAGAATTGTGCTTGGTATAGGATGATGTATGATTAAGTATGTTTACATGTAGTTACAATCAAGCTTTTGTGGGTTTTGGGTAGTCAAGCTACAGTTTTATCTGACTTAGTGCACAAGCTTAAAAATAAAGGTTCTTTATACCGGAAAAAGATTTGTTACATTATTAAATGTTCTTCACACTAAGAAAACAAAATAGTTTTTTTTTTTAAGAACTGTTTACTGAATTGTTCTTTGGGGAACCAAAAATGTATCTTCTATGGCATCACTGCGAAAACCTCCTTTTGGAACCTTAATTCTTAAGAATGCATGACACAATATGTATAATACAGGGCCGTAACAACCATAGACATTTAAGGGGATGAGATGTTGCCAAACTGTCCCCCAAATATTCTTGATGCTAATCTGTTGCACTTCATTTTAAAAGTTTTTAAAGTTACATTTTAGGCTGCTCTGTCTAACAGTGGTCTAACAGTGCTTATCAATGCTAAAAAGATTGAGATGGCCAATCAAATCAAAGAATGCAGGGCTTAATGTTCACAGGAGCCCAACGCTTCAGTTTGAACTGTGCAAGAGTGTAAGTAGCTAACCAGAACTGTTTTATGATAGAAATGTTAAATGACCAACGGTAATATTCAGTGATGGGAGCCACTCAACTTTTATATTTAATACATAACTGAATGTGATGAGACAAGAGACACATTCACAGAGGCCTTTTCAACATACTTTATTTGCCATACGAGTTACTGTGTGCATATTTTAAAATAAAATACTATTTACAAATAGTACAAATTAATTAACGATCCTTTAATTATTTAATTCATATAAATAAAAAGATTATTACTACTTTGGTTTGGAAGTCTGCAAGTAACACATTTAATTAAACGTGAAATTTCAAAGACTGAAATAGTATTTTATTGTAAAACTCATGTAATACTCATGTTTGTATTTACAACTTTGAAAAATATGTTTTTACAGTGTAGTTTAATTTCACTCTATACGTGACATTTAAAACAAATGACCGTTGTCCGACTGAAATCGAACTTTTAAAGTGCATGTAAACATACTTACAGTGCTCTCAGGGTAGAGGTTTGTTTAGTAGCCTGAAGTAGAGCTGCATTCGTTGGGGTGGGATATCGCTGTGTGTGATGATGGGCTGAGGTTGGTGGTCTAAGACTGAATACCTGACTGAATCAGTGTGTCTGTAGACGAACGCATGTGGTAACACAGCACAACCTGTCACCCAGTCCTGCATCTGACTGTGTAACTGTGTGTTTGTACCTGTGGTGTGTGTTTATATTGCAGGCCTGGTCCAACGAAGTAGCACAATCATAATGAGATCCAAATTGCAACATTTTTTGCATTTTATGTTTGATTATAATGCATGTGCTGCCAAAAATGATCTAAACGTTTTCCATTCTGTTTCATTTATAAATAAACCTTTATTTATATACACTGTGAGATTAATATACTTATTAATCTCGTACCTTTGAGCTCAGTTCTGTTTTAAAAAAAAAAGAATAATAATAATATAAATACTTCTGAACAAATGAACACATGAATTAATGTCTTGAGACTAAGTATTAGGAATTGAGTTCAAAAGCATTTGATCAAGAATAACATCACTAACAAATAAAACCATTTGGTGGACAAAAATCAATACAGAATTTTTCAATAATTTAAATGGGTAAACTTTAATTAATATTCTATTTATGTTGTGGAATAAGCTTTTATTTTGTGTTTCAGCAATAACAAATAATTACATGCTCTTAAATACTCTTAATCACTGATGCTAATGGATTAATGAAATATTTAATATAAGTTAAAATTGAATGATTATGGACACCATTCCCTTCTAACAAAAATATGTTCTAAGAACATGTTGCTAATGTTCCCATTTAGTTAAGAAAACGTTATTTCTGAATGTTCTCTGAACGTTAATGTAATATATATTTTTTCCTGGTTATGCCAATGGGAAGAAAACATTCCATTTTTATCATTCTTCAAACGTTACTTTTGAATGTTCTCCGAACATTCTGAAACAAGTAGTAACATTTAAAAAATGTTAGACCAACATCCAACTAAAATGTTTAAAAAAAAAAAATGAAATGAACGACATATATGCTTTTGTGCTAACGTTTTGCTAACATTATTAAAGACCACACTACTTTGAACAAATATTCTATTAATGTTACCGGAAGAACATTGTCAGAACGTTAGCTAAAGTTCTCAGTCTTTGTTAGCTGGGTTTTGTGGCACACTGCCAATTTCAAATGCATAAATTTTTTCAGTTTAAATTCATACTGCATATGCTGTCCTTAGAGATTAAGTTGTACAAATCAAATGTAAGTGCAACTAACTGCATGCTGTTTTGGGCCTGGCCTGATGTCTTGTGTGTTTCTGTCTGCATGTGTGTGTTATGTCGTGCTGTTTAAGGTCTGGTTGTGCAGTCGGTCACACTTTGGTTATTGTGAGGTTTCCTGCTTTCAAAAATAACTTGCCTCAGTCACCATTTAGCCAATGCCATGCCCACGTCACGAGGATCTGGTGGTCAACTTTCGACCTAGTTGTCTTGAATAGACGGCAAACACTTTTTCCCTCTCAAAACAGTCAGAAAGGACATCCTGTTTAGTGTACACTAGTAAGTGAGCAATCGTCCTAATGCATGTGCACTGCTGCAGGCCTTTGAGAGTTTGCTGCAGCTGGTGGATGCCCGCAGCAGTTATAAGGAGTTCTGTGTGCCCATGTGCATGCTGCCCGCCACCATCAGTAATAATGTAGCCGGCACTGACTTCAGCATTGGCGCTGACACTTCTCTCAATGCCATAGTGGAGGTAAGACACACCATCCTCGCCCGGAAAGCCAGATGTTACCATGTCGATTAGTACAGCGGAAATAACAAGATTTTGTCTGACTGTACCTTTAAAGGTGCACTAAGTCATTCTAGGTAATGTAAGACTGAGAAAACAAAACAAATCACAACATTATTGGATTTTATACTGACACCTGTTTTTGGTTATCAGTAGCATTGTAGAACTTCCCCTTTCACATGCATGATTCATTTATTCCAAGAGGAAGCGTACAATAATGGGGGTTTACCAAGATAACAGGTGTGTTCGACTTCATGTGGCGCTGCGCAGACCGATCGGCATCTGACTCGAAGCACTGCATGCGGAATTGCGGATTAGTAATTTTGACTGACTTGAGAGAGCGTCATTGTGACATATGGCATCAAAGAACCGCGAGAGTGATTCGAAAGCAGCATGTCCAGAGCGGCTGCATAAGCTCTGATGACGACACAAACCCGCCTCCACTCACTCACTCGTTTCATTTGCTCTGGATGAATATTGTTGCTGTTACAGGGCTTGAATTTCAGCGTGGGATTGCTCGTATTGCACATAATTTCACTCATTCCCACAGAATTTGTGCTTACACCCAAAGTGCGCGCACATAAGCCACCTCTTATTAAATTGAGTTCTTTTTCGCTGCTTATTGCGCTTAAACGGTCAAATACACACAAAATAATGTCAAAATACATGAGTTTTCATGTAAACACAGTCAGTTATGTTTTAAGATAACGCAAACAGAAAGAAAACACATCTGTAACAAAATAATGGATCCGTGTGTCAGGTCTTAAAATTACAGCAAATTATTATTATCAAATTATTAGATAGTATTAAAAATATCTAGATGGCAGTATTTACCCATGGTATCTATCAAAATTGTGGCTAGTAACTTTGGAAAACCACTAGCCACGCTGGTGAGCAAAAAAAGTTAATGTCAAGCCCTTAATGTAACCTTAATGTTATATTGTGTCATGTTTATCAAAATAACATAGACAC
Source organism: Tiaroga cobitis (assembly GCA_030578255.1). NCBI lineage: Eukaryota > Metazoa > Chordata > Actinopteri > Cypriniformes > Leuciscidae > Tiaroga > Tiaroga cobitis. The sequence goes on along the minus strand of CM060592.1, from coordinate 47,047,092 downwards.
AAATATATAGACCCACTTTATTGTTATTTAAATAGTATAGGCTTATGTTGAACTTTATTCTTGCACAGATGGCGCTGTATTAAGCAGTACATCAAAAGTGTTTCTGTTGCTTCATGATGCAAGCCGATCGGTCTGCGCAGCGCCACATGAAGTCGATCACACCTAAAGTGAGTATAGTTTTATGATTATGCCTGGGAGATATAAGACATATATTTTTTATATATTTTATAAGAATATAATTGCATGCGAGTTAGAAGAAATACATATTTTGTAAATTTTCACAATTTTTTATACAAATATAATTTTTCAAGTGGAAAAAACTATTTAGTGCCCTTTTACAATTTTACGATCATATCTGGAAGTCACGAGAAATGCATACAGAATGTTTTTCCAGGTTTCATTTAATTGTTTAGATATCTCCCCGCTTTAGATGTGAGATACATTATCTGTGGTTGTGTAACATATCGAACTGTGTGTCCACTACAGGAACAGATTTATATGCTGATCTGAAAGTTTGAATATTTTCCCAAGTTGCATGGTAAACATGGATCCTCACAAAAAGCACTTATTTTATGAGTTGGAACCACATGCATGTTCTCTGTTGTTGTGAACTATATTGTGTCTCGTGCTTGCATGCGATGTCTTGCACACAGGTCCCAAATTAACACTCAACAAGTGCCAACTGTGAGTATAAAATTGGTTGGAAGTGCAACATTATACATGGACAAAGTGTAAAGAGAACATGTATAATTCAAAAACTTAACTCTAATAAAGTACTAAATAATTTAATAGTAATAGGCACAAAATATATATTTTTTAATGAAAAATAATGCACAGAACAATTTTATGTTATTTAAAAATAAATGTTATTGTAAATGTAAATGTTAAAAATAAATGTTAACCCTAACCCTATTATGTAATATTAAAAAATAAATTAAAATAAATAAATAAATTACCCACTATTGGCCAGTTAATTTTGGACCATGCTTCAGTACTTGTGTTATACTTGAATGCATCTTTAATATCCCGTATGTCTGAGTTTATGGTTGTGTGTCAGAACGGCAGTCTAAATGAAGTGTGTGTGCATGAGTAATGGATAGGTTTCATTCTTAAACCATTACAATGTGTGTGTTAGACGTGTGATCGTATAAAGCAGTCCGCCAGCGGGACCAAGCGTCGTGTGTTCATCATTGAGACGATGGGCGGTTACTGTGGTTATCTGGCGACGGTGGGGGGGCTGGCGGCCGGAGCCGATGCAGCCTACATCTATGAAGAGCCGTTTGACATCCGAGACCTACAGGTGAGACATGCACTTCTGTCCATTTTCACTGCAATGTATTATCTGAATATAATATTTCAAATATACACCTATGTTACACCTGCAATGTAACTGTATGGAATGGATAAGGTGATTACAGTGTTCTCTCCTTCCCCGTCCTCTGTCCCATGCGCAGGGTAGAATATTTAGCAGTGTGTACTATTTAAAGAAACAGAGAGAGAGAGAGAGAGAGAGAGAGAGAGCGCCATGCTGAGTTTTTATGAGTGCTCTATTTTTCAGTCTAACGTCGAACATTTAACTGAGAAGATGAAGACTAGCATCCAGAGAGGTTTAGTGCTCAGGTATGATCTATATATCGTACATACAGCATTTACACTACACTGATTTCATTCAGCTGTATCATGTAGATCTGAATGTGTAGAAGGAGTGACGTGTGATTGGATGTGTGTGTGTTTTACAGGAATGAGAACTGCAGTGAGAACTACACAACGGACTTCATCTACCAGCTGTACACTGAAGAGGGCAAAGGAGTCTTTGACTGCAGGAAGAACGTCCTGGGACACATGCAGCAGGTACACACACACACACACACACACACACAAACACACACAAGAAAACAACTGAACGTGATCAGAATATTGTTCATTTGCCACGTTATGATGTCCTGTAGGGTGGTGCTCCTTCGCCGTTCGACAGGAACTTTGGCACCAAGATCGCTGCTAAAGCCATGCAGTGGATCTCCAAGAAGCTCAAAGAGTTTTACAGAGAAGGTACAGAGAAATCACTCCTGTAAAGATGCAGTCTGGGATTGTGTGAACTCAGACTCTGTCCTTGGTAAAGCAGCTACAGAAAATATTCACACCGCTGCAGGAAATGACATTCTGATAGTCTCAGATCTCATTTCTGCACCAGATACATTTATGTAATTATACAGAATTATCTTGATTAACTAAGAGGATGATGTCATTTTAATGCACAATTACAATTAGTTTAGTAAATTAACATCAGTGCCATGTGTTTGTCATACTTATGGGTTGCACAGATTTTGGATGTAAGATGTAATAAAATATTCAATATAAAACAATAAAATAAAATAAATTATTATAATAAAGATATTATTTAAAAAAAACTGTAATTAATAATGAATTAGTATGAATTGTAAAAATCATACATTACTATTAATACAATAATTAATGTAGCTTTTTTAATTTGAAACTATAAAATATAATAAAACGTTATACATATAAATTACATATACTTTATTATTAATCAAATGTATCATTCATATATATATATATAAACAGACAAATTTTGATCTTAAAAGCGCTTTAGTACATTTTAAGATTTAAAATGAACTAAGATTTAGAAAAGTGGTCGAAATGTTGTTCATTTTTCATTTTACAAATGTAGGTAAAGGGATAGTTCCCCTAAAATCATAATTTACTCACCCTCATGTCATTTCAAACTCGTAAGACTTTCGTTCATCTTCGGAACACAAATGAAGATATTTTTAATGAAATCTGAGAGCCTATTGTCCCTCCATTGACAGCTACACAACTACCACTTTGACGCTTCAAAAAGTTCATAAAGAGATTGTAAAACGCCATCGCTTTATATGATGAACAGATTGAATTTTGGCTTTTATTCACATATAAACATTCATCAACTCACACATCAGTTGTGGTAAACAAGCTCAAGCATGTTCGCTTGACGTGCGAGAACCAATAGCCGTGTTTCCACTGTCGGGCCAGTGCGAGCCAGGGCTTTAAATGGGCCATGCCGGGCTAATAGCCCCGAGCCCAATATCTGCTGCGTTTCCACTGTCGGGCCAGAAGCTCTGCAGCGCTCCACTAAAACCTGCCCGTAACACGGAACAACGTCACACAAACCCATCATTTCACCAACAAATGGAAGTTTTATCAGAAAAACTAATCAGAAAGAAATCACTGGAAACAGAGTGGTGTCAAAACAAACATGATAAACGTGTTTGATGGCATTTTTGTTGTTTACTTGAATATTTAAAACCCAAGCATCAATGTTTTACCACAGGTTTACAATAAAAAGTGATACATTGATCATAATGAATTAATTTGTGTCAAAATTGCACATTAGCCACACAGAAATAAAGTGGTATACCGCATTAGGTCTATTTCACAAAAGAAAAAGGACAGACTTACTTATTCAGTCACGTCTGTTTCTGTTTATTTGGTAGTTATAGGACATGTTTACATCACATTTAGAAAGAATGATCATTTCTACAAATATGCCACCAAAAATACAACCTGAGGAGCTTTAGCACTCTCTCCCAGTAGGCTAGTTATATTTTCAGTCAGAAAATCAGACCAGAGCATCAAAGTGGTCAATAGACTGTCAATGGAGGGACAGAAATCTGATATTTTATCAAAAGGATCTTCATTTGTGTTCTGAAGATGAACCAAAGTCTTACGGGTTTGAAACGACATGAGGGTGAGTAATTACTGACAGAATTTTCATTTTTGGGTGAACATATACCCTTTAACTAATGTTAACAAATTAAAACTAGTGTCACAGAATCTATTATATACAAATATAAAATTGTTCAGTCTTGACCAGATTTTTTATGATATGTCATAGTGTTGAATTATTTTCTTTTTTGCTTTCCTCGGTTGGCTCAGATGAAGGTAAATGATTTGCATATCAAAAATATATTGTTTTAATTCACTCGAAAGTGCGATGTTATTATGCTTGTAACTTTCACTGGTGATTTTGAACTGCTTGTGGACTGTGTGCAATACCATGTTTTTGTGTTTTCGGCAGGACGTGTGTTTGCGAACACAGAGGATTCTGCGTGTCTGTTGGGGATGCGGCGCAGAGCTCTGGTTTTCCAGCCCGTCGTACAACTGAAGGATGAGACTGATTTCGTGTAAGACAACAAAGGCACCACTTAAAGGATTTTATTATGTAGCATTTTACATTTTCCTCAGAAGTCCATGTGTAATGTTAAGGTTCTTGCTCCAAAAAAAATAATCATAATTTAGTCTGACTTGACATTATCTCACTGACCTTTAGAATTAAAAAGGCTGTTTGATACTGTGCCTTTAAGACTTCTAAATACTGAACAGCCATGAACACGTTAATAGGGTGATGATATGTTAATGTTATGTTTTCTGCTTAATTTTAATAAATGATCTGGGGGGACTTTAGAGTAGTGATGGGGGAAACTAAGCCAGTTTTAAACCATTTTCTTCACAAAAATGATTCACTGTTTCATTAACTAAGAACAGCATGTGTTGTTTAATGTTTGATGATAGCGTTATTTTACATGTGCGTTAGTAATCTTCTATCACTTGTTTCTGCTCCTTGTTTTTGGATATGAGATTCTGTACTCTTTCAGAAGAGGCGTAATAGCACCCTATACCACATAATAGTTAAAACATTGATTGCTGGAAAATTCCGTCAATGGCGTGGAAAGAGTTCATTCTATTTAAAGGGGTTATTATCTATTAACATTATAAGCGAACCTCAAGGAACATAAATAAATCATAAAACAAATAAAGTATAGATGTATATGTGTGTGTGGAAAAATGTTCAACCCTCATTCTGTCCCTCTGTCTGAAACGATCTGTTTAAACACTTTCCCCACCATTTACAGAATTTTCCAGCTTTCCTATTATGCAACTGAAAGAGTACTGTATCTCCTGATCAAAACATCAGAAAAAGAAGCAGAAACAAGCGGTATCATAAGCAGATGCATATGTAAAACAACGCGATCAACATTAAACAGCATATAAATCAAAACTGCCTAATGTTACTGAATGAAATGCTCAAAATGTTGCTTTTTTATTAACTTGCCCACATTCAATTGTTGATTAAAAAAAATACATGAAGCTAGAATAAAACAGTTTTTTTTTTTGTTTTTTTTTTTAAAGCGGCGGTTCTGCTTCATACTCATATTCATACAACAAAATATTCTGGTGGCCATGAAACTTTCGTGAAAAAAAAATTAAATGCTGGCACTGATTGGCAATTTTCTTGAAAAAACGCTGGCGGGGAAAGAGTTAATGTGGCGGCTCCTTTAAGGCTTGTCACTGTTATGATTGCCTAACAGAATTGCAAAAGAAACAGTATCAATAACCACTCGATATTGCATGCGAGTAAGTGCTTTGAAAACATTCTCCATATAAAACCCGACTTTTGGACTTGATTTAAAACATGCTTTGTTTATAGGGAGGACATTTATAGTCTGAAACTTGCAGGGTGTTTAATGGTACAAAGACCTTTTATATGTCAAAAGATCAAGGCAACTTTGATTTCTCATGGCATGACTCATTTAACTCAAAAGAGCAAGGAGAAAATAATCCTGTTTTACATGATATGCTCCCTTTAACATTTCAAAAACATTTTAAAATGATAGAGACTTGGCTTTTGACCTGCTACTATTTATTTCCAGTCACAGGATCCCAAAGGAACAGTGGTGGCTCAGACTGCGTCCACTCATGAAGATTCTGGCCAAGTACAAAACCAGCTACGACGTGTCCGATGCGGGCCAGCTTGAACACATCGTCGGTCCGAGAGCTAAAGACAGCTCTGCTATTTAAAATCAGCCCAAGTAAAACCTAGTTGTCTTGCAAGTATAAATGTGATTCCATAGCAGATCTGTAGCAATCTGTCTTGACCTGAACACATAACCATACAGTCCATGTAAAGCAGTTCACATTAAAGCGTGACCATCTTTAACAGCACAAAATCCTTAAATGTTTTAGATCAGTGTTTGACAATCCATATGCTCAAGCGGTTAGCTTATCCCTTAAATGGGGCCAAGTGGTATATTTTGTTAATATGCAAGATTTCCATATTTATATTTATTCTAATAGAGCTTATTTTCATTGATTAAATAAGCGATCCTGCTCCACTGGCTTGTAGTGACGTAATCCCACAACTGCACCTTGTTTTAGTTGAAATGGAGTCTGAATGAAGTCTTCCTAATGAAGCTGCTATGCTATGGCACTTTGTACCAAAGCAGATGTTGTGTCAGTGTTTTGTCACGACGTATATGTGTATATGCTACTAGTCCTGCATAAACTCCTTTTAGAATGTAAAAGGTGTGGCTTGTCATTTAATTTATTTGAGCAGTTGTTCACAATCCATATTAAAACATGTAACCCTCTGGTGCTGCGTGGTGGTCAAAATCACTGACTAAAATATACTATATTTTAGTTTGATAATGTTCTTTAATATTTTTGTATTTTATGGTACTAAATTACATTTCTGCGATAGTTGTAATCCATTTAGCACACAGTACCAAAAGTTTCCACTAGATAAAATTCCCATTCATTTCCACTTCGGCCATTTTTGACCTTGAACAATATGTGTGACAATTTTTTTCAGGACCATTTAACCTTTATAAATCATGTCCATATTTTGGTTGTGCGCTCACATAGCAAGTGCCAAAACCTTTACCAAGTTTCGTACCATAACGATGAAAAAAGAAAAAAACTTTAAAAAAAAATGGATAAGGATTTAGTATGTATGTATATATATATCAAAAGAAGGATTCAAATTTTTTAAACTCTTTTTTAATAGAAAAGGTTTTCCATTGTAGTTCAACATGGTCACATTTATTATAATTCTATACATCTCATAAATAATCATTTTCTATTTTATAAGTCTCAGACTCAAACTACACTTTTATCATATGAGCTGTTTTTGACCTTGTTATAAAAACATGGAGTCCACCATAAACAATGTGCAGTGTAAACAAAAGTAGATTTGCTGGCCTAATAAGTGGTACTTTAATTCAGGTACTTTCAGCACTTGACTGTTTAAGGAGCACTTCAGTTCATCAAGATGACTCCTGTAATGAGGAAAACACTGTCGATTTGTGCGTGATCCAGGAGTGTGTGTCTTTCACAATCCTAATAATAAGAACAGAGGGAAAAACGTCTATTTGACAACCCAGGACGGGTCTTTTCTGATGCTTTCATTTTCCGGGCCTAAAATAGCCACTCCACATGTCTGCTGGCCGATACCTAGATACCTGTAAAAATAAATAAAAAATATGTTAAAAATAGGTAAATATGATATTATACAAATAGAAATATCACACCAGCACTCAAGCATAAATATTATTTTTAATAAGTTAATTTATTATTTCAAATTAATGTTATTAGATAATACAATAGTGGTCAAAAATGATGTCCAGCCTAAGATAATCGACATCCTCACTCTTTATGTTTTTTTTTCTTCTTTTTTTTTCTGTAATTTGCCTTTTTTGCCAAATACTTTTGTCAGATAAATACCTTAGTCAAGTTTAGGGTTTTTTTCCAGGGTTCCCACACCTTGGTTAACTTTAAATTCAAGGACCTTTCAAGGACTTTCCTACCCTGGTTAAAATCAGACCATTCTCAGTTGTAACTGAGTTATGGTCTGGCTCAGCGTCATAGACAAATCATTTCCAGAGGGCGTCACCAACGGACGTCGCGGATAGACCTAAACCAATCAGAGCGATGAAGGAGATGACGTATGCAGAGCGGTGGAGAAACATCTCCGAGTGTTGTTCTTTGCTCGATTTTTAACAAAAAGGAAACGTTTAAATCGCTTAAAACAGACGCGATAGCTGATTCAAACGAGTGATGTTCGACGGCGGCATCCATCTTTGTAATGTAGGCTACAAAATCTGCTTCAAAATCCCAGCGCTGTCGTCATCGGGTAAAGCCCGCCCCAACGTTTCTGATTGGTGCCTCGATTTCGACGGATTGGAAATGGGCTTGAACGAGCTCTTTGTCAGACTAACTTTCAGAGAAAATCTAAATTTGCAAGGTGTCTGGGTTTTCCCAGGCTAGGACTTTCCAGGTCCAATACCCTCAAATTCAATGACTTAATGTGGGGACACATTTGTTGTGTCCAACAACAAACGTTGAGGTACCATCGTAGTAATTTCGTGCGCATGTGAACGTCATGGCAACGTACAACACGAAGTACCTCACGCGGGAAACACTTAACGTAACGTGTAAATGCGCGTAACTAACGTAAATCAAGCAAGCTAGTATGCATGATAGGCCATGAAGTGTTGGCAAAATATTAATATCAATATTTATATTATAATATAAAATAAATATTTATATTATTTTTATAAAATACAAATAATATGGAATTTTTATCCAGAAAACTTCTTGCACAAAATACAATCAAGCACTTTCAAGGACCTGTATCTATATATTTCCAGGGCCTTGAATTATTTTTTTCAGATTCACAAACTTTCAAGGACCCGTGGGAACCCTGTTTTTCCCTTGTATTTGAAATGTAAAAAAAATTAAAATTATTTTGCTGGGTGATAAAAACAAACATCGCTTTTGGCCACTACAGTACATTAATGTCTCATTACCTGCCAGCGACGTCAATTAGGTTTTTGTCGGTCACAGCGAACAGTCTCTCTCTGTATCTTTGCTTCATTTCGTCTGTAATGCCGTTTAAAAAACGCCCCAAACCTGCAGCACAATTACAAGTTCCTTGTGAACCAGAAAACAAATATCCAAAAACACAAACTCAAACAGCAAACACAAAAACATTCCTACACATCTGAACATTCACACCATATATCCACAGATTCAAGAATGTAAATTAAATCCAACTACAGCAGAAGTACACAGAAAGAAACTAAAACATCCTTCAGCATCAAAAAGACACTCATCAGATCATTCAGGATGTGCTCTAAATGACTGACCCTTATCTGAGGGAGCAACAGGTGCATCAACGGCAGAGAAAACTGAGAGCTTGGCCTCGTCGATATCCTGCTGGGTAAACCTTCCCGCTCGCGCCCACTCTACACCGCCACGGAAAGCCGACAACGTCTGGGTGGAGTTTGGATCTCTGAGAGATTGCCAAGACAAGCAGATAATAGAACATAACTCAACTTGGCACATTATATACATGTATACATATATAGATAGATAGATAGATATACACACACACCAGTATATATAAAGCATACACACTAAACAGAACATTGTGTCATATCTGATGAAATGCATCATACACACCTATAGGAATAAAATGAGAACAGGCCGCCTCCTCCCATTCTGGCCCCGCCTCCATAAGCCCCGCCCTTTTCTCGGATCTCTCCATGGAGGAACTTCGCAGTCATCAACCTTCCTAAAATACACAGACTGGGAGAGACAGACAGATGGCAAACTGTAAATGAGTGCATGATCAATCAAAATAAAACTGTAATAGCGATGTGACAGTCTAATTATAAAATCACAAATGCTGCCATTTAATTAAATGTGTATATGCGTACACTTGTGATGAGAAGCACTTATGAATGGCTGTGGTTTTTTGCCAAAATAAAAGCTTGATGGATTATCATTTGAAAATTAACAATTTTACAAATTAGGCTATTTTAATTAGTGCAGTTCTGAGTGAGCAAAATGACCATCTTTTTACAGAAGTGCATGAGTGTGTTTGTTGTACCTGGCGTAATCGGCGTGTGTGAACGGGACCGTGCGCACACACTCACTGAGAAAGTTCACAGTAAACGGGAGCTGGAAGTACGTCTTCATCTGACAGGGTTTAAAATAAGGCTCCTGGTATGATGAAGGGGAGATCAGTGAGAATGCAACCGATGGATGACATGTGAATGTTGCTGTAATGTTGTACAAATGCACTTACTGAGACGAGTTTACGACTCACAGCGGATCCAGCACTAGGATCTAATGCTCTCTATAGGGGACAAACAAACCAATCAAAATGGTCAGATTTACTCTTCATCTAAACACAACAAATGCATGATATCAGATTCGTGAATGAATTGTTCTTTTGAGTCAAATCCTTTTTTGATCTAGTTTTGTGGGGATAAAAACCCTATTATTTATTAAAATGCTCATCCCTCTGTCTTTGCAATGCACAAGATTTCAAGGATAGCTAAAACCCTTCACCTTTAACTCGTTCACTGGTTGTTTAAAGCACTATATTCTCTATAAAGCTGCTATAGAGAAATATATATCATTTTTACATTTTTGGATTATCCAAAGTATACATTTATCAGAGAATATCACATATTCTCTGGGAATTGAACCCACAAACTTGATGTTGCTAGCGCAACACTCTACTATATTACCTTTACATCTATGCATATGGCAGACGCTTTTACCTAAAGTCACTTGCATTTAAAGCACATGTTTATCAGTTCATGAATTTCCTGGGATTTGCCGTGACCATTGCTAGTGCCATGCTCCACCATTAGAGCTACGGGAATATTAAGCTTATTTAATTGTGAAATACTGTGTCTTCTATAAAAAAGAAAAACTATGGCTTCTCACCTCCACAATGGTTGGTCTGACAGGTTTGCGCTCCTTCCTGTTTGCTGCTATATTCCCCATAAACCTCTCCACTTCAACAGCTGCATCGGACATTTTCTGGGGCGTGGCGTTCACGGCACACCTGAAATGATGACATCATAATCACATTTAAATTCAAATGAGTAAATCAGTCAATTGTACAAAGAAATTTATAGTAAATAATTTAATTGTATTTTTACTTTTCATGTTATATGAATACACTGTATTTTTACATTGTCTAAATGAATTTTAATGATGACTTTCTTGTTTAATATTGGTTATTATTAATAATAAGTGTTAAATATTTCATAACGCATCTTTTGTCATATTGCTTCTGGCACTGCTTTAATAAAATAATCAACCTTTTGAGGCCATGCATGATTTTACCAAAGTAAATACTCTAAAATAGCCCAAAATATCCTCAAATTGGTAAAATCACTGTAATACAAAATGGCTTATTGCCTTAGCTTATTTAATGCTACATTTATTGTCAAGTACCGCGGCTGATGTTTACCTCATGTTCTCAGGGTTAAACAGGTGTCTCTTTATCCGGGGAAGTTTCCTCAAAACTGAAGTCAGATCAGTCATCTCAGCGATTCTTTTCATAAACTTGACCTAAAATTTAAACATCATAAATTTACGAAACAATTCATTCTTCTTGAATCCCTCAAAGGTTGGAGAACAACATCAGGATGTCTCATCATCACTCACCTGGTCCATCCCGCTGAAGGTCTCCTGCAGGTCTGCTGTGGGCGTGAGGGATCGAGCGGCCCGTGTCATCGCGTACATGTGACCGGAGTACGAGATGCCATTGGACAGCTCTTGAGCTGACATCATGACCAGCACACGCAGACGCTCCTCGTCATCAAAACGCGGGCTGGAGATGTGCAGGGCAAACTCAGTTTAAAATAATTATACTTGCACAGAGATTTAAAGATACATTTAAGAGAAAAAAGAGAAAAAGTCTCTATAAACAAGACTAACCAGTTAAATATGTCACTCCACAGCTGAAGCATATCCGGTAGATTCCGTTCCAGACAGGAAGACGACAGGATAATACCCTAAAAAACACAAATAAAGACATGAGCAGTGATTGCACACTCACTCCAAAGCAAGTTCAAATATCCACAAAAAAAAAGAAAATATCCAGAAAATGTGGTTTCAAACCTTCAAGCTTCTGGCTACCAGTTCTTAGCTCAACCTCAATGCACTTGCAAACAAAAAAGCATCATATTTATATAAATTCACATGATAGATGAGGAAGAAAGAGTGATACCTGCTCGTACAGATCAAGATCCTCAGTGTCTGGAATGATCTGTGGAGATACAGACATGCCTCCAGTCTTCAGCTCAATACGCTGAGCCTGCTGACGATAATTCAGCTCCCCACTGCCTAACCTGAGATTACATCAGCATTACATTAGTTATGTTCTTACACTACTGACCAAGTAGTTCGGGGTCAGCAAGATTTGTTGATGTTGTTTTTTAAAGAAATGAATACTTTTATTGTGCAAGGATGCACAGGAACTGATCAATAAAGACATTTCTAATGTTACAAAAGATTTCTATTCCAAATAAATGCTGTTCTTTTGAACATTATATTCATAAAAAAAAAAACTGAAAAAATGTATCACACAATTTTCTACTGATAATAACAAGAAATGTTTTTTTGAGCCGCAAATCAGCATATTATAATGATTTCTGAAGGATCATGTGACACTGAAGACTATTAAAGTATATTTCAAACAGAAAACAATTCATTTAAATTGTAACAATATTACTGTTGTTAATGCATTATCGCATTACATCAAATAAATACAGCCTTGGTGTGCATAAGAGACTTCTTTCAGAAACATTAAAAAAAAAAATCTTACTGACCCCAAACGTTTGATCTTTATATATAGCATATTTCACACAGACTGGTCAGATTGAATGTTGGATACTGTACAGTCTATATTACAGTATGTATCAGTGATGAAGCTGCACAATGGGTTTCCTACTTGGTAATGACGCTGCAGAACAGAGGAACGTAGATCTTGAGGTCTTCAGGGAGGGAGTTGAGGTTGCACATGGCTCTGAAATAAACCATGCCATTGGTGGGTTGCTCACAGTACTGAACAGGCACACCACCTACAGACACAGAAAGAGATAGTAAATGTGGTAAATACAGTAAATGGTTTAATGTGCTTGTTACAGGTATGCATGTGCATTTTACCTGCGCTCTCCAGCTGTACAGATGTGTAGGGAATGATGGGCTCAATGTCGGACACCTTTAATGCAGGTAGACAGGAAGCGTCTTGAGTTGTGCTCTGAGCAGCCAACAGCTGCAAACCTGAAACAACAACCAGGTTTAATCTCTGCAACAGAAAGAGACTAATAATTCTCGTCGTTCCTGGTCTCGCGAGCGTACCTTTCTCATAGATGTCTTTGCGGTCCGCATCGCTGAGGATCTGTATCCTCTGCTGGAGTTTCTGTTCCTCAGCTTCAGCCTGTTTCTCCAAGAATCTCTCGTCAGGACTCATGGAAAGGGTCAATTGATGAGTGTTATTCTGAAACACAGAAGACCAGACACATTTTTGAAGCAAATTAATGGAACAAACATGCATGAGGAAAAAAATGAAAACAAACATGTTTTTCTATTATTATCATACTAATCTTAAATTTAGTTTTGATTTTCTATCTGGCCTATAGTATTATATTAAGTTGTTATTTTCGATTTAGTATTGTAGGGCTGCCAAAGTTCAATTGATATCATTTAAACAAGCTTACATTTCAGATTACCTGTTGTTATTGCTATCTAGCACATTTTGTCATGCTTAATAAATGTTTCAGTTATTCCAATTATGTTAGCATTTAATCTTTGATACAGCGGTTTTAATTTCAATCTAGTTTTTTATTAACAAAAACAACACTGCTGCTTAAGCTCACGATAAGCATCAGGCATGGCATGTGATGCACAAAGCACAGCATCATCAATGGAGCAGAATAACCAGTCTGACTGACCGATTAAAAGAAAGAATATCACCTTAAAGTAGTGCTGGACTTTGTCCTGAAGGTAGCGAGGGTTCTCCTTCAAACACTGCCGGAATCTGGACACACTCTCACTGATCTTCAACAGCTGCACAGGATCCCCATCATGATTCCAGCAGGATGCAATATACTGACAGACAGAGAGAAAGGGGGTTTGCCATGCAAGTTATATTTTTTTAATAAGACAGTAAGTGTTGAGCAAGTTTTTGAAAGTTGCTCTCGAATAGAAAAATCTAATAAAATCTCCTAAAAACATACTAACTTGTAAAAAACAACAACAACACATACTGACTTATACAACTCGTGCAAAAATAATCAAACGTTCGTAAATGTATATAAAAAAAAACCTAAAAGTTAAAAGGTACACTATCCAACTTTTTGTTTTGTTCAAAATTAACTAAATTTAACTAAAGAGTCAATCCATCATCCATCCTTCTTTCAAAACGTGTTTTTGTCTTACCCTGATTCACTATTACACTAATAGAAGCCTATTATAATTGTTCATATTTTAGAACTGCCGGGATGGTTTTTGCGGGTAATTGCGTATATACGTCACTCTCCCGTGCATGTCTCATCATATCCGTAAATTGAAAGAAGTTGCTCCGGCTACTTTGATGTGTGTATGGTGTGGGAGTGACATAGGTTATTTGTCACAAAGAGTGAGGAGGGTTAATATGGAGCATGCTAAATCTCCAACCTTGTTTTAAAAAAACGAAGAACTGAGGAGAGTCTAATGGCAAAAAGAACAAGTGACAGAGCTCGTAATAAAACAAGAATCAACATTGGCTTGGCTTTTCGCAGATGGCGAGAACTGAAGGATTTGAAATGAACAAGAGTAACCGAATTTAAATACTTTTTTGGTGAACTGTCCCTTTAAGAACAACAGCAGTTGTCAGAGCCCGTGTGTTTTGACATGTTAACCAATGTTATTGTGGCGAGCAGGACGAGGTCGAGGGACGTGAGAGAACGGCGCGAGGCCGGTGGCGGGATCAATGATGAACGACACCGGCCTCGTGCCGTTCTCTCACGTCCCTCGACCTCGTCCTGCTCGCCACAGTTATGTTAACCAATGTTAACATTCTGCAGAAAACATTCTTGTCCTTTTCTATACATACAATAAAAGTAGCAAAAATAAATAAATATAAAATACAAGTACACGTGTGCGTGTGTGAGAGAGTTTACTCACTGAAGTGAGAGCAAGGCCGAAGCTGGTGGACTGATGTTTCATCTGAATCTCAATTTTATGCAGCAGAGCTTCAATCTGCTCCTCTTCAAAACCAGTTCTGAAACAGCAATTCAATTACATTTATTCATTTAGCAGGTGCTTTTATCCAAAGTGAACATCACAAGCAAATTCAGATTCTCTCAGACAAAACTGAGTGAAAGTTCAGCAAAAGCTTGATTTCATTTAAAACTCTTTATTGTAGTCAGTTAAACAGTCATCCAATCTATACTCACGCAATGATGTCATCGATGGTTTGGGCAATGATGTGCTTCACCGCCTCAGCGTCGGCCTCCGCTATGCCTTGAAGACCGATGGTGAAGGACGCTTGTCTAGTGCTGCCGTCAAACCTGCACGAATCACACATTTAGAAAGCTCCACTCTAACTCATCAGAGAGAGGAAGTGATTTTAAAGTCTTGTCAAACGACGTACCCCACTGAAGAGGAGAAGTCTGAACCGATTTTGGGCTCGATCAGGGCTTTGTAGAAGGGAGAGTTTGGACCAGAGATCATCAGAGATGAGAGGAGGCTCAGAGTGAACGACTCAAACGTGTCTGTGATGCTGAAACACACGTAGACATGAGGTTAGAGAAGTAAACTTGAAAAAATGAAATGACTAGTGATGTAAAAAATCCCCGAACCTCTACTTTGCTCGCTTTCAATACCCATTCATAATTTGAATAAAAAGTTGTATTTTTCATATTACTGCTAAGTACAAACTGCAAAGTTTTGGGAGTGATGACCATTTTAAAATGCACGATTGAATCTGAAATTATGATGTTTGATGTTGGGATAACCAAGGCAATGGACGGGACATAAGTCTTGCTGTCTAATTTAAATAGACCTGACACTTGTTATGTTACCTTTATTGTGATTCTTTGTTTTTCATTTTATTACTCATTTTTTATTGTGACAATGCTAGAAATGAAAAGAAACTAAGTATTTGTCCACTCACTCTCCCAGCAGATAGCTCATGCAGAGTGTGTTTTGTTTCATGGGGTCAGGAACCAGTGCGTCAGGCCTGCAAGTCACTTGATCCGCTCTCTGAGCACAAACATTGAACAATGAACAAACCTCACAAACTTGAATTGAATGTGTTCATTTTACAGGTCCTTCTCATGTGTATTGTGTAAACGTACAGGTTTGTCCCAGAGCATTTGGGGGGGAACTGCAGTGTTGGGTTCTGTTCTCTCAAATTTAGACAGAGCCTCTTCCTCTATCTGCTGTAGGTGCTGCTCCAACGGTAAGTCCCCGTATGTGAAGAACCTGCAATAAACACGCAGAGCAGGCAATGAGTATTGTCTGCTTTTTGCACACATTCCTTTAGTGAGTCCTAGTGTTTAATGTGTGTACCGTGCATTGCTGGGGTGGTAGTGTGTGGCGTGGAAGTGTCTGAGCTGTTCCCAGGTCAGGTCAGGGATGGCCAGCGGTTCCCCTCCGGACACAACAGAGTATGTGTGATCCGGCAGGAGTTTATTCTGCAGGTGCTGAGCGTACAGACGCTCATTATCTGACTACACACAAAACATATACAACAGTAACAGAAACATTGGTTAGTCTAAAATAATTATAACATCATAAGAAACTCAAATGCTATTTGTAATTATGGACAGATATATTCAGTATATGGATGTGTGCATTATGAAGCTTATTATACATATTTAAGGATGCACTGATGACATATTATATATTAGATATATTGGCATATGCAGATATTTATCATTTACAAATTATCATAATTTACTCACCATCAAGTTGTTCCAAACCTGTATGAATATCTTTTTTTCTGCTGAACACAAAAGATGATATTTTGAAGAATGTCGGAAACCAAACAATTATTTCCATAGCATTTTTTCCCCATACTATGGAAGTCATTGGGGCCAATCAACTGTTCGGTTACCAACAATCTATAAAGTATCTTCTTTTGAGTTCAGCAGAAGAAAGAAATTCATTTGGAACAACTTAAGGGTGAGTAAATGATGTGTGAATTATCCCTTTAAGTAAAATATAATATTGGCCGCTACCTGCACTACCATTCAAAAGTTTGGGATTGGTACATTTATCTATGTTTTTGAAAGAAGTCTCTTATGTTCATCTTATGCTCAAGCTTCATTTATTCAATCAAAAATACAGTAAAAACAGACATATTGTGAAACATTATTACAAATTAAAAAAAATATTTTAATATATTTTAAAAATAAAATAATTTATTCCAGTGATGCAAAGCTGAATTTTCAGCATCAATACTCCAGTCACGTGATCCTTCAGAAATCATTCTAGTATGCTGATTTGCTGCTCAAAAAAACTTTTCTTATTATTATCAATGTTGAAAACAGTTGTGCTGCTTCATATTTTGGTGTAAACCATGATAACAATTTTTTTCCCGGATTCTCTGATGAAAAAATATTATAAAATGTCTTTACTGTCACTTTTGATTAATTTAATGCATCTGTATAATGAATAAAAAAATCTTAAAGTTTCTCTTATCTTAGAGCAGAAACTTTAAAAAGGTAGTGAATGAGTTTGTAGTGAAGAGTCTCATCCTTGCCTTTCTATAGATATTACTTCTATATATTACAGATATATATATTTTTAAATCAGATGAGAACAGAGGAGTTTCCTTACAAACACTCCCTTCATCTCGTTGAACACCACACCCTTGAACACCACACGACTCGAGGGGTCTGTGGGGGTCTCGTGCTCCAGCCTCCAGCCCTCCTGCCTGGAAAAAAACCCATTAAATCCCTCTCAAAACCAATTTATGTGCCATTAATTACATTATCTGAGTTATGGCCTTTACCAGAAGTCCAGTTCTCTGAGACAGGGGAAGAAAACAGCGTCCAGATAGACCGACAGAAGGTTCTGGAAGTCTTTGGCATTCTGAGTTGAGAACGGATACATTGTGTAATCACTCGCTGGGGAGAGAGATTGACATAATCAGACATAATCAAATCACACACATACACTGACTTAAACACAAACACATATCGGGAAGTACCTGTGAAGGCGTTCATAAAGGTGGAGAGAGAGCGATTGAGCATCTTAAAGAAGGGGTCTCTACAGGGGAAGCGCTGAGAGCCACACAGAACCGTGTGCTCCAGAATGTGAGGAACACCGGTGCTGTCCCTCGGCGTGGTACGAAACTGCACACTACAATAACACACATGCAGACGAGTGTGGACATAATCTGGGCATTTAATGGTGTTCAAATGAAAATCCTCAGATGTTTCAGCATATCAGACTCCAACAGACGCAGACAGACCGTACCTGAAGAGGTTGTTGGAATCGTCTCGGGCAGCGTGAAGATACTGAGCTCCTGTGGCATCATGGGAGAGTTTAACGGCCGTCAGAAACAAATCCGGCACAGCTGTAACCTAAAAAAACCCACAAGGTCACCTTGACATCCATACAAAATGTCAACTAACATTTATATGCATTTTATGTAAGTAGTCTGCCGCTACACTGTGTTAAGAATCTCATTGATTTACATTACAAGCTATCAGAATTTCATCTAACTTTTCTGACCATGTAAACAACAACATCTGCACCAAATTGCCTATTTTTGCAGTTTGCATCAATGTTTTCTGACTATTATTTCATTTGGAAGGCTTTACTAACTAAAGCAAATCACTAGAGATGTGTATTACAGTGATTGTAGTTTTAATTTAAACAATGCAATGGATCTTGGTTGAATCTTGTCTTAGTTATTTAGAAGCTATCAAAATGAGAAGGTTTAAGAACCCCTGCTTCGCAGTATGTGATGAAACAGAAACAATACAAGCACATGTATTTTCATGATTTGTTTACTCTCTTTTTTAACGTTACCTCTTGGACAGTGAATCCGTGGATCTTCTGTCCCACTGTGTACTGCAGTGCTCTCTCTACAGCAGAGCTGCCTCTGGTCCTCCATGAGCCCTGCAAACTACAAACCACTCATTCATCAGACTAGTCAGCATGACTGAGCTTTTCTCAGTGGCTTACATCATACACGTCAAAGTTATACCTATACACATGATGACAGTCAATAACAATGACCTGAAATGATAAATTAACGACAATTAAAATATGAATAACGGCCTAAATCAGATCACGCGGATGTCTGAAACCGAAGGACAGCATTTACTCACCTCAAATTTTGGAGTTTCGTAATAATTGTCTTACTTTTACGAAACATTTTAGATTCTTAAATCCCCAGAAATAATAATAATAATAATAACTGCTGTGATTATGAGTTAAGTTAAAAGTTTAAACGCATGTGAGTTCCTAGATTCATGTTTCCGTTACGATTAAAGCTCTGTCCTTCTCCTTCCATGTCCCATGGCATGCTGTTCACAGCGCATGCGCACTAGACGCGACCTTAACCGGCTGCAACACGAAGAGCCACTGCTGCTGCAAAATAAAAGTATGGACAATAATACAATAAAATTAAAAAAAATATTTATATATATAAATTTGAGCCTATAAAATGCAGTTTATATAACTTTTAAGATAAAGGAGATGGAATGCATGATGCGTGGTTTTTAAATATTTTACCATTTAACACTTCCTAAAATGACCAGCAGATGTCAGTAGAAACAGCGAAACAAGGGTCACGCTGTTTAAACACAGGGGTCAAGTACTTAGAAAAGGAGGGAGCTTCAAAATAATCTTTTTGGGCATAGGGAGTTAACCATTAGGGTTAAATATTTGAAAGTTTTAAATTGATATGGTTGTTCCTAGAGGTAATTTTCCATACAAAGAATTTGGTTTCTTCCCAAATTCCATAGTCACTAAAATCATCGTTCCCACTGTAACTAGAGCTGTAACCGGGATAAATTGAGAATCACGATTTTTTTCTTCTTCTCAAAATAGTGTGTAATTCTGACAATGTTAATTGCTGCAGTCTATTTTAAAAAATATTTAATTCATTTGAATTATTTTATTTATTTTTTAAATCGGTTTGAATGAATGTCTTCACTTGTTTCATTACTGGATGATTGATCGTTTCTAATCAAATCTCTTCAATGAATTATTCAGTGACAAATTTTTAATGTCACCATGATGTAATTGAAACGATCTTTATTTGAAGGGGATTTACTCTGTTTATATTCGTGTGTGAGTGTACACACATCTTTATTACATATTGAAAGATTAAGCACATATGTAATGCATATAATTACTGCAGATTTGCACTGAATTGAGCATTTTCTGCAAATAAATATATTAGAATCTGCGCTTGTCATCTTATAACAACTTACATAGCCTATTACATATGGAGGACAAAGTCAATGCATAATTGAAGTATTGCAGATTTGTTTTGAATGTAACGTTTTCTGCATTTTAGTAAATCTGAATGTTTATGTTATAAAACATTTATTTTGTTTTCTTTTCAGAACTAAAATGTTATTAAACTACAGAACTAAAGTCGTAATTAAGTCAGAATTTAAAAGTTTCTTTCCCAGTGTTTGTGTGTGAGGGACTGAGGGTGGGTCTGTAGAGCATCTGTTTTAAGTTCATGTAGAGGAACAAGTCTGTAAAACACTCCCATGAACTTGCAGTAACATTTATTGTAACATTGAACAAAGTGCATCATATTTTGGTGTACACAATGTTCCAGAAGAGTCTTTGTCCACTGTTTCCACACAGTCCTGTGGATCCTTATTGTTGTCTCTGATACAGGATCCCTCTTTTATCTCTAATGCATGAAGTGCAGAAGTCTAGGCCTGTAAGAATGAGAATCTAATGTGTAATGTTTTGCAGATTGTGTAATAAAGAAACTACAAAACAGAGGTTTATAAAAATCATTTATTTATTATTGTTGTAGTATAAAATGTATTTACAAAGATATCATAAAAATGTTACACTATATTGTTGCTTCATATATATATATATATATATATATATATATATATATATATATATATATATATATATATATATGCTTTTAACAAAGAAAATAACAATAAAAGGCAAACAAAAAGTACCATTTCCATTTTCAAACTCAAATTTCAAACTATTGTTCAAATAGCATGAACCAAACGTAAAATGTTTGTTAAATTGTTTAGCTCATAACCTTTAAAAATCTTAATGTGCACAAAGTATTTTTAAAAGAGTGGTTCACTTTAAAGTGAAAATTAGCCCATGATTTACTCCTAGGTGTATATGACTTTATTCTTTCAGACGAATACAATCGGAGTTATATTAATAAACACCCTGCCGCTTCCGAGCTTTATAATGGCATTGGATTGCAACCATCAGATTGAAGCTCAAAAAAGTGCATCCATCCATCATAAAAGAACTCCACACGGCTCTGGGGGTTAATAAAGGGCTTCTGAAGTGAAGCGATGCATGTAATAAAAATATTCGTATTTAATACTTCATAGGGTAAAATAACTAGCTTCCGAACATACGGACCCGACTTAAGTTTAAAGCACTTATGCAAGTAATGCGACGTACTGCTGATATTTACGCTACGCCATGACGCACTACGCTACATCCGACGTCACAAGCTGTGTAAGTTGCGCTTTATAACTTAAATCGGATCTGTTCGTTTGGCCGGAAGCTAGTTATTTTACTTTATAAAGTTTTAAATATGAATTTTTCTTACACAAAGGCCTTATTTTAAGGAGTTATTTTATGATGGATGGATGCATTTTTTGAGCTTCAATCTGATGGTTGCAATCCAATGCCATTATAAAGCTCGGAAGCGTCAGGGTGTTTATTAATATAACTCCGCTTGTATTCGTCTGAAAGATACACCTAGGCTTGAGGGTGAGTAAATCATGGGCTAAGTTTCATTTTAAAGTGAACTAGGCCTACTCCTTTAAGGAATAATATTGCAGTGTATATTAAATTCCCCTGAAGATATTGTGAATTCCAGTTAGACATGAATAGCTTTCATATTATCATGCCCTGTGAGTGAACACCCTTGTCTCTATAACACCTGCAGGGCTTTAAACATCTGGACAACAAATGCTAGAGCTCCATCTGAGGAGCTCCGCCAACATCATGTCAAACTGTGCTCAAAGTAACCAGAAAACTGCCAGTGAAAGTTCCTGATGCTTCTTTTAAAACCACAACATTACAGCATACACAGTGGCAAATCCAGTTCTTCTCTCTGGGTAACAATCATTCAATAACACAATTCAGACATTCTAGTCTTTATGACACAAAACACAGTATCCAATTACTATTGGATTTTCCACTTTCATCCAACATTTCTAGGCCAAAATTGAACTTTAACTGGCCAAAATAATAATTGATAAATGATTCATATTTCAGCTCAAGAGCGTGATTTTAAGGCACTAATATGAAATGCTTAGTCCTTAGCAATTCTGTTGCTTTAGTGGTTAAAAAGGTTTTATTACCAGTAATATCAGCACAATTAACGAACCTGTAACTGCTGGATGAAGCAGGTCATTCGCAAACTATAGACGTAATAAACAGCAATACACACTTTTATTCATCTCAAATATGTATTCTTATCAACTACATGGACACATAGCTGCTCTGGATAAAAACATGTCAGCTCCACAATAAATCAGATAGTTTTCAGTGTGCAAAGTGTTACTTAACTTTAAAAAGTTATACAAAATAAAGCTTATCTTATATACTATAGTATATATACATACTGTAATGTCTTTGGTGCAGTTTATTTATTTTTAAATATAATTTCTACAAAATATAAACTGTAGTTTTTGTGGTGTGGATCATTTTTAGTGCAGAATTGAAAAGCAGGCAGAGTTTACTATGGTAAAATGGCACATGTTCTGTGTGGACCAAGATTTTATTTTTATAAAGCAGAGTGAAATGAATATACTGCAATCTGCAAAGCCTGCAAATATATGGATACTTAAATCATATATAACTTGAATCAACAAGTCAAATGTCTATGTCAAAATCTATGTCCCTTTTGGTGAAAGCATATAATTGGCAAGAAGGTGCAACACTGACACTCAATGAATACATAGAAAACCGGTTGCGCTGGTCTTTGGGACTCTTACACACAAATTCTGTTCACTATTGTGCTGTACCAGTGCGTCTGTCCCTTACTCCTCTCGTTCAGATGTGTCGCTTCATGTGGAGAGCCAGATGATCAGAACGAGAGAAACGCCTGAAAGAAGATAATGATTATATATCGTTAAAAATCTGTGTTTGAAACACTGTGTCCGGTCACACACACACACTCGCGGTCACCTGTCGCAGTGGCTGCATTTGAAGGGTTTCGCTCCAGTGTGTTTTCTGAAGTGCCTTGTTAGTTCATCACTTCGAGCGAAGCACCACTCGCAGCCGTCCCACGAACACCTGTACGGCTTCTCACCTGCAGGTGGCGAGCAAACACACGACAATACTCACTATTTAGTGCTGAAGGTCTTATTTTCAACATAACATCACACATAGGCTAATTCAGGGACTCCCAAAATGGTGTCCATGAGCTGTTGATGAAAAGCTAATAATGACTCGGTTCATAAAAATGTAAAAATATAATTTGTAAAATAAAACAAAGTAAAACATTGAATTGAAATATTATATTTTTAACCTGCATGTCATGTGACGTGATGGAATAAATGCACAAGTGGTATATTTAATGTAAGCAATCCTATACATTTTGTCATTATCTTTGTTTCTAATTATGGTGTTGTTCTAGGTAGCTCAGCCCACACTGAAATCTCACTGGACCATAGTACCGATTCTCATGTATATTAACTCTTTCCCCGCCATTGACGGAAATTTCCGTCATTTGTGAGAAAACGCATCAACATTCAACAGCATATCAAAACGGCCAAATGTTACTGAATGAAATGTTGACCCAGGATGAGCTATAGGACTGTGCAGGCATTAGGGGTGTTGATAGACTCGATTTACTTCAAATCATTTCATTTACTTCTCGATTTACTTTAATTTTGCATCTTTACACCAACTGCCCACTGGGCTGTCTGTAATTAATGTTTGTTGTCTCTGTTTTTATGCTTGTATTGCAAACGTAATGCGACTTGCAACTGCAATCGCTCATTACTTGGACTGGGCAAATGTCCATTGTCCCTTTATGTGTAAACTGCTTGTTATTTACTGTCATTGTGAAGCGTCCTTGAGCTTGGGAAAGGCGCTATATAAATTAAAATTAAACTTATTATTACTCCATCCATGTTTTGATCATCGTTCTGAATCCGATCTGAATGTAGTCTTTGACAAAAAAAACAGGATTCTCATGCATTCTTCAAAAAAGAATGTATGAAGCTAGAATAAAACAGATGTTCAGATATTCAGACAACCAAATATTCTGGGGGCCATGCAAATTGAGAAAATGATCAAAAACGCTGGCGGTGGCAGGCAACTTCACTAAAAAGAAAGAAAGAAAGAGTTAACTACCAAATAGAGATGAGGAAAGATTAGTTGTGGAAGTTATTATGACAAATCAAGAAAAACTATAAAAAGGTGTCTGGAGAAGCATCACTGAAGTCATGAAAATTCGAAGTATGTGTTCTTTAAAGTGCTATAGTCGTTCTTTTAGTTCTTCACATTAATAAAAAAAATGGGTCTGTTCAGTGAAAGGTTCTTTGGGGAACGAAAAATTGTTCTTCTATGGCATCGTTGCGAAAAAAACGCCGTTTGGAACCGTTATTTTTAAAGATGTATTACACATTGTTGTGGTGTCACCGGTTTTATTTTTAGGCTTTTGTCAATTTGTGTATTTAGGAGGACATTTAAACACCAACAAAGGATAGAAAGAAAAGCACATACTTAACCACAAGCCCAGGTCTACATGGTGAGCTTTGATCTGGGTTTGTTTATGATCTTTATTAGTTTTTAGTGAAGTCAATCAATTTTGCAAACATTATTTGAGATTGCATTCAAGATGAACAGTGTGGATACAGTGTTGTAATCTATGTTCATAGAGTGTATGACAGACAGCATAGTTAAGAATGAGCATTCCAAGAAAGTAGGGAGTCACCAAACCACATTTCCACACTCTTCAAGCATTCGGCTCCAGAGGCGGAGGTCTGCGTACTAAATATTCAAAAAATGAATATTATGCAATGGCAGCGCCACATGGGAATCAACGGATACTGTGCATATTGTTCGTCATTTTAGTAAACTGTTCGAACCCTCAGACAAAATATTAGAAACTTTCGCATGTGTGTTTTTTGTTGCGTATCATACTTGAAACATCAGGCTTTTTAAGGTTCAAATAGCATAATATAGTGAGAATATGAAGCTCATACTTCAGAAAGAAAAAAACACCTAAATTTGAGATCCAAATTGAACATAAATATGCAATTTGGTGCAGCTGCTGATATCTGTATGGCCAAAAGTAAGATTAAATTAGCTTGTAATGTAAAACAATGAGATCTCAATAACAGTTTAGCAGACTACTAACATAAAATGCATATAAACATCTCTATATATTTTATGATCAAAGCTCTGTAGTTGTAGTCTGTTTTATTGCGGGGCAAAACATTGTGTAATGCAATACAATGATGATTAAGAGATATAAATAAATGTTCCTCAAAAACCTGATGTGTCATATTTGATACTCATGTTTTAACATGATTTTTCTAGGAAATTATGTATGGATAATCTAGTATACCTAGGTTGCTTCAGTCAAGTTAATAAGTGATTGATATCAATAACAACAAGTTCTTCTTACATTTGCTTTATAAAAAAATCATTAAAGATTTGATTTCACAGAGGGTGTGACCTGATGGATATTTTTTAAATTATACTAAAAGGCCTTTTTATTTGCCATAAACTGTCAATCAGATGACAGAAGGCACGTAGCAGTTTGTGTGCAACAGGATTTTCAGCAAAGTTGTGATCATGCATGCGTGAATCATTTGTGTATTAAAATATTATCCAGTGGGCTTTACAGGATTCGGAGTAAAAAGTGTAATTTAAAAAGCATTTAAAAAATGCTTTGTATGGCAGATTTATCGGAGTGACATTCAGCACGATCCGAATGAGAGAAGTTTTGTTTCCCAAAGCTGAGAAAACTGTTGTGACAACAGCAAGTCAAAATACAGGTAGGATTATAGACCCTCACATAGAAACTGCTTACCGGTGTGTGTCCGTTGATGCGCTTTCAGGTGAGAGCTCTTGGTGTACACCTTCCTGCAACCGTTGAAGTAACATCGATGAGCTCTCTTTCGTCCTTCGGATAACCCCTCACCTTTGACCTCTTCCCCTCTCGCCTCCTCTGTAACCTCCATAAGAGCGAGGGAGGGCGAGGAGGGTGGCGTCGGGGGTGTGTGTGTGGTGACATGCTGCTGATCCAGTGGGTGTGTGAGCGCATCAGGAGAGCCAATGATCTTCTCACAGCTGCCGACTGACGAATGGGAAGCCGTAGACATCCCGTCCTGACTGGGGCCGGAAGCTTCTGGAGGGGACGAGCTCGCTTCAGTCCCACAGCACCGCAGAAACTGGTTCCACAGATCGTCACACTCACACACTGATCTCAGATCAGCTGCAGAGACGTAGGGCTCGTTCTGCAGATAGCGCTCAAGCTCAAGACAAGTCTGTAAGAGAGAAAAGGTCAATCAGTGACGCAAACGCCAACGGGAAAACATGCACTATATGCATTTAATAGCATAACAAACGGTGAACATTCCAAATGAAAAATTCTAAAATGAAACGGAAAATTAATTTTTTCCACCTTAATGTCATTTAAACATGCATGACTTCTGTGGAACACTAAATGTGAGGTTTAGCAGAATTTCAGAGGTGCTCTTTTCTATACTAAGAGAGTATAAAAGTTCTAAAAATGACAAAGTTACCATAAGTAGTCCATACTCAAGTATCAGTCAATAATGTATTCAATTTCGGTTTATTCCACTCACGTGATCATTTTTGGCAATTTTCTGAGTGTTTTGGAGAAGAATGCCTCTGAGATTCAGCAAATCTGACTATCTGGTCTGTAATTACATGAGCATGAGTAAATGATGACAGGATTTTTGCATGCCACATTCTTTGTAGCCAAGACTTTAAGTTATATGTCTGTATGTAAACTACATAAAAAGTAAATAAGCCTACCTTGAGAGATTTTCACTAGAGTAAAAAGTATGACAACTAACCTCTTATGTGTGTATTTTTTAAATTTAAAGTTATTTACAGTTCAACAGTTTGGGGTCAGTAAGATTTCATTTAAAAAAAAAGAAAAAAAGAAATTGCATTAAATTGATCAGTAAAAACATTTATGATGCAAAGAAAATCCATTACAAAAAAATACTGTTCTTTTTAACAAAAATTTTAATGTTTCACGATTTCCACAAAAATATGAAGCAGCATTTCACGATTTCCACAAAAATATGAAGCAGCATAACTGTTTTCAACATTTATAGTAATAAGATATGTTTCTTGAGCAGCAAATCAGCATTTAGAATGATTTCTGAAGGATCACATGACTCTGAAGACTGGAGTAAAAATGCTGAAAATTCTTTACCATCAGAGGAATAAATTACATTTTAATATGTATTAAAATAGAACTGTTATTGTCATTTGTAATAATATTTCATGATAGTACTGTTTTTTTATGAAATAAATGCAGCCATAATAAGAGCATAAGAGACAATTTTTTCAAAATACACTCACACTGTAGAACGAGAAAATTTTCTTTTATACTGGTAAAAAGAAAACTCATTCGGTTTGACTGCTAAATTAAAATCACATATCAAAGTCGGATAGATAATTATTTTTTATTTTTTTTATTTAGTTGCAATAATAAGCGTTAAAAAATAAGCGTAGAAAATGTTATATACAAATAAAATCAGATATTATATCGCTTCTTTGCTTTTATTACTCCCATGTTTGATCAAAGTATTCGAAAAATAAAACAGGTTGTTTAAACTTTACAGTACCTGTTGCCAGTACTCCTCCAAAGATGGCAGTGCGGACAGGTATCCCGTGTCAAGGACACTCTGCAGCTCCTGGAAAATACTGCACATGGGAATTACATCCATATCCCTCCCACGCTAGATCTGTCAAACCCAGCTGGGAATCCTGGAAAAGGCGTTTTCCCGCCGTGTCTTCGTGCGCGCAGGGAAGGCAACAGCTTGTTTCTCTTTAACGGACGCTCGGCTGCACAGAAGCGCTGCACACTTTGCAAAGTTGCAAACTTCCCATTTCAAAACAAGCGAAACACGTTGAGCGTCGACACCAGCGGTGAGCGGGCCAATCAGAGGCTTCTGCTAGTGCCACGCCCACCGTTTCGACTCCACCCACTGGGTGTGTCATTAGTTATCGGTGTGACTCTCTGGGTGATGATTGGTGGGTTGAAGTTGGCGCTATTTCTGGGGAGGTATATAAACATACTCTTTTCATTTGAGGAAGTAATATTTGTGGTAGGCATTTCTACACTTGTTGCTTTCATATTTAAACTGGTGCAACTTTTTTTTAATTTTTTTTATTGTTAACCAAATTTAATAATAGCTATCTTTCTGCTAAAGCATTTTCCTGATACGTACAAGAAGGTTAAAAGAAGACGTTTTGGAGGGCTGAGACTTAAAAAATTATGCAAAAGTATTATCTTGCAAGTTGTTCATCGGACATGGCCGCTTATGATCTGAAATAATGTTACATCCTCTTAACTGTTTTGAGCATAGACAATGCACTATCCAAACTTAAATGCTTGTAATTCAAGAATGATATAGGCTACTTTATTGTATTACAGAATACTGTATTATAAAGTATTTGGAATACTCTTTTTAAAGGAGACAAGCAGCAGATCACCAGCGGTGAGCGGGCCAATCAGAGGCTCACCGCTGAGCGGGCCGCTGACGTGAAAGCACTTAAAAAAATGAAAGTTATTACGGTAAAGCAAATGTAGGCTACTATACATTTTTATTTTATAAAAAAAAATATATATTCTCTCAAAAATGTATGACATCAAAGCCATACGTCTAACCAAGTTGTGTCCCAAATTTGAAGTTGATATAACAAAAATTGAAGTTCGATTTGAGGCGTAATACCAAAAATAGCCACCAGGAGATCCCAACCATTGAATATTTTTTGATGCCTTACATGTACTGTTTCCATGGTAACGCAATCTCGAATTTCAAAACCATTTTCACAGGATGGATTTTGAGTGTTTAAGCTTTCGAATGCAACCTAATGATACCTGATGGTTACTAACGTATGTGATAGGGGAAAAAAGTGTCAAGTGTCCTGCAGTGAATGGATTAAATTTAAGTCTTTTGAAGTCTTATTTGTGAGAAGAAGGGATTGACATTAAAGTCATTATTCATCTTTCCCTTCAAATGAGCAGGATCATTGAATCACTGATTTCAATGATTCTCTGTCTTGTGAACTGGATCAGACTGATTCATAAACAAATCGCTGGGTCAAATGATTTCCTGAAAGCATCTGCTTTAAAGTTCCCATGAAACCAAAATAAGTTTTTTTTTTTTTTTTTTTTTGCCTTTTAGTATGAATATGTTAGCCTTACTGTTATCTATAAGCTAGTGAAGGATTATATTAGGAGGAGAAACGGTTAGGAAGAAACTGCGGCTTTACCGAGGTCAACGGCTCTGGTAGTGCTGTGGTATAAACTAAACGCTATTGGCTATTTTTAAAAAGGGGAGGGGCTGTTCGATATGTCGCTCCTGTCTTCCTGTTTCAGTGGAAATTACGTCAACACATTGAATAATGCTGCGGGTTTCAAGGCACTTCAGTGGACCTTTAAAATAATGATTTTTTTTAAATAAATTACAACTCTAATTTTAAATATACAGAGCCACACACACACTGCATTATTCCATGCATTGCATACTCTATTGTTGCTTTTCCACTGCGTGGTACGACTCTGCTCGGCTCATCTTGGCTCGGTTTGCTTTTCCACCGCAGTTTAGTACAGTGGGTGGGATTATAGATTGATTGTTATAGTTGTGCCACCACCTTGTCTACTGACCGCGATACAGACATTTCTTTTTTTGAAGTTGTGTGCCACCACGGTCGTTTAAAGCAAGTCGTTTAAAAATGTTAGGCGAACAAAAGATACTGTAGTGGCTGTTGCTGACTATTTAAATCTAGCGGGTTTGGTGTCTCGTGTTGCAAATCTAATGACGCTGCTGGTTGTGACGATTCTATCTGACCAATCAGTGACCTGCAGTATTTACACGTCATATTATATTATCGGAACGGTTCGCTTAGAACCGAGGTGGTACTAAAAAAAGTACCAGGTTCTAGGTACTGTACACAATGGAAAACCACCCAAAAGTGAGCCATACTGAGCCGTACCATGCATTGTGTACATCCACCGTATGTACATACAAACATATATGAAAAACTGAGTAGTTTTGACATTTCCTACATGACACTTTCAAACTAGCTCAAACTACACACCCTTACACACCAAAAACAATTATTCTGGGAATAGGGAGTTTCCCGCAACTACAACGATAACAGCACAGAAGAATGATATTGTTGGAATCACTTTCAGAACTATTTTTTTCCCCCCAGCTAATGAATGTTAAAGACATTGACAGCCAATCAGAATCCATTCTGCCTTAAAGAGTTCGAGGATTTAAAGTGGCAGACAACATAACTGCAGCGCTCACTTATAATGAACAGAACATTATTGTTCTTTGCTGTGAGCGCTAATTTTGTTATAATCTTTTAAGTTTTCGTTTTTAGTGAGAACAGACCTTAACAGTGTAACTGTCATAATCCCAGCCTGTGTTCCCCTTTCTTTTGTGAGGACTTTTGTTATTTCCTGTCTGGTGCCATGCTTTGTAGTTTTTCATGTTGATTAGTCTACCCAGGTGTGTCTTGTTAGTTCCCTTGGTTACCCTAGTGTGACAAATACACATGACAATTAACCACTCCCCCTTGTTATCTTGTTTTCCTTTGTGTATATATACCCCAGTGTTTCTCTCCTTTCTCGTCTAGTGTTGCCAATATACGGTTGTATCATGTGCGTTTGTTGTAGCGCCTTGTTCATGTGCCTGGATTTGTCTTGTTCCTTGTCTAGAGGTTCAGTTGTCCTGTTTTAATAAATGTTTACTGCACTTGGATCCAACGCCTCTTGTCTGCAGCAGCCACATTACAGTTACATTAGTTAATGTTCATCATCAGAGCTACTACAGCAGGGAACTAGACAATCTGAGTAACAAGTGTATGGAGGGCATTTGAGGGTGAGATCAGAATCAGTTGTTTGCTATTGTGAAAAGCCTTGAATTAGAGGACTACTGAAAGTAAATCACTGGAAGCATGTACACAAACCTGAACCCATATATTTTTTACCTCATAAAATCACTGAGGCATGTCAGTCTGTTTACAATCATTATTTTCCTCCTTATCAAGGCTCTTTGAATGGATAATGCACATTTACACACACACACATACACATGCACCAACATGCAGAAACACAGGGAAGGGAGAGCACTGGTGACTCATATTTTCTGCGATTACACTCTCTCTCTCTCACACACACACACACACACACACACACACACACACACACACACACACACTTTCAGAGATAAAGTCTTTTACAACATAATTCAAAATAACAGAGATTGTTTTTATGGTAAATCATGACTAGTAATGGGAAGACATCCACAATCACAAATAAGTAGACATACCCACAACACAATAAATGCACTATATAAACAAAAAAGTGCGGGAAAAAAAATGCAAAATCAACAACATTGACAAAAAATAAATAAAATGTAAACCATATAACTGGTATAAAATTCCAAAACAACTCATTGAGTTATTCACACAAATTGCACTATACAAAACAACAGTGTGTGACGGAAGACCTGCTGCTTTTGCATAGTTTGTATCAAACTGGCAGCTCCAGTAAGATGAAAAGATTTATCTTGAACACTGCCATGGAAATTACGTATAAACCTGAACTAATTAATCAATAAAAAAATAATTTATACCTGTATAGAGTTGAGCGTACAACCGTTGTACACTCGTTATTACGTTGCATTGTGGGATTGAATGAGTGCACTAGATAACGTCCACTATGGTTTCGGACACCACTACTAAGGGTATGGGGGGCGATTTCGAACACAACCTAAGCCTATTTTTGTTTTGCTGCAGCTGTTTATGTTTATTTTACGATTAAAGTTATGTTTAACGGTTCCAGCCTCATTATCTGAACTTATTTGTTATAGTAAAGTTTGATCATTTTAATTCACGTTATTTTATTTCATTCTAACAAGTGCTGAAATATGAACGCAGCGCAGATTTACTTGGTCAAAACAATCATACTAAATTGCATTTGAGTGTTGAAAGTTATGTAACATTACATAATATATAATATAAATAACAATAATTAATTACTTTTCTGTTGATAAAGTAATCCAAACAGTTGCTCACCTGTCTAATAAAACACATTATATATTAAAGCGTCTGTGGCGTTTCCATGGATTCTACAGAAATCGAGGGTAAGGTGGATATGATGTCATTGACAGGCGCCGCAATGACACTGGCCGTTACACTGTTTAAAATAGCTGATTTCTCTGGATTTAAACATTGTTGGAAACATTTATGATAATGTAAGTAGCCTAAATAATATATATATAACACTGTTCTAGTGATTTTCCAATATTTTAGTGCAAATACTAAAAGCGTACATTTACCGTACATATTGTGTCTTTAAAAAGAAGCCTCCTCAGAAACTTTGGGAAATGTAGTTTTATTCATATGCTAATTTCCCATGATCCCTCATACCAAGCCTGACAGAACACATTGCTAATAAGATGGAGTTTAAGGGAAGTGAAAAAAGACATACAAGACTACACAAGTTTGAATGCTCAGCCAAGTGTGTGTGAGGTGTGTGTGTGTGCCTGAACGTGAGAGCATATTGTTCTGTTACGAGACTGTCAACGTGATTGGGAAATGTTCCTTACAAGGGATTGCCATTGTAAAATTGATGACATGAATTTTGCAACATTATTGTATCTTGATGTATTGAGCTGGTATTGTATTCTTCTGTACTTGTGTAGTTATGTTCCTAAAAGGTGGGGTTCAGCAGATTTGGGATATGTCTCTTTGTTGTGTAGTCAGAGGGATTACTAAAATACCATGAATGTGTGTGTACATGTATGAGTGTGTGTGTCAGCTTAGTTCCAGCTTGCTAATGTAATACTATTTTTACATGCATAAACCAGGACACATAAAGGATTATTAGGAACACCTGTTCAATTTCTCATTAATGCAATTATCTAATCAACCAATCACATGGCAGTTGCTTCAATGTATTTAGGAGTGTGGTCCTGGTCAAGACAATCTCCTGAACTCCAAACTGAATGTCAGAATGGGAAAGAAAGGTGATTTTAGCAATTTTGAGCGTGGCATGGTTGTTGGTGCCAGACGGGCCGGTCTGAATATTTCACAATCTGCTCAGTTACTGGGATTTTCACACACAACCACTTCTAGGGTTTACAAAGAATGGTGTGAAAAGGGAAAAACATCCAGTATGCGGCAGTCCTGTGGGTGAAAATGCCTTGTTGATGCTAGAGGTCAGAGGAGAATGGGCCGACTGATTCAAGCTGATAGAAGAGCAACTTTGACTGAAATAACCACTCGTTACAACCGAGGTATGCAGCAAAGCATTTGTGAAGCCACAACACGCACAACCTTGAGGCGGATGAGCTACAACAGCAGAAGACCCCACCGGGTACCACTCATCTCCTCTACAAATAGGAAAAAGAGGCTACAAGAGCAAGAGCTCACCAAAATTGGACAGTTGAATACTGGAAAAATGTTGCCTGGTCTGATGAGTCTCGATTTCTGTTGAGACATTCAGATGGTAGAGTCAGAATTTGGCGTAAACAGAATGAGAACATGGATCCATCATGCCTTACCACTGTGCAGGCTGGTGGTGGTGGTGTAATGGTGTGAGGGATGTTTTCTTGGCACACTTTAGGCCCCTTAGTGCCAATTGGGCATCGTTTAAATACCACGGCCTACCTGAGCATTGTTTCTGGCCATGTCCATCCCTTTATGGCCACCATGTACCCGTCCTCTGATGGCTACTTCCAGCAGGATAATGCACCATGTCACAAAGCTCGAATCATTTCAAATTGGTTTCTTGAACATGACAATGAGTTCACTGTACTAAAATGGCCCCCACAGTCACCAGATCTCAACCCAATAGAGCATCTTTGGGATGTGGTGGAACGGGAGCTTCGTGCCCTGGATGTGCATCCCACAAATCTCCATCAACTGCAAGATGCTATCCTATCAATATGGGCCAACATTTCTAAAGAATGCTTTCAGAACCTTGTTGAATCAATGCCACGTAGAATTAAGGCAGTTCTGAAGGCGAAAGGGGGACAAACACAGTATTAGTATGGTGTTCCTAATAATCCTTTAGGTGAGTGTATACCTGCACAGTGTACACATATACCTGGAATCTTATTAAGTCTCAATGTGTCATATCATATTGTTAGTTTTATTTTCTATTCAAAGACACATTTATTAAGTAATAGTAGAAGTAAACAATCATTCAAAGGAAGAAAGAGGGAGAGGGTTAAAGCAAACTGGAAAGTAACTGCATCACTGATCTTCACAGGTTCCTTGTGCCCATATTTACCTGCATGTGTCATACTTGGATGACAGTCGCACTAAATTAAACATGCAATGCCGTAATGTAGTCAAGTCAAGTCAAGTCAAGTCAAATATATTTATATAGCGCTTTTCACAATACAGATTGTATCAAAGCTGCTTCACAGTATCAGTCAAAACAACTTAACGTTTGTTTGTTACTGGAAAAAAGACATCCAAGTTTGGTAGAGCTGATCAATGGTATGATTGGTTAATTAATTTGAATATCCCCAACTGAGCAAGCCAAAGGCAACAGTGGCAAGGAACCGAAAAAACTCCATCCAGTGACCTAAAGGTGTCCTAACACACCATCAGATGACCCAATGGAGAAAAAAAAAACCTTGGGAGAACCCAGGCTCAGTCGGGGCCAGTTCTCCTCTGGCGTTTATGAACTAGAGGTCGAATTTACCAACATGACATCATGACTTTTGCGTAAACAGACACGCCACTTTCAAGTCAAGTTGCGTGTTATCTATACGCATTTTGAGATATCCGCGTGTATGCGTGTATGTTTACGCCATTAATGTCCAAGTGATTCCGCGTATATGTACACGCCATTACATTTCCGAGCGAAACGAAGCAAAATGTAGATCTACATTTGGGGAGCGATAATTTTTTTCCCTAGGATGGTAGGGGAAGACTCATAAATGCTATTAACCCCAGTGACGGGTAGGTTTAGGGACGGGGTGGAGGTAGGTCATATATTTATATATACACAGTAATAACGTTAAGTCAACTGCGTTCATAAACACGCTGAAAAGCGATTGTGCGTGTTGATAGCACGCCAAAAATGGAAATACGAATTGGCGTGTCATACACACGCAATTTTATGAGATCAGTCTGAATTTACAGTAACTGTAAGATCAAAAATTTATATGAATGCCTGGCTAAATAGATGCGTCTTCAGTCTAGTTTTAAACTGGGACAGCGAGTCTGAGCAACGAACAATATCAGGAAGGCTATTCCAGAGCTTCGGAGCTAAATGTGAAAATGCTCTCCCTCCTTTGGTGGATCTGGATATCCTAGGAATGACCAGAAGCCTCGAATTTAGTGATCTTAAAGAGCGCGATGGATTGTAAGGCGATAGAAGATCCGTTAAATAGACTGGAGCTAAACCATTTAGAGCTTTATAAGTCAAAAGCAATACCTTGTAATTAATACGGAACTTTAGGTAACCAATGAAGTGATGATAGAATCGGTGTTATATGATTATATTTTCTTGATCTAGTAAGAACTCTAGCGGCTGCATTTTGGACTAACTGTATTGTTTATTGAAGATGCAGGACAACCAGCTAATAAAGCATTACAGTAATCTAGTCTCGAGGTCATGAATGCATGAACTAACTTTTCTGCATCAGAGACTGATAGCATATTACGTAGCTTAGCAATGTTTCTAAGGTGGAAAAAGGCTGTTTTTGTAACATATGAAATATGCTTTTCAAAAGACAGGTTGCAGTCTAATGTAACACCCAGGTCTTTTACTGTAGCGGATAAAGTAACAGGGCATCCTACTATGTTAAAGTCGTGCTGTGAAAGGTTTTGTGGTTTTTACAACCGATAAGTATTACCTCTGTCTTGTCTGGATTTAATATAAGAAAATTACGCGTCATCCAATCTTTTATATCTTTAACACAATCTGTCAATTTAGATAATTTAGCGTATTCATCTGGCCGTGATGAAATATATATTTGAGTGTCATCAGCATAACAATGGAAACTAATTCCATGTTTCCTTAGAATATTACCAAGTGGCAGCATATATATTGAGAATAATAAAGGGCCTAACACAGATCCCTGCGGCACTCCATAGTTTGCCGAAGTTATGATCGATTTTTCTCCATTTAAGTAGACGAAATGGTAGCGGTCAGATAAGTATGACCTGAACCAGCTTAATGCTTGTCCTTGAACACCAGTGTAATTTTGTAGTCGATCTAAGAGTATTGTGTGATCTGTGTCGAACGCAGAACTAAGATCAAGTAAAACTAGTACTGAGATACAGCCTTGGTCCGAAGCTAAAAGTAAATCATTTGTGATTCTAACAAGCGCAGTTTCAGTGCTATGATGTGGCCTGAATCCAGACTGAAACTTTTCATAGATGTCGTTTTCTTGCAAGAAAGAGCCGAGTTGACTAGACACAACTTTTATTATATTTTTGACATAAATGGAAGATTCGAAATGGGTCTGTAATTTGCTAGGTTATTTGGATCTAAATGTGGTTTCTTAATAAGAGGTTTTATAACAGCCAGCTTGAACGTTCTTGGAACATGACCTAAAGATAAAGATGAGTTAATAATATTGAGAAGAGGCTCTTCCACTACAGGTAACACTTCTTTCAGTAGTTCAGTTGGTATAGGATCTAATAAACACGTTGTTGTTTTAGATGAAGTGATAAGTTTATTTAACTCTTTTTGTTCTATGGTTGTAAAGCATTGTAATTGTTCTTGCGGGGTGATAATTGCGGCTGAATTATAAGGCGCGAGCAAAGATTGAACGTTTACGATTTTGATTCTGATGCTTTCAATTTTCTCGGTGAAGAAGTTCATGAAATCATTACTAGCCTACTAAACTGTAACGAGGTATTTTGTTCAGACGACATCTGTTTATTTGTTAGTCTAGCCACGGTATTAAATAAAAACCTTGGATTATTTCGGTTGTTTTCTATTAATTTGCTGAGGTGCTCAGCCCTGGCCGTTTTAAGGGCCTTTTTATAACGTGACATACTGTCTTTCCACGCGATTCTAAAGACCTCTAAATTAGTTTTTTTCCACTTACGCTCTAAATTACGGGTTTCTCTCTTTAAAACATACGTAGTATTATTGTACCATGGTGCTATACTTTTTTCTCTGACCTTTTTTAATCTAATGGGTGCAACAATATCCTATGTTCTAGAGAATGGTGCTCATAGTGCTAGTTCATCTAGTTGATCTGTTTGTTTGGGTTCAGGCAGCAGCTGAGACAGATCAGATAAGCTATTTGAGAAATAGTCTATGGTGGATGGAAGAATTGTTCTACCTGGTCGATAACGTGGCGCAGCATGACATATTACAGCAGTACTTAATATGCAAGTTACCATGTAATGGTCAGTGACATCATCACTTTGTGGAATGATATCTATATCGGTTGGATCGTTTCCATATATGATATAATTAAATCGAGTGTATGATTAAGACGATGAGTTGGTCCGGTGACGTTTTGCTTGACCCCGAAGGAGTTTAATAAATCTGTAAACGCAGCCCCTAACGCATCATTTAAATTATCTAGGTGTATGTTAAAATCTCCAACAATTAATGCTTTATTGACGTTGACCAAAAGATCTGATAGAAAGTCAGCAAACTCTTTTAGGAAATCGGCGTAAGGCCCTGGAGGTCTATATACGGTAGCCAATGCTAGAGATAATAGGGATTTTTTTCTTACATCTAAGAGCGTAACATTTAGCACAAGTACTCTAAACGAATTAAACCTATGACGAGTTTTCTGAGTAACATTAAGGATATCTCTGTAGATTGTTGCAACACCGCCGCCACGACCGATCAGACGGGGCTCATGCTTATAACAGTATCCTGGCGGAGTAGACTCATTTAGACCGAAATAATCATTTGGTTTAAATTATCATCTGTGACCATTTCATTTACAATAACCGCCTTAGGTGTTTAGAAGACCTAGCGAATGTTTAGAAGACCTAGCTTTAGGAATTGTTTTTGTTCACTAATAGCGAGATTTTTTGTTTTAATAACAATTAGATTTTTTCTAGATCCCGCAGTAGATTTAATAATTGATCTTAGTAAACGAAACTCGTTCAAGCAGTAGTGTAGGTATACATTTACATTTATTCATTTAGCTGACGCTTTTATCCAAAGCGACTTACAATTGCTATATATGTCAGAGGTCGCACGCCTCTGGAGCAACTAGGGGTTAAGTGTCTTGCTCAGGGACACAATGGTGTCTCACAGTGGATTCGAACCCGGGTCTCTCACACCATAGGTCTGTGTCTCATCCACTGCGCCATCACCACCCCGACACTACTGCTTGAAATGTGACACTGCAGTAGTCACTACTTTTCTTTCTTTTATTTATTTATTGTGCGCAGCAGACTAGTATTCTCACAAGTCACAATATTGACACATCCATGAAATATATCTTTGAAAATCTCTAAAACAACAGAGGCAAACATAGACATAAATAGGCGAACAGACATAAATAGAATGATCAACAGACTGAACAATAGACAGAATGAACGATGAGCAATAGGCAGATTGACCAATAGAATGAAAGAGATTGAAAGATAGACAGAACGACAGATAGAAAGCAAATAGTCTTTCAATGAGTCTTATTAGCCTTACTGTTATGGTAACAGTAAGAATCCCTCGAGGTTTGTACATCCATCATGGACACTGAGCACAATTCTGCATAATCTTCAGATTATTTTGTTTAAGCAATAACCTTCTTGAGTGTTTGGATACATCCTTGAATCAACCAGTCTGTTGTACACACACACACACACACACACACACACACATGATCGGACTTGTTTTAAAGGGCGTTTTTGTTCTTAGAAACAGATTCCTTTTTTGTAGCAACTGCTTTGTTTTGTTTGTAATTTGTCTGTTCCTAGTAGATTTAAGCAAGCATATTGTACATACCTAAAGCTTGAGACATTCTCTTGTTCTGTTATTATTCTAGACTTCTTTAGAACATCCACTGTAATAATAAATGTGGTTCCAGTCTGGGCTCGACATCAACACCATGTTGTTGTTTTATGAGATCCTTTATGATATGCTTGGTGCTTTGATGTTCTGTCATCCAATTCAAACGTTCTGCCTTTATAAACGAGACTTGTTTTATTTTCTCAGGAAAGCTAAACCATTACCAAGAATCACCTCAACCCACATGCTGTTGTGACAATGACGATGCTCTCCGTTAACATCCTGAAATTCCTAGAATATGTGCCATATCTGCATCACTTTGTACAATTAACCTGCGCTGACTCGTTCACAGGCCCGGGATATACACATGAAAGTGCTGATGGGTGCACAACAGATTTAACAGGACTCACTGTCCCACACACACTGTGTTTCACAGATGTGTATGTCTGTCTGTCTATCTGTCTGTCTGTCTGTCTGTCTGTCTGTCTGTCTGTCTGTCTGTCTGTCTATCTATCTATATATCTCTCCATCCATCCATCTATTTGTGTTATAGCAGATTGTATAAAAAATGGTTCTCTAAAATGATTTATAGAATTGGCCTTGCGGTACGTTAGGAACACTATCATGTTGATATGTCTGCCCTATGAAATATATTTGATATTTCAGCAGTGTGTTTGTCAAGTAAGCAGAAAGCTCAGTAACAGAAAGAGGACAGCATGTTCTAGCTCAGACCCATCACACATTGCTCTAATGGAAGCAAGATGGGCTATAATGCAGCCTGTGTGTGTGTGTGTGTGTGTGTGTGTGTGTGTGTGTGTGTGTGTGTGTGTGTGTGTGTGTGTGTGTGTGTGTGTGTGTGTGTGTGTGAGAGAGAGAGAGTGTTTGAGAGAGAGAGAGAGAGAGAGAGAGAGAGGCAATTAATCACAAGGGTGTATCCTCACTATAATCCATAAGACACACTTGCCTATATGCCTGACAGAGATGTAATATTTGAATCTACTACTGACAGCATGGAGACCCACCCTGTAAACATACTGTATGCACACGCATACACACACACACACACGCACACACACACACACACACACACAATACCATTTTATTCTTTACTTCAAAATTTCATTATACTTAATTCAGTGTCACTTGCTGTTTCTTTGTGAAAATTGAGTTTCAGAAATTGAGAGACCTTTTTTTTCAGTGAGTGAGTCATCAACAAAATGAGAAACTAAACCTTTAACATAACTATGTATGTCTTTCCTTGATATTCATCTTTTTTTTCACTCTCAATATGTTAATAAATGTTTTTAATTAGTATGTTTCTATACCTTGTTTATTAATTGTAATGTTGATTAATGTTTTTCTCTCTCAGTCATTTAACAGACTGAGAATGTTTCTTAATGAATGTTTGGGTCTCAATGTCTTGCATGCATTTCATGTGGTAGAAATCAATGGAGTTGTCAGGTCTATTTCAGTGGAACTGGCGCTCTCTAGTGGCCCAAAGTCTTCAACGCTTCAAACGTTTTTTTAAGCATAACCCTGTAATGGCTGGAGAATTAACACTAATATTTTGCCAAAATCAACTAAATGGAAAAATCAGGAAAGTGGTTAAAAATGATTTTTTAAATAATACTAACTTTTAACATTAAGATCAGAGGAACCTACACGTATCTTCTAAAAAACAACAACAACAACAACTATCCACTCTGTTTAATTTATCAGACAAATGCACTAACTGAGCCTGGTTTCTCCCAAGATTTTTCTTTCTTTCTCCATTTCTGCCACCAGATGAAGTTTGCTTCTTTCTTTGCCACTCTCGCATTTGGCTCGCTCAGTTGGGAATGGGAAACAGCAGTATTTGACTGATATTATTGGATGAGAACTGAATTGAGCTGGATGATGACATCACTGTTTTATGCAGGGCTGATTATAGCGGAGTTAAACTCATTCCATGATGAACTATTCTTGAACCAAACTGAATCAACACTGAACTGACTTCAGCGGAATAATGACACTATTGTCTTTTTTAGAATTGAACTCAGTTTGCATCATTGTTAATTATTTTCCTGTTTATCCATGTAAAGCTGCTTTGAAACAATCTATTGTATAACGCTCTAAATAAAAAGAAGACTTGACTTGATTACACATATTATTGGGAATCTTAAAGTAAAAATTTCAAAATACAAAATATAAGAGCTTGACATAAATGAAAGCTTGAGTCAATTTTTAATTTTTAATTAATAGACCTAAAATAAAGACTAAATAGATTCTCTTGTTCATCTTGTTAATGTTAAAATAACACACCTGTCATGTTCTTCACAACACTGCAGTCTCATTGACTGATCCGTGACAGATCTGTCCAATCACAGCATTGCCACACCCACCTCAGCCCTCTATAAAAGTGTAGTTCTCTAGTGTAGTTTTACACACAGCAGCTGTACCTGACAACTGGACGGGCTAAGACACAAAAACTACTGAAGAATCTAGAACAAATATAGGTATGTTTTTTAAAGTTTTTTTTCTTTTTCATATTTATAACTTATGCTCTAATATATTTTTTATAATAGATTTTATTTATACGATTTGCAATTTATAGTACAAAGAAGACCAAGCTATTAGACTGAAAATATGAAACACTTAGGGGTGTAAAAAATGTTCATCTGCATCAATCTGATAACGACAACTTTTATAGTTTTATTACTTATAATAGATTTTGCAATGCAAAAAAAGTGCTGCAGAGACAATCTCAGATTATATGCTCACTTTCACGAGAGACATGAACAGTAAAATGTGCACAAATTAAATGTCTTAAATCCAGTATTGTTGAAGTAGGCCTATTACAATTCTATTGACAACAATAAAATGTACGCCTGCGAGTGCAAGATAAAGACTGAAAGTTTTAAATGCATTCAATATTTCTACAAAAAAACAAATACAATTTTCGTTTCAGTGGAATTTTAAAATTAAATTTATGCAGTTAGCAGTTTCCATGACAAAGCTTCTGCAAATCTCGACCAAATTGCAAAATTGTTAGGCTACTGAATTGTCATGAGAGTAATATTTTACACCCCATTACATATTAGCAGGACATTTGTGATGAATTTACTTTGTAGATTTCTAATTCTTTAACAGACTTCTAATTTCTCTAACAGACTTCTAACAGTCTCTCTCTCTCTCTCTCTCTCTCTCTCTCTCTCTCTCTCTCTCTCATCTTGCATAACAGATTTAAATCTTCAAAACTTTGAAAATGGGAAATGATAACTCTGCTGAAGAACGTAGAAGAGCTGAAGAAGCTGAGCACCACCGCTACAGAGCTGAAATGGAAAAATCGAGTTTGGCGGCGGACCTTCACAGAGTAAGACAAGAAAGTGAAATAGAGAGATTGAGACAGCAGGCAAACGCAGCGGAGGAGCGCAACAGAAGCGAAGCAGAAAGACGAGTACTGGAACAATATTATAAAATAGAAAATGAGAGAAACATGCAGAGATTGAAAGAAGACGAGAAGAAGAAAATCGACAGGGACAACAGATGTAAAGAGCAAGAAGAAAGGAAAAGAATTCACATAGAGAAGCAAAATGCACAAAAAGACGACAGTAAAAAGATCTGATGGGTTTATAACGTTTTATTTGATTTTTTTTTTTTAATTACAATTGCTAACATGCGTTTATTTCTTCTAAACTCTTGCATAGCAATACACCGTACATCACAATTGGCCACAGTTAATTTTCTGGCCAAAACCACATTTTTGTTAAATAAATACAAACTACCGGTACATTTCAAAATGCTAAAAACTTTTTTTGCTAACTCTATCAAATCACAGCAAACCCGACTCAAAATTGAATCATTCTGTCAAAACTCTAGCACGGGTTTTCTATCCAACATGAACATATTGTCAATCATTGCAGAACAACTGTCAAAATACTAACAATTGATGGCATTATGAAAACTGCATTACTTGTCATGTTTAAGTTCTACCTGCAGACAATATGAAATCCATAGTTTTTTTTATAACTCAGTTTCCTTTTAATGTAAGCCGTTCTATATTTTTGGTTGAGTGTTGAATGAGTGCAATCTAAAAGTAAATGAGTACAGTAAAAAAAGAAGAAGAAAGTAAGAGATTTGCTCAGGGCAGCCACTGGTCAAATGGGTCCCCTATATGCAGAACTTCAGTTGAAATCTCTTTCTGGGGGTGCTGTGTTTTACTGAAATGAAAACATGAAATTGCTGCCATTTGGTTACTGTGAAAACTTGTTTTCCCAACAGAATAAAAAAGTGTAAAAGGTAATTGTGACTTTTTATCTCAGAATTGTGAGATAAAAAGTCACAATTACCTTTTTTATTTTCTATTCCATGGCAGAAGTAAGCTTTCATAGGTTCCACGTGTAAGGGGAAAAACAAAGATGCACAGTCCAGCACACATTCTTCCACCTCTCCTCTACCTCTTGCTCTCCCTTGTCCTGATCCAACTACTCCACTTCTCCCTCCATCAACTATTTCTCTCCCTCACCCCAGACATTATTTTTCTCTGTCTCTGCCCCTCTGTGTTTTTGCATCCACATTGATCAAAACCAATTCAATAGGTAATTCAGTCCTATTTTACTGTGTATGTCCAAGTAATGGAAAGAACTTCAACACCTGACTATGCCTCTAAATGAGATTGGAATAATCTATTACTCAATATTTCAGTGATCTCATACCTAAAAACGCTTATCAGTTGTTTCAATATTTTTTCTAAATACTTTCAGTACTTTTGAGCTGATGCTGTTGGAACATTAGGTCTTCAATTCTGTCATGCTGTATTTAAGGATCTGTGAATAATACCAGAAGGATCCATGAGTTTGGTATTAAAAAGAAAATCTAAGTATTTTAGAAACATGTTAATTGACTGTATTGTGTGAAAACAGCATGAATTGTGTTACTATGGTTACAACAGACAGATGTCTACTAATTGAGTTTAGAGTTTTGAAAATTTGGCTACAGTTTGGACAAACAATGTTCTATTCATCATACAGAAATATCATCTAGATTCTAGATGCACATCACCTAAAACATTTTGTGAATATTTTATTTTTCTTCTTCCCTACGTCTACTGTAAAGCACTTTGTGAACACTATGTTTTAAAAGATGCCATATAAATAAAGTTTTACATTTTATGTCTCCAAATATGAGTATGCATAACTTTTAAAAACAATGCTCAGCCTTTTTAGTTTTTGAATTGTGCATGACATGCATAATCAAAGTTTGCTTTTCTATAGACTTGATCCTAAGACATACACACTCATAAATCATAAAAGACAGTAGTCACGTTTTATTATATATTTGGTGAACACAATTTATTTGCTTCTATTCAATGGCCGGAT
This sequence comes from Tiaroga cobitis, assembly GCA_030578255.1. NCBI lineage: Eukaryota > Metazoa > Chordata > Actinopteri > Cypriniformes > Leuciscidae > Tiaroga > Tiaroga cobitis. Next base: position 47,002,716 of record CM060592.1, on the reverse strand, counting down.
GACATTACAGTCCGTGTCAGATTGTCTTTTCCACAACCTCTTAAGTCATTACACTGGAGTAACAGTAGAAGTATAGTATGCACTTCTGCACTTGGTATTAAATACTAAACTGAGTCTTTAGCATTGAAAATGATTGTTGTTGTGAAGCAAGTAAAGTCCCCATTCAGAAGCTTTTAGTAACTACTAGCTAGTTTGTAACTAATTCTGTACTTTATTTGGTTATGAGAAAATTTTATGTTGTGCCTCCTACTCAGAGACCGGTTAACTTTCCCTTTGGGAAAACTGATGTTAATGTTTGCCATTATTGCATTAACTCTGGACATTGGAAAAATTAATGTCCGGTGTTGGCAGGCAAACTGAGGTTGTGATGTAGAAAGGTAAAATCGGTTGTTCCTACATTACTGGCGTTTCTATAATTCTGGGGAATATTTTGGCAGGGGGGCAAGTGTGGAGAGATGTTGTTCCTGTAGTTTCGTTTACTCCGTTGAAAGAGCAAACTGATGGGTAGGTGCGAGAATTCCCTGAAGTGTTTGTCTTGTGCCATAAAATACGCAATGAGTCGTACTTTATCATCTGATTGTGTAGAAGTGTCCAAACTTTATCTGTTTTCTCTCCTTTTTCTCGTAGTGAATTAGTGACTGCGTATCAGAAAGATTCTACTTTACAAGTCTTGTTTGCTGCAAAATTTTTCAGACTATGTTAATTGTTTTCGTATGTGTTTGGTTTTGGCAGGACAAAAAGCTCGAGATCATCTTGTAAAGACGCAAATAAAGATGAAAAAATTGTTTGATCACAGAGCGGATTGATCCTAATACACACACACTCATAAATCATAAAAGACAGTAGTCACTCGTTTGGTGGGCGAATTTCCCAGTCTGTTTAAAGATGTGCTGTCGCGCACCCATCTGATACACCATCATGTGGACGTCTGTGATGCGCAGCCAATACGTCAGCATTTTTATCAGGTCCCTTTTGAGAAACGAAAAGTATTAGAATCTGAGGTCCAGTATATAGTACTTGACAATGCCATAGCAGAGCATTGATTTTCTAGCTGGGCATTGCCTTCCTTGTTAGTAAAGAAATCGGATAGTACACACAGGTTCTGAACGGATTACTGAAAGTTAAATAAAATAACCAGGCCTGATGCGTTTCCTCTTCCCCGGATGGAGGACTGCGTTGACCAAGTTGGTGAGTAAACTGGATCTCTTAAAAGGGTTCAGGCAAGTGCCGTTAACAACACGTGCCCAAGAGTTAACCGCTTTTATTACGCCATCAGGGTTATACTCATATTCTGTAATGAGTTTTTGTTGCAAAACACGGCTGCAACTTTTCAGAGATGAATGAATCAGGTGGTCTTGGGTTTGGAGGGATGCACTGTTTATTTGGATAATGTTATTATTTTTAGTGATACGTGGGAGCAGCATCTTCAGTGTTTACGGGCATTGTTTGATTGTCTGGTTGAAGGGCGCCTTACAGTCAACCTGTAAAATGTGAATTTGCCAAGGCCACAGTGAAATACTTGGGTAAGGAGGGGGGACAGGCTGAAGTACGTCCTCTCCGAGCTGAAGTTTCGGCTATTGAAGGTTTTCCTCCACCAATGACCAGGTCTATTGGTTACAATAGAAGCTTTTTTCCAAATTTTCCATTATTGTTTCTCTGTTGACTGATATGTTGAAAGACTCTACGAAGTTTAAGTGGACATCTTACGGTCAGAGGGCTTTTGACAACATGAAATTGTTACAAACGACAGCTCCAGTCCTCACGGCACCCAAGTTTGATCAGCCTTTTAAAAATCAATCGGATTTTTACAATCGGATAAAGACGGAATGGGCCATCCAGTATGTTACTTTTCTCGAAAATGTAATCAAAGAAATTATTCCATTATAAAGAAAGAAGCTTTGGGTATGTTCTGGGCACTCAAGCATTTTGATGTTTATGTTAAAGGAGGCGCAGAGGTGTTGGTGTACTCAGATCATAATAATCCTCTGCCATTTTTGTATTCATTGCAAAGTCCTAATCAACATTAGATGTAGTTGGTTTTATTTTTACAACCTTATAATTTGAATATTCAAGAAATCAGGGGGGTTGATAATATTAAGGCTGATGCATAACTTGTACTTTTAATATGTCCGAGTAATGGTTGATTTATATGCCTATTCCTATGCTCCAGTCTCTACCATTTTTCTCCATCTCCTTAAATTGCTTTCAGGACCCGGATTGCCGGGGATGGAGATGATGGGTGAGGTGGAAGGGTTAGTGGGACGAGTCAGTTTTCTCAATCATAGGTCCTAATTTGCTTTATTGTACTTTACAAAACTTGTACTTCATATGATTCATGTCTCTGTATGCAGTCTGCTAATGCGGAGTGGAAATTTACTGGCAAATAACTAAATTGAATACAGGCTGATAAGGAGAAGTACTACAACTTGTTTTTCAGAAACTGCACATCCTTGAAAACTGTCTATTTGTAGAAGCTATACTTGACTGCTATGAACAGAAGAGAAATTTTGAACACTGAGTACTTTTCCAATCCTAATATGGTAATATGGTATGTGCGGCAACTAAGACCCTGCACTAGGTGTATGGAAACTTATGGGTAACGATATTCAATTTGAAATGTAATATGCTCAATTAAAATGTATATTTTCCATACCAAATGTGCAACGTTTGGAACAAAATGCTCTTTCAAATTCAATAATATAATTTATATTTTCTATTTCCTACACTACTTTTAATATAATCTAAACATATTTTAACGTTTTATAAGTTGCATACAGAGACATGAATCATATGAAGTACAAGTTTTGTACAATAAAGTAAAGTATGTTGGAGGAGGCCAGAGGTGTTGGTGTACTCGGATCATGATAATCCTCTGACATTTTTGCATTCATTGCAAAGTCCTAATCAACATTAGATTTTATTATTGTTGATTAAAAAAGATTTCCCATACAAATGTGTTTCTTTTGGTTGTTTACATATAAGCTACTTGCTGCATGCCTTGAGCACAATATAGGAACGATTCTGAGGAACAAAAAATTAAAAAGGATGGCCTTTGATTGTCCATTTAACCCTCTGAGGTCTAAGGGTTTTTGGGGTCCTTGAGGTGTTCTGACATGCTCTGACATTTGTGCTTTTTTCAGTTATTTATAAATATGTTAATGGGAAAGGTGTAAATTCACTCAATATAGCACAAACTGGGCTACCGTAATTTCTGAGCAACAATTATGAAACATGTTTGTATTTTTGAGAGAATATTGCTTATGCATGCTTATTGAAAAAACTAAAACTTAAAGTGTCTGAAATAAGGCCACAAAACACATACTAAATATGTGTCCACAAGACTTTTGACTAATGAGTGTTGTTGCCTAGAATTTTTGCTTCAAAATGATCTGAAAATCATCCTGCCTAATCATTTACACAAACACATACACTGATTTAAATTTTATTAGAGACCTTTAGTTTGGAAAGGCAATATGCGTGGAGGCGTGTTCACACCTGAGAAGACAAAGGCAGGATAATGTGCCGCATAATGAGCTACATATTAATTAGCCCTTTCACACAGGTGTGTCACAGGATCCCAAAGAATGCAAGGACAAAAGAAATTATCTATATAGCCTATACATATTTTACAATTAGAAATTGTAACCAATTACAAATAGGTTACAATTACAACAAGAATTACAATTTTAACAATATTTCAAGTGTATTTCTTTGTAAAAAGTATACATTTTATCATACGTATTAAAAAAGGTAAGGATTCATTATTTTGAATATTGGAACAAACACTATAATAACATCTTAGTTGATAATTCAATATACCTACTTTATTTTTGACAAAACATCATACTATAGTATATTTAACTATGAGCAGAAATTGGTGAACAAAAGCGTACCTATTTAATGTGACAGTAGTCTTTTTTTACAGTCAAAACTTTATAATCTATCCAAAACTAATCACAAAATCGTGTCTAAACATTCATATTTAGTCTGTAATATATTGTGTATGATATATTAGTATATACATGTGAATTTGCAGCTTGTTGCTTATACAGACATTTTATTTCAACATATTTCAGTCTATTTTTACTCATCTTAGTAGGCTATAGCAATATTTGTATGTGTTGTTCATGTAAACATAACGTTTACTAATGTAGGTGCGAGAGTGAATGAACGGCACAGACACGCGCTGTATAACTGTAGTAAACAAAGCGCGCGTGCGCCTATGCCGTTCACTCATCATTTAGCCTACACACAGACACGCAATTCATATTTGAACAGTCTTTTTGCGGTTTACAGTCCGACAAATTCAATATCACGATTAGAACAAAGCACTAGAATAAATGACTTACTACATCAGCTGGATCCGTTGCTCCTCGAAATGAAACTACCAGCACTTCTGGTACATTTTCCAGGGTTAGATAATATTATTCCTCACAGCGAAAGGATACGCTGTGTACACAGCTGTACAAGATACTTACTAAACACGATGTGTTTTATAATCCAGCTGGTGGGCGTTGGCATGTTCGAACGGCTTGCCTTAGATCATTTGCGTTTGAATAGCGCGCGCTCTCCGTGGGCGTGGCACATTAACGCGTAATTAGGTGTAATGAGCTGGAAAGAAAAATACTGACATCTCTCTCTTTTCATACAGATTACATAAGCTGAGAATATTTGTTTTTATATATAAATTCATTCATTTAAAAGAAGAGAGTTCAAGCTTCATTATGGAAAAACACTTGTGCCTGTATGACAAGTATTCGCGGAATTAAATTTAATCTTAGGACGCGTTTCAGAATGGACTTCACTGACAGAGAGAAGGCAGAACGCGCATCATGTTTGTTTTTCTTTATTTGGCGAAAAGCACAACACTTTGTTTTTATTGTGAGTATCCACAAAAAATAGACACTTATCAGGATCTAATGATGTACAACACTTAATATGTAAGATCAAAATCAACAGAGTATTTTGAGTTTCTTTTGCACCACTAGCGGCGCCAGGAATTTGATTGTAGGTGGGCCTCCAGAAAACTGGATGGGCCAGTTAAAATAAGCAACAATAAAAAAAAACGGGTTCCCCTTCATCTCCGTTTCAGCGCTTTTCTGCAGCACTAAGGATAGCGTCTCAGTAGCCTACCTGTGTGGCTCTTGTGTCGCTGTCCTCAGCTCAGTGCAGTAACGTTAGCCTAACTGGGGGGTCACACACTGGACAAGAAGCGCAGCGCTGTGCCGCGTCGTGTCTAGGACAACTCGAGGTATCGCACACTGGACGCGCACTTTCTCAGTTTATGGCCAGCAATACTGTTATGTTTAAGGACATTATGGAATTAAGATAATGTCTGTACTATGTTATAATTGTACTGTACAATTAAATACAATCGTTGCTGACTTTGCAGTCTGAACACTTTACCTCAGAGCGTCCGTTAACTGAATGAATTGAGAATATCAGCTGAAAATTCGATAACATCAGCAATTTTCATTCAAGCAGCTGATTTCTGTAAATGAATATAAAACTAAATGTATACTGCAGCACAGGGTGAAGTCAGTATACATTAACGACGATTTGAGACAAATACATTTAAATTTAATATAAAACAACTGGCGCTCTGTGGCACGGCAGGATTTTGAACAAGGTCCTGAGCCGTAGACAGACGACGAATGGCGCCGCCGGTGTGTACACTCATAGAGAATAATGTGTTTGAATTTTAAAGACGCGTAGCTCGACTTCTCGTCCGGTGTGCGCGACCGCCTTAAGTCACACGTGACGTGGGGTAGAAGCCAATGATTATTTGAGAAGCTTTCACTCAAAGCTTTCCTCGGGCTGCTAGAATGAAAATCACTCACTACTCACAATGAGCGGGCCCGGACCTAAAATGGGTGGGCCCAGGCCCACCCTGGCCCAATGGTAGCGCCGCGGGTGTTTTGCACTGATAAGAAAAAAGCGAGACTATCGCGCCGGCGCGATAGCCGACCTCAGCGGGTTAAACTTCCCCTGCTTTGTTCTTAACCTAACATGCATACATGTGTAAGCAATATGTCGATGTTCTAATACTTTTTTCAGATAGTCAATGCGAACTTAGATGCAGGTACAGAACTCACACAGTCTTTTTTAAATCAAGACAAATGATTTCTCCCTTACACAAGCAAGGAATGCTGGAAAGTTCCTATGTCAACAGAACAGCTGGGAAAAAACACAATTTAGGTGTAGTGGAACATTTATTTCTTAGCATTTATTTATCTTTATTTTATATGTGATTTGTGCCTCTGTATGCAGTCTGCTAATGCTGATTGGAAATTTACTGGAAAATAACTAAATATAGGTGATAAGGAGAAGTTACAACAACTTTTTTTGCACATACTGAAACTATCCTAGCAGTGAAGTCTAGCTTCTCCAAAAGAGAGTTTCAATATGTGCAACTTTGCATAGTTAAAAAAAAAACACACAAAAAAACAGTTGTTGTAACTTCTCAATTTAACACCTATATTAAAAATCAGTTTTAATCAACAATAAAACCCGACCCACAGCCACAACTGTACACTACATTAAGTATAGCTCAGCTGTTACATGTATTAAAGCCTTAACACCAGACAGTTAACCTGTTAATAAAGCATAATGAATATGAATAAAGCATGTCCTGTTATTTAACCTGTTGTCAGCAACTGACAGTTGCAGAAAGGGTAGTTTTCCTAAATGTAAAAGACATACCTTAAATAGAACAGTACAAAACAAATGAAAAGAAGAGAGAAGAAAATGATCGGACCTCGGACTGTTGTACTGCCTCAAAAGCAATTCACTACGCTACAGAAGCGCCTTACTTCAACTGAAAACTGCTGCATTTCACAAGCATCAATGTACACAAAAGATAATAGAATTGTACCATTTTATGCACATATGATTAAGGAATGCATAAGCATTTGCCCGATGCAAAAATACAAATATCACAAGATGAAAGTTCAAACATTAATCCCAATACCATTAAAGACAGGACCCTTGAGTTGAATCGCCATTCAGATCATTTCTTAAATGTCCAGTGTAAACTGGATCTCTTAAAAAGGTACTGGCAAGAACCGTTAACAAATACGTCCCCAAGAGTTAACCGCTTTTATTACGCCATCAGGGTTATACTCATATTCTGTAATGAGTTTTTGTTGCAAAACACGGCTGCAACTTTTCAGAGATGAATGAATCAGGTGGTCTTGGGTTTGGAGGGATGCACTGTTTATTTGGATAATGTTATTATTTTTAGTGATACGTGGGAGCAGCATCTTCAGTGTTTACGGGCATTGTTTGATTGTCTGGTTGAAGGGCGCCTTACAGTCAACCTGTAAAATGTGAATTTGCCAAGGCCACAGTGAAATACTTGGGTAAGGAGGGGGGACAGGCTGAAGTACGTCCTCTCCGAGCTGAAGTTTCGGCTATTGAAGGTTTTCCTCCTCCATTGACCAGGTCTATTGTTGGTTACAATAGAAGCTTTTTTCCTAATTTTCCACTGTTGTTTCTCTGTTGACTGATATGTTGAAAGACTCTACGAAGTTTAAGTGGACATCTTACGGTCAGAGGGCTTTTGACAACATGAAATTGTTACAAACGACAGCTCCAGTCCTCACGGCACCCAAGTTTGATCAGCCTTTTAAAATCTATGTTTTGTTACAATCAGATAAAGACGGAATGGGCTTTGGGTATGTTCTGGGCACTCAAGCATTTTGATGTTTATGTTAAAGGAGGCGCAGAGGTGTTGGTGTACTCGGATCATAATAATCCTCTGACATTTTTGTATTCATTGCAAAGTAATCAACATTAGATGTAGTTGGTTTTATTTTTACAACCTTATTATTTGAATATTCAACAAATCAGAGTGGTTGATAACATTAAGGCTGATGCATAACTTGTACTTTTAATATGTCCGAGTAATGGTTGATTTATATGCCTATTCCTATGCTCCAGTCTCTACCATTTTTCTCCATCTCCTTAAATTGCTTTCAGGACCCGGATTGCCGGGGATGGAGATGATGGGTAGGTGAGGTGGAAGGGTTAGTGGGACGAGTCAGTTTTCTCATCAGGTCCTACTTTGCTTTATTGTACTTTACAAAACTTGTACTTCATATGATTCATGTCTCTGTATGCAGTCTGCTAATGCGGAGTGGAAATTTACTGGCAAATAACTAAACTGAATACAGGCTGATAAGGAGAAGTACTACAACTTGTTTTTCAGAAACTGCACATTGTCTGTCTATTTGTAGAAGCTATACTTGACTGCTATGAACAGAAGAGAAATTTTGAACACTGAGTACTTTTCCAATCCTAATATGGTATTAACTAAGACCCTGCACTAGGCGTATGGAAACTTATAGCTAACAATCTTGAATTTGAAATTTAATATGCAAAATGGCAATGTATTTCTGTATTTAAAATTGACATTTTTCCACACCAAATCGGCAACGTTTGGAACAAAATGCTCATTCAAATTCTATAAAATAATTAACATTTTCTAACATATAACATATAATCTAAACATATTTTAACGTTTTATAATTTGCAAGATTAAAATGAAAATGTATTACAGAAATGATTAGATATGTTTAACATATTCATTAACAGCTTTCATTTTATGTCCCGCAATGAATAAAGCAGAATTCAATGTGGAATTGAAAATAACCTGTCAATCATTGCATCAAGGCAGGGTCAGTTGATAGAAACACCAAACCAAATAAAAAGTTTCACATTTTCCTTTACCGAATCAGTCCTCTCCATCCTGACCCCTGAGAAGGGAGGTCAGCAATCTTAATATGGATTGCAGAAGGACTCAAAGTTTCACTTTTGTCCTAGAATTCAAGTCTAGCTTCTCCAAAAGATAGTTTCAATATGTGCATGCAGTTTACACAATTCAGTTTTTTTTATTATTTAATTTCTTTCTTGAATACTACTGTTAAATAAACCTACTGTTGCTGAATTTTTGTTGTGCTTATTTTTGATAAAGATAAAATAAAATATCTATGGTAATTATAAAATTACATTTAAAAATATTAAATTACTCGTATCATGAAATAAGATCATGGATGATTTTAGTCATCCAACCCCTATCCCAACCTGTTCTGAATGGTGAAAGGTTAGCGAATGTTAACATGATTGATAATGTGTTTGTTGCAAACATGTCTGTAAGGACGTTCACACTAGCATGTCATTTTTATAAAAGAGAGAAGGGAATGATCAAAAAGCGGAACATGCTGGTCAAGTGAGTTTTTAGTTTTTTTAATTAATTTATAGAACAGTGAATTGTAAGTTCTGTCATATTATTCAATTACTTTTACCGTTGTTTTTTTGGTCATGGTATCGATATGGTATTTCTGTCAGGTATCATATCGAAGTCATCCTTTTGGTATCACGACAAAACTAGTTTACAAAAGACTGAGACCATATATCCTAATGAGGTTCTTCTGATGATATACCAGTTGGAGTGACATTTGACAATGAAAAATCCCATTTCTTTAAAGACATTTTAGGATGTGAGTTCATGTGACTTTTTCCCTTCCCAATCACAGTGCTGCAAGGAGTGGCCCTGATTCACTCTATAAAACCAGTGTTTAGATATTAGTAGTGTCTAAACCTGAAGGGGACAAATCATTCTGGAGTAATATAGTGGGGGAAAAGGTATGTTGCTTAAATTAAAATAAATGTTGGCAATTCTGTCCTTCAAACCAAAATTCAGATATTATAATTATTTGTAATGGCTGCCAAAAAAGTGAGCACAATTTGTTTTTTACTGGTTTTCAGACAAAAGTAACATATATAATGAATATTTTAACCACACCATCGAACTGTGTTCCCGGTACACCAGTATTTTTCATAAATGTCAGGTCAGGCCAAGCTGTCAGGTGTGTTTTAAATGCTGTAATACACAATTAAAACGAATTACAATATCTGTCGACCAAAACAAGATTAATATTTCATAGTGTGCTTCATAACTGTATTGCAGATGATACCAGAAGTTAATACACATATGCTGTATATATGTGTACATATATATATATGATAATAATTTATATTTAAAACAAGGTATTGTTCTCAAATCATTGTCAATTGACAGCAGCTTCCCACAACTTACCCCATAATATGACTGTGCCTTAGTAGATGTCAACTGTATCAAATAAGCTGTTCATTGGCCTTTTGGAAACTGAGCAGGGAACTTTTCTGGCTTGGTAAAAAATGCTCAAATGCTTTAAAAAGTGTGTATATTTAAATACACTCTCAGAAACAAAAGCGATCACTTTTTTAAAAGGTACACCTCTGTACCTTTTTACCCCTTAAGAGTGCATACATTTATTTGTAGGGTCAAACGGGGCTAAAGGCACACCTTAAGAAAAAATATGGTTTGACACTATTCCATAGTGTATGATTGCAGAAAAAAATATATATGCTTGTATTAATATTTATGGTGCAACAGATTTTGTGTGAAAATAAATAAAAAGTTAATTTTGTTTGTGTAAAATGTATGATAATATAAGGTAAGGTAAGAAGGTCTTATAAGATAAGGGTAAAAGGCTCACCAGCATGGGGCAAAAGGCACACATAAACAAATCATTGAGCTAAAAAAAATTTTTTCTAATAATGTCCAAGTTAATATTCTTTCAAAAGAATCACTTTTTTCTGTTTATTTTGATAAATACAAGAATTCATTTTTGTGTCATTAAAATATATTTTAAAAATACAAACATTATTTTAAAAGGTAAAGATTATAAAAACATTGAACTAAATCCCGTTATAATTTAATAAAGATGTACAGTAGTAACTTTAAATCATATTCATGATATGATTAATATTATATTTTTAATATGATGGTTTCATTTGGTATGGTATCTCTAATTTTATATATGACATTTCCCACCTGAATCTAACCATGTCATGTCAACAAATGGAAAAGTCTACCAGCTATTTTTTACCATGTTAATTAGCAGGGTTGCCTTTTACCACAAACACTATAGACTACTTTTACATATTCCTCCATTATTGAAAAACTGTTGCTTTAATTAGCTTGAACAAAGCTGAAAATAGTTAAGACATATGTCTCAGAATATATACGATAATTTTAGCAATCCTCATTTGCTACTTAAATCTACAACATTTAAAAAAAAAAAAAACACGCACTTCAAATATTAGGTCATATTAGCACAGAATCAACTTTGCGCTGCTGCCCGCGATCACATCAAGGATCAGCCAAATTTCCACGTGCATCTTGAAAAGTGTTGCGGCAAGTTTTTGTGCCATCTGGTTGTTTAGAGGAGAATTCAAAGGAGCCTTTATCCCCATTGTACCCTACATAAATTGAACATATTAGTAACTTTGGAATGTGCACCAACCCAGTGACAGCTTTTGTAACTTTTTTCTGAGTGTGCAGTTCTTCTGTAAAGTCCTTACTAAGGAATTATCCAAGCATTACATTGTGTGGTTAATCAAAATTTTATCACTAATCAATAAGTTTTCACCAGCATGGTGTAAAGATGATCTAACACTTATTTGGTAACAATCCCATTAATGTTGTCAGAGGAGTTTGAAAAAATAACCAAATCATTGGTTCGCCCATCCCTAATCATAAAATAAACAATAGATTAACTGGAAAAAAAATTGTTAGATTTTACGATTAAATGTTTGCAACAAAAAACATTCTGAACAGATAGACGTTGGATCACCAAAATCTTATTTCGTGATATGATTAATTTAAATAAATAAATAAATAATTAAATGTCATTTTATAATTACAATATAGATATTTTATTTTATCTTTGTTATTAAAAATAAGTTAATCGACTGAAAAAAAAATATCATTAATACAGCACTTAATATATTAAAGCTGCCAGCATCTTTTTCCTTGCACTGTCTCAAGATAATTTTACCCATATTTGAAGATGGCCCAATGAATGCTTATGTTGCTAATGCAATATTTTTCAGTCATATGTTGTATATCTTTTTATTTAACATTTATAAAAAAAATTATAATCCAAGACTTTTTCACTAGAAAGATGTCTGACTCTGAAACCATTGAACTGGCTTGTCTTGGCCGACCTTTTCAGTTGGGAATGCTTTATGACTGCCGAAGAGATGTCCTCATTCCAGGTAATAAAAAGCACATGAACACACTGGGGAGGAAACGATCTAAATGGTATAATGTATTACTTTGTTAGATTTTATGCTTTACCTTTGGGGTAACTAATTATTAATATATACAATTTTCCCAAGGAATAACTCTTTGGGATGCTGAGATGCTGCAGAAGAATATCAATGTACGGCCACAGCCAAACACGGACTTCAAAATCATTGCCTCAGATTCAAGTGAAGACAAAGTAGAAGCTTTGAATATTTCGGCATCTCTTGAAGCCAGCTTTCTGGGTGGATTAGTTAGTGTGAAAGGCTCAGCTGGCTATTTAAATGACAAGAAGAAGTCCAAACATCAATCTCAAGTCACTTTACAGTATCGGTCAACTTCACGTTTTGAGCAGTTAACTATGGAGCATCTTGGAGCAGGGAACATAAAGCATAGCAATGTATTTCAGGAGGGCTCGGCCACACATGTTGTTACGGCTCTATTGTATGGAGCTCAAGCGTTCTTTATTTTTGACCGTGAAGTTTCATCCAATGAAAATCATCAAGAGATACAAGGAAACCTCCAAGCATCAATCAAAAATATACCTTTAATATCAGTTGAAGGTGAAGCATCTTTGAAAATGAACGAATCGGAAAAAGAGAAAATTAACAAATTCAGCTGCACTTTTCATGGAGATTTTGCTCTGGAAAACAATCCAGCTTCCTATGTAGATGCCATCAAGGTGTACTCAGAGCTGCCAAAACTGTTGGGAGAACATGGAGAGAATGCTGTGCCAATGACCGTGTGGCTTTACCCTCTGAAAAAACTAGATTCAACAGCTGCTCAGTTAGTCAGGGAGATCAGTGTAAGCCTAGTACGACGTGCCCAACGGATCATGGATGAACTGGATAATTGTGACATTCAATGTCAAGACCTGATGAGGGACAATGTCGCCATTCAATTCCCTGAAATCAAAACTAAAATCAGAAAATTTAAGGACCTCTGCTCAGAGTACAAAATAGTTTTTCAAAAGCATCTCTGCAGGCTTCTTCCATCCATAAGGGGTGGAGGAAAAGAAGAACAAGAACTTGTTGATGCTCTAAATGACAAAGAAAGATCCCCGTTTCAGGGTGCTCTGGTAAACAAGTATCTAAATGAGCGAGAGCGAGAGATGAATGTCGTTAGATCTTACCTCGAAATCATGAAAGAAGTCCCTGTTCTTGCATCCAGCAATGACTTGGACAAGGTTGTCTTGAAAGCATCCAATAACTATGTGATAGCTTTTGCACTTTCCTCCTTAAATGAAAAAGAACTGTACTTTTCAGACCTGGAGAATTACCTGAAAAAACAATCGTGTAACAATGGAGAGCAAGTAATTTATGATCAAGACTCCTCAAAAAAGACAGATAAATGGTTTTCCTCAGGAAATGTAACATCACTGTGTTGTAAAAATAGCCTTGTTGTGGCTAAGCAGGCAGCAAGAAAAAGTAAAAACTCCGAAGTCTCTCAAAGGTGATTTAATTTTCTTGTCAGGGCATGCTCCAAACAGTGTAACAGGGTTCCATCCACCAGAATTCCAATACAAAAAGAATGCAAAAAAATAGAAACAAAAATAAAGGGAAAAAAAACATAACAAAATAATATTACATAAAAGACATCAAACACGTTGGCTACTGGCCCAACAGTCACCCTTTGTTCTGCCTCCTTTTGTCCAAACAATCAGACTCTTTATAGTTGAGGCTCCTCCCCTCAAATTCAAACATACCAATGGCAAGGCTGTCTCAAATACAATCTACATAACTTATTTATAAGATCATATTTAACATCAATATTCAAGCATGAATATTAGCATCTTCTTTTTACCAAGCTCTATTTTCATCATGAAAACCAACGAGAATCTTACAAGACATGCATTTCATTTAATAACATTCAACATTTCCAATGCTTGAACTCCTCCTTCTTTGGGAAGGTATAAGTCAGGCTTCCTGTGGGCGAGCCCCTCCTATTAGGAAGTTCCAGGAAGAAGGTAAGACAAAGAATCACCATTACCAAACAGATCATTATTTGTGTAATTTACATTCACCTTCTCATTTACAGGCACCAAAGGCTAAGACCAACAAACATGAGTCGCAATGAAATGTGCACCTTCCATTCGACACATGTGAGACAAAACAGTAAATAAACTTATTTTGAACACAAAACCCATTGTGTGGTTCTTTAAATTGAAAGTTACATACCTCAATTTATCACATTTCTCCCTTTCCCCCCCTCTGAATGGGATTAGTCTGGTAACCGGGATAAGTAATCAGCAATGAGATTTTTCTTACCTGGACAATGCTCAATTGTAAATTTATATGGTTGCAGAGCCAGACACCAGCGCAGTATCCTCGAATTACTATTCTGCATTGTTTGCATCCATTTCAAGGCTCGGTGGTCAGTTTGCAGGGTGAATTCCCGCCCAAGTAGATAATATCGGAGAGAGTCAATAGCCCACTTGATCGCAAGGCCTTCCTTTTCGATCGTTGAATATCTTCTCTCTCTGTCGAAGAGTTTTCTACTCAAGAACAGTACTGGCCTCTCACTCCCAGACTCTCCTTGGGCTAAAACAGCTCCCAGTCCCACATCCGAGGCATCCACCTGTACAAGAAACCTCTTCAAGAAATCAGGACTCTGCAAAACTGCTTCTTGACATAACAAATCTTTAAGTGCTGTGAAAGCTCCTTCACACTCCACTGTCCAGTGAAACCTAGAAGGACTCTTTTTGGTTAAATCAGTCAATGGGGTAGCCAGAGTTGCAAAATGGGGAATAAAACGGCGATACCACCCAATTAAACCAAGGAATGATCTCACCTGTTTCTTAGTCTGTGGTCTTTGAATATTTTGAATACACTTAAGCTTCTCCACTTGTGGCTTAATCTGACCATGGCCAATGAGGTATCCCAAATACTTCACCTCTGTTTGTGCCCACGAGCATTTAGTGGTGTTAATAGTGAGTCCAGCTTTCTGAAGCCTACCCAAGATATCACAAAGATGATCTAAATGTTCCCGCCATGTTCCACTATATATCACGACATCATCTAAGTATGCTGCTGCATATTGGTCACACCCAGCAAGTACATTGTCCATAAGTCTCTGGAACGTTGCTGGTGCTCCGTGTAACCCAAAAGGCATTACATTATACTGATATAGTCCTGTGGGGGCACGGAAAGCAGTGTATGGCTTACAAGAGGGCTCAAGGGGCACTTGCCAGTATCCTTTACAAAGGTCTAGTGTAGTCATGTAACGGGCATGACCCAGTCTTTCAATCAGTTCATCTATTCGAGGCATCGGGTAGGAATCAAAGCAGGATACGCTGTTCAGTTTTCTAAAATCTGTACAAAATCTCAGTCCACCATCTTTCTTGGGAACCAGAAGTATCGGACTTGACCACTCACTTTGGGAAGGTTCAATTATTCCCATCTCCAACATCGTTTCAATCTCCTCCTTCAGTTTCTCTACCATCCTCTCAGGAACTCGATAAGGCTTCTGGCGAATTGGAACTTCCTCTTTCAAGATGATGTTATGGGTGACCACTTTGGTACGCCCCGGTCTTTCCTGGAAGAGAGATGGAAAAGATTGACGTACCTCTGCGAGTCGTTGTTGTTGTTGTTCACTTAAGTGTAAACTACCGCCAGGGTCCTCCGCTGGAAGTCGAGTTGGTTCCATCTCGAACTCATCTTCTTCCTCCACGACTGCCCGCACCATCAGTACCATCTGATCTTTAGGTTCAAGCCTCCTTTCCTTAAACTCTCTCAACAGGTTAACATGAAGGATCTGTTTAGGACGTTTTCTTTCAGGACACAGTATCTCATATGTTACTGGGCCAAGTTTTCGGGTTATGACATACGGACCCTGCCACTTGGCCAACAGTTTGCATGTACCTGAAGGTAACAGTACAAGAACTTTCTGTCCAGGTTTTAGGTTCTTTTCTCTTGCATGATGGTCATACCATACCTTCTGTCTCTTCTGGGCATCTTGTAGATTTTCTTTGGCCAAAGTCCGGAATGTCTCCAACTTGTCCCTCATCTGCAATACATAAGAGATGACACTGCACTGGGCTGGTTTCTCTGCCGTCCATTCCTCTTTGAGCATGTCCAGGGGACCTCGAACTTGCCTGCCATACAAAAGCTCAAAAGGAGAGAAACCAGTTGAACATTGGGGAACCTCTCTATATGCAAACAAAAGAAAAGGGATCCATTTATCCCAATCTCTACCTGTCTCAGCCACAAATTTTTTTAACATGCTTTTTAGTGTGCCATTAAAACGCTCAACTAACCCATCAGTCTGTGGGTGAAACGGTGTAGTTCGGATACCTTTAATGCCCAATTGGGTATACAGTAACTTCATCACATTAGCCATGAAATTAGTCCCTTGGTCAGTAATAATCTCAGAAGGTACTCCAACTCTGGAGATCAAATCAATTAAACATTTCACAATATGTTTAACCTGGATCGATCGTAAAGGGTACACTTCAGGATATCTAGTTGCATAGTCGCAAATTACCAGGGCAAATTGGTTACCTGAACTACTCTTCACCAAAGGACCAATTATGTCCATCCCTATTCGATCAAAAGGGGTGCCAATGATTGGTAAGGGCTGTAAATAACTTCGATCTGCCTTACGGACAGGAGCTACAAGCTGGCACTCAGAACAGGTCTTACAGTAATCTTGTACATCCTGATACATTTTGGGCCAGTAAAATCGTTGACTAACTCGCCCATAAGTTTTCTGCTGACCTAAATGTCCAGACCAAGGTATAGTATGACCCAGATGTAAGATCATCTTGCGCAGTTCAGTAGGCACAACCAATCTGGGACTCTCTGTGTCTGCTATATACAACAGATTGTTTTTTAAGATAAACTGATCCTCACCAAACTGTGGTACACCCCCATTACCATCTACCTCACACAATTTTTGATACAGAGGTTGTAAGGTAACATCTGACCTCTGCAATTCCCCAAAATTTTCAGGCATCCTCCATTGAGAATCAATGAAATCTGACTCAGGTCCAGGGAGACATGGCACAATATCCAGGGCCCTATCTTTCCCCCTATGTTTGTCTTGCTTTCTTTGTCTTTTACTCTTTCTAATCTTCCCACCAGACCCAAACAAATCCGCATGGACATCAGGAAGGGGTTGTAGCCCTTTCGATTGAGATCGAGTTACCACTGCACAAGTTTTGGGTGTTGCATTGACCAGATCAATTAAAGAAGGAAAATCATCACCTAACACCACATCATATGCCAGATTGTCAATTACCCCCACCCTCAGCAAAAATGCCTGTCCATCGACAACCATGGATACCTCAGCAGTTGGATAGACTTTTTCTTCCCCATGTACACAACCTAAACATACTGTATCCCCATAGTTTAACACTTCACAGTTCAATAAATGTGATTTTACCAAGGTTTGTGTACTCCCCGTATCTACAAGTGCTTGAGCAGGCTGACCATTAACAATTACTGATAAGATATGTCTATGCTTGTCAGTAGATTTTACCAGTTCATTGGACCACTCCTCTCGGGGAACATAACACATGTTTGTTACCTTTGGTTTTCTTAATGGGCACAAAGATGCCTTATGCCCAGGCTGCTGGCAGTAAAAACAAATCAGAGGCCCTTTGGCAAAAGTAGAAGTTTTCCCCACCACTCCCTCAGTCTGATCACTGGGCTCCTCAGTTTTACCCTTACCCAAAGTACCTTTGTAAGTCCGTTGTGGTTCCGGATGTACTGCCATATACCTCTCTGCCAATCTCGCAGCTTCCTCTCCCATCTGGGGTTGATTTTCTTTAACCCAAGTCCTCACATCTGGACGAAGAATCCTCAAGTACTGCTCAAGAATGATCGTCTCTCCTATTTGATCCTTGGTCTTGACTTCAGGTCGCATCCACCTCTTGTACAACCCTTTAATTCGATTATAGGTCTCTCTGACACTCTCACCAGATGGCACTGTGAGACTCCTGAAGCGTTGACGATAAGTCTCCTCCGTTACATTGTACTTAGCTAGTACTGCAGCCTTGATGTCCTCGTAGAAACTGGAGCGTTGTTCATCCATCCCAGCATACGCTTCCAAGGCCTTGCCGGTCAACAGCGTGACAACTCGAGCCGCCCATTCATCCGTTAGCCAACCCCACGTTCTTGCAATACGTTCAAAACGAATAAAAAAACTTTCCACGTCTTCCCCCTCAACGAATTCAGGAATTCGTGGTTCATGATAACGTCTATAAGGTACTGCTGGTGATTGACTCATAGCTGGTATGCTATCAACAACAGGGTGAGCTTGAGGTGAATGCATCATACCTCTAAATGGTGGTGGACGAAAAGTTCTTGGTGTAGGTAGTGGGTGATGAGTATTTTGGCTGACTTGTTCTTCAAACCCCCATTCATTTCTAGGTTTCTGAAACATGGTGGATTTCAAATCATGCAGTTCATCAAACAGAACTTTCTCATTTCTTTGTTGTTGTCTCATGAAATCTCTTATTTCTGTCAAAAATTCCTGTCCCATAACAACATTGTCTTTACCATCTCGAGGAGTACTAGCTGTCCCAGTCTTAGGTCTTACCACCAGATCAGTCTCTTCTTGAATATTGCCTGCTTGGTGAAACATGCTTGAAATGGCTTCCTCCTGTGCATCAGCCCCCAGCTCTAAACCACCAACCTGAGCTTCCAATGTATCCTCTTCTCCCTCTGAGAACAAAACAGGATGTGCTCTGGTAATCCGTAGAGGAACAGTATGCCCTTTAGCAGTCATCTTACTACTTCCAGTTTTCCTCTTCTACTGCCAGTTCCCGCAGAGACGTCATAATCTCACTTCTGACACCAATTGTTGTAAAAATAGCCTTGTTGTGGCTAAGCAGGCAGCAAGAAAAAGTAAAAACTCCGAAGTCTCTCAAAGGTGATTTAATTTTCTTGTCAGGGCATGCTCCAAACAGTGTAACAGGGTTCCATCCACCAGAATTCCAATACAAAAAGAATGCAAAAAAATAGAAACAAAAATAAAGGGAAAAAAAAACATAACAAAATAATATTACATAAAAGACATCAAACACGTTGGCTACTGGCCCAACAGTCACCCTTTGTTCTGCCTCCTTTTGTCCAAACAATCAGACTCTTTATAGTTGAGGCTCCTCCCCTCAAATTCAAACATACCAATGGCAAGGCTGTCTCAAATACAATCTACATAACTTATTTATAAGATCATATTTAACATCAATATTCAAGCATGAATATTAGCATCTTCTTTTTACCAAGCTCTATTTTCATCATGAAAACCAACGAGAATCTTACAAGACATGCATTTCATTTAATAACATTCAACATTTCCAATGCTTGAACTCCTCCTTCTTTGGGAAGGTATAAGTCAGGCTTCCTGTGGGCGAGCCCCTCCTATTAGGAAGTTCCAGGAAGAAGGTAAGACAAAGAATCACCATTACCAAACAGATCATTATTTGTGTAATTTACATTCACCTTCTCATTTACAGGCACCAAAGGCTAAGACCAACAAACATGAGTCGCAATGAAATGTGCACCTTCCATTCGACACATGTGAGACAAAACAGTAAATAAACTTATTTTGAACACAAAACCCATTGTGTGGTTCTTTAAATTGAAAGTTACATACCTCAATTTATCACACACTGACCAGGGAAAACATACAGGCTTTCCTCGATTTCAAAGAAGCCAATAAAGGAAGAAAGAACATTGAATTCTGCATTGCATCAATCCCGGATGAACTGATCACTGCCTCTTCAATTCATGTTTATGAAAGGGGGAGACTTATAATCTCACAGTACGAGCTCCCCTCAAAACCCCCAAACCAGTCTTCTTGAGTGCGGAGCATGACTGCATACATCTGCAAATCAAACCTCCTGATCGCGGTGTTAGTTGTGTGGACTCGTACTGCATTTCATATCAGGTAGCGCAGAGCCCTGAATGGACAGAGGTGTTTACTGATGTGGTTTCAGATCAAGTCACTGTCAAGCATTTACAACCGCATAAAGAATATCGTTTCAACTGTAAGGCGGTGTGTCGTCCAGGAGTAAGTCTGACTAGTGACACAACATCATTCTTCAAGACTCGTCCAAGTGCTCCTCCAGGAGCACCTATAGTGAAACGAGTAGAATCAGAGTCTGCAACTGTAGCCTGGGATGTTCCTACATCTGTGGGTGAAGATGTTCTGGTCACTGGATACGTGTTGGAATTCAGAGAATGCAGAAAGGATCAGGAAAGTGAAAAGCCATGGAAATCTGTGAAATCTACAAACAGGGAGTGCACTCTTCCAGGACTGAAAGAAGACACAGATTACACAATCAGAGTTTTTGCAAATTGTGGAAATGATGGAGAGAGTCTCTCCGGCCCTGAAACTGTGTTTTCAGCCAGTTTTAAGGGGAAACAATTAAATAAGGATGGGAGCGGGTTGTTCTTGAATCAATCTTCACGAATAAAAAAGGCCAATCCATCAATACATACACTGACTCTACACAAAAAAATGGCAGAGACTGTTAGTTTTAATCAGTATGTCTTTGGAAGAAAGGTTGAGGATGTGAAAAACAAAGTTATCCTTCTTTTGGGATCAACAGGTGCAGGAAAAACCACGCTGGTTAATGTGATGGTCAATTACATACTGGGCGTAAAGTGGCAGGATTCATATCGCTTCAAACTAATCAATGAAGTGACCAATCGCTCACAGGCTGAGAGTCAGACATATAATGTCTCATCTTTTGAGCTGTACAATCAGCCTGGCTTTCAAATTCCCTATTCCCTCACAATCGTGGATACACCCGGATTTGGGGATACAAGAGGGATCGCACATGATAAACTGATTACAGAGCAGGTCAAAAGCTTTCTTTGTAACCCTTTGGGAATCGATCACATTGATGCCGTCTGCTTTGTTGTCCAGGCCTCTCTTGCCCGCCTGAGTGTCAATCAGAGGTACATCTTTGACTCGATTCTGTCCATATTTGGCAAAGACATTGCAGAGAACATCATCATTTTGGTGACATTTGCAGATGGTAAAAACATCCCAGTTCTAGAAGCAATCAAAGCAGCAGATCTGCCCTGTCAAAAGAATAAAAAGGGACAACCCACCCATTTCATTTTCAACAATTCAGCTGTGTATGCAGACAAAACAGTAGAAGAGCCTACAACCTCTGACAATGATTCAGATGATGATGAAGATGAAGATGATAAACTGACCAAGCTTGTCTGGGACAAAACCTTTAAACAGATGAAGGCTTTTTTTAAGGCATTGGGAACCATTGAAAGTAAAGATCTAACGATGACTATAAAGGTCTTGGAGGAACGAGAGCGTCTTGAGAAAGCCATGACAAGTCTGACCCCTCAAATTACTGCAGGTCTCTCTAAAATGAGTGAGATAAAGAAATTCAAACTATGTTTGGAAAATGAGAGTGACAGCATGAGGCAAAATGAGGATTTTGAGCAAGATGTAGAGGTGATGAAAGCAATCAGAACCCCTGTAAACTGTTTTACCATGAATTGCAACACCTGCTTCTTCACATGTCACTCCAACTGTTTCCTCCCTGCAGAAGATTCAGTGCAAACTTGTGCTGTGATGGAGGATGGCTACTGCGTTATCTGCCCTGAAAACTGCCATTTCTCTGCTCATTCTAAGGAAAATTTCATGTGGACGTATGAAACAAAAATAGAGAAAAAAACTATTAAAGAACTAAAAGAAAACTTCATGAAGGCAAAAGGAAAGTTTATGGACTCTAAGCAAATACTTGATGCACTTGAAGAGGAACTCCATGGAATTGAGGAAAAACTAAGGAAGTTGATCAAACTGTCCTCTGATTGCCTAAGAAAACTGGATGAAATTGCATTGAATCCAAAATCTCTCTCCACAGCCGAATATCTCAAAATCCTGATCAAAACCGAGAAAGAAGAGAAAAGTCCTGGCTTTGAGGATCGGGTTGTTGGACTCGAAAAAATTAAACATGAATCTCTTATTCTGGAAAAGATTGCTAAAGGAGACAATTTGCTCGAAACAGAGCGCCGCATTATGGAGGAGAGAGAGAAGCGAATGCAAACTGTTGCCCAGAAAATGATGAAAATTAAGAAAGCTGTTAGTGCCTTTCAGTCACAGAGCAAACAGAAAACATCTGATCAAAAGGATGAAAGTGCTTCCCTTGAGGGACAGGAGATGTCCTAAACAAAATAAAAGGCTGATTAGTTCAAAAAGATTTAGGAAAATTTAAAATTTGCTTAACATGATGTTACTTAACAAACATCAATTCTTCTTTCACGTATAAATCAATAATCATTTAACATCAAGAATACTGAATTTAAGAGTTATTTTATGCTTTTAATATTTGTGTTTTCAATAATGACGCAATGTCAAATTTCTCAAGAATCCACAACAATCATGTTCTGTAGCTCAACTGTAGAGCATAGTGCTAGCAAAACAGTCGTATTGGCTCCGGAGAATGCATACAATTTTTTTTTTTTATATTTAATATTTTATATTATTTTATCATTTTTGTGTTTAG
The DNA here is from genome assembly GCA_030578255.1 of Tiaroga cobitis. Lineage (NCBI taxonomy): Eukaryota > Metazoa > Chordata > Actinopteri > Cypriniformes > Leuciscidae > Tiaroga > Tiaroga cobitis. Next base: position 46,980,100 of record CM060592.1, on the reverse strand, counting down.
TCTTGTCAAATCATTTTGATACTGTAAAATACTATAAAATTCTATAAAAACAATGTATGATTTCAAGCACTTCCTTTATGTTTTCAAGAAATTATGAGTAAGTTGTATTAGTATGGCATACAACAATTTGAAATGAATAAATATGGATTTTTCTTAAGACTGGAAAAACTGGAAGATAGCGCAACTCTCTGAGAGAACAAAGCAAATTAACATTTGTATGTCTCCCTCGTGCACCAGTGAGACGAAGGTCTCACCTCCCTCATCCTAATCTACATTTCTCCCCCTCATCCCCCATGCGAAGATCACCCAAACTCACACAAGAATCTAAATGGTTTAATGTGAATGATTATCATGGAGTATTATACATGTTTAATATCATTCGAAATGTCTCAGTGCGACTGGTACAACTGTCTCATTTCCGAATAAGTAAAACAAAAGGTAATTAAATCTGCTAGCAGCATTTAGCGGTGTTCAAGCAGTTAAGCGTATAAGCATCAAAAGACATTAAGTTTTATGTAGCAAGCATTTAAACATTTCCATCATATATGGAATAGACTATTTTTAGCATGATTTGCCATGATATACAGTATTTAATTGTGATTTTTCAGGCCTTTAATCACAAAAGCATCAAAAGACATTAAGTTTTATTTAGCATACATTTAGCCACTGACATAATAGATGGAAAACACCATGTACAGCCAATACAAGCAATTTACCATGGGAAATACATGGTTTTAAAGCTTTTCAACAGTTATAGCGGCACCTATGGTCCGATCTCCATGAAACTTTGCATGCTTATTCACCATGTTATGACACATGTGCTTATCAATTATTGTGAAGTGCTGAGTTTTTATTTATGATTTATAGGCTTTTGAGTGTATTTTGACACGCCCCCTTTTCTAAATGACCCTGTTACAGTGAACCAAAGGGCAAAGTTCAACTTTTTTTGATAATTATTGATCTAGAGAGTCCAGAGAATTGTCCTAGACTGGTCTGGTTCCGATCGGGCGAAAAACCAGGGACTAGTTCGCGAAAGTAGGTTTTGGACAAAATTGGACATAGCAGAAAAATTTTCTGACCTAAATCGATTTTGGATATACATGTTGACCGCCTTGAGCCAAGGATCACAGTGGTGTAAAAAGCTTGATTCTAAGTCAAACGGTCTAGGAGTTATGAGCAATTTAGTACTTTTGGTTGCTGTAGCGCCACCTACGGGCCAATCGGGGTCATACTCGGTTCTCCCCAAACTGAGGCCCTACCACCTGGCCAGGTTTTGAAGTCTCTAGGCCTTACGGTTTGGGCTGCACGATGCGTTTTAGGGTTGTTGTTTTTTTCAAATAGCAATTACAATAGGTTTTCAGCACTTCGTGCTTGAACACCTAATACGGTTTTTAAGAGTTTAGGGATAACTGGCACACAAAGGAATGTGGTCTCTAGACATGGTCCTACCCCCAAAAGGTGTAAACTTCTGAATGCAAATATCCATTGTTAGCCTATATCATGAAATGCAGCAGAAGGCTCGGGGCCCTTTTCTGTACTTCAGATGAGCCTGTGAGGCTGAGAGAGGCCGAGTCTCTCAGCTTCATATATTACTTAAATGTCAGGTTCGTCTTCTCTTTATTCCAGAACATTTGATGTTTTGTATTGATTATCTTTGAACTGATTATATATTTACCTGACATAATAAATTGTTACATTTTGATTATTCTAACTGACTTTGACATTATTTCATTAGAGTTAAAAGGAATAGTCAAACTTTTGCTTATTTAAATGATGCACAGATATAAACTGCTGATGAGATAAAGAGACTTCAGATGAAATAAAGAGAGAATACATATGAAAAATGTATTGCATTTAATGTAAAAATACTTTGCCACGAGAAAAGACAGTAACACGAAGAGACCTTCATGCGCTGATCGGATGCCGGACTTTGGGCCGATCGAGCCGGACTTTACAGTAGAGCTTATACTGTATTGCAGCAATGCTTGTCATCATGTGAAATGTTCCCAATTCCCTGACAATTTACTACTGTTCAAAAGTTATCAGCCATTGCATTATAATTAATTATACCTATGGATTTTAAAATGATCATAATTATTTTTATTAGTAGTAAAATTGTTTTTAAAAGTAATTTTCTCAACTCTGTGAATTAATAAATAGAACTTAACTGTTTAACTTAATTGTCAATTCATGATTTAACTTTTTTTAAACTTTGTAAACCTTTGTGAAGTTTAAATTTGTCTGAAGAGTGTTTTGCAAAATCCAAGTCCTGAACATGGACTGCGACTTGTAAACAATGTCCTAAATTATTGCCATTTAAGCATTATGACTGTCTGTCATTCGTATTAATCAAACAACAAAAGACAACGAGAAGATCACTTTTGTAGCTTTAACAAAGATTAATAATATTTAATTTATACAGCCCAGACTATAGTGTTATTTAACATTTGATTTCCTGAATAATTCATGTACATTAAAAAAAAATTATTGCAATATATAATTCCAGAAAAACGAAATATCGCAATGTCGTGCAGCCCGGAAAGAAATGGTATACCTCTGTATAATGAGGAAATAAAAACAAATATGAAAAATAAAAATAAAAATAGACTATGGCAAAACCTTTACAACTCTGTATGTCAGATTGACAGGTAATGATATTCTGTAGTCTACCCTCCATGGTGAATTATTATAAGAAATGAAAAAATAAATCTAATAAAAGGTACACTGACATAAGAATTAGAAAAAAGAACATCAGAAACATGCAAAGACATCAAATACATTGTAATGTGAAATGTTAACATCATGGACATTATAAGTTAATAATTTTTGTGGGGTTCAGCTGCCAAAAACTTTTTTGGGAATACTCGGCCCATGACAGTCCAGCATAATGCCATACAACAGCTCTTTACACTAAAACTTGAAGAAATTCACAGTACAAGGCATAACGCCAAGACACATGCTAAAGAGTCAGGCAGCAGCACTCCTCTCATAAACATACAGTGCACAGGCCTCAATACAGTTATTCAATTCAGGACCTAATTTCAACCACGATGATCTACAGCCCATATGAGTTAGCAGACGACAAGGTCATTTCAAACTGCGTGCTCATAACAAGATTAAGGAGTGCAATTTTCATCTGTTTAAAACAACAAATCATGCAAAATTTTTAGGGGAATTGCGCTCAAGCCCAAATGATTACTTATGGGACACTTAAATATCAGAAGCGTTGCTTCAAAAACAGAACAACTGGTTACGAACTTACAATTTACGAACTTACTGGTTACGAACTCAACCTTTAGTTTGCTTTGCTTTTTGGAAAGTGCTGACAGAATCATCACGAACACCGCATACTTGGTCCCGGGATATAAAGTCTTCAGAAAGGATAGAAAATTTGGAAAAGGTGGTGGACTAATGTATGTGAAGGGCTGCATAAAATGTAAGGAAATTGAATTTAATACATTAGTAGATCCACTCACCTAAAGGATTATTAGGAACACCATACTAATACTGTGTTTGACCCCTTTCGCCTTCAGAACTGCCTTAATTCTACGTGGCATTGATTCAACAAGGTGCTGAAAGCATTCTTTAGAAATGTTGGCCCATATTGATAGGATAGCATCTTGCAGTTGATGGAGATTTGTGGGATGCACATCCAGGGCACGAAGCTCCCATTCCACCACATCCCAAAGATGCTCTATTGGGTTGCGATCTGCTGACTGTGGGGGCCATTTTAGTACAGTGAACTCATTGTCATGTTCAAGAAACCAATTTGAAATGATTCGAGCTTTGTGACATGGTGCATTATCCTGCTGGAAGTAGCCATCAGAGGATGGGTACATGGTGGCCATAAAGGGATGGACATGGTCAGAAACAATGCTCAGGTAGGCCGTGGCATTTAAACGATGCCCAATTGGCACTAAGGGGCCTAAAGTGTGCCAAGAAAACATCTCCCACACCATTACACCACCACCACCAGCCTGCACAGTGGTAACAAGGCATGATGGATCCATGTCCTCATTCTGTTTACGCCAAATTCTGACTCTACCATCTGAATGTCTCAAAAGAAATCGAGACTCATCAGACCAGGCAACATTTTCCAGTCTTCAACTGTCCAATTTTGGTGAGCTCTTGCAAATTGTAGCCTCTTTTTCCTATTTGTAGAGGAGATGAGTGGTACCCGGTGGGGTCTTCTGCTGTTGTAGCCCATCCGCCTCGAGGTTGTGCGTGTTGTGGCTTCACAAATGCTTTGCTGCATACCTCGGTTGTAACGAGTGGTTATTTCAGTCAAAGTTGCTCTTCTATCAGCTTGAATCAGTCGGCCCATTCTCCTCTGACCTCTTGCATCAACAAGGTATTTTCGCCCACAGGACTGCCGCATACTGGATGTTTTTCCCTTTTCACACCATTCTTTGTAAACCCTAGAAATGGTTGTGCGTGAAAATCCCAGTAACTGAGCAGATTGTGAAATACTCAGACCGGCCCGTCTGGCACCAACAACCATGCCACGCTCAAAATTGCTTAAATCCCCTTTCTTTCCCATTCTGACATTCAGTTTGGAGTTCAGGAGATTGTCTTGACCAGGACCAAACCCCTAAATGCATTGACGCAACTGCCATGTGATTGGTTGATTAGATAATTGCATTAATGAGAAATTGAACAGGTGTTCCTAATAATTCTTTAGGTGAGTGTAGAATGCATTGCTGTAACAATTGTTTTATCCCCATGCATGGCATTTACTAGATGGTGTATATAGGCCTCCTTCATTGAGTAGGGGAGAGCGGGGCACAACCTAACACATTTTGGTTTTGGCTCAATTATTTAAAAAAATTATTAAGTTAGATTCAACTTTTTTTTACACAAGCAACATACACATCTCTGCTACAAATGAACACTTAAAGTTTTTTTCCAGGACCTACCATTTTCGTACTGTTGCACTGAAAGTGACAAGTGCAAATGTTACAACTTACCCCATATGCGGGGTTAATTGTAACAGACAGAGGGGTTAGTTGTAACACTTGTGTGTAACACACATAAGTCAGTACTATTTTATTTGTATAGTTTGATATTGTTTGTGCATCTGTATAGATATCCATACATCCATCCCTCATCCAATCATCCTTCTATTATGGATCAATATCATGGATAGAGACATAGAAAAGGGCTGCACAGATTTGCAATAAATAAATAAATAAAATCATCAAATATTGTAATTGCAATTGAATTAGATTTGTGTGGCCGCTGCATGTAAAATTATTATTATTAATAATAATAACAGTAATAATAATACAAATGAGCTTTAAATCAAAATTTAAAGGGTTTATTGCATTAAAAACAGGCCATATTTTTAATAAATAAACAAGTGATCAATGCATAGTAAACTAAATTTTAAACATTTTAAATTCCAACATTGTTTGTGAAAGTTCAACAAAGTTAAATATATAAATAAATTCTCAAACCTGAAAAGTTGTGTGGCTCCCTGTTTTCATTTGATTATCATTGTACACTTGGTGGCTTAGTTGTAACACTGTGCTACAACTAACCCCGCTGTGTAAAACATATTTTAAGCCTAGCTAACAGTTGATAGGAGTTACTGACATGTTTCAAAACGGTGCTATGTTTTAGCAAACAAGACAGTGATTAAGGCAAAATAAAGTTAGATTTGGAAACGTACACACCCAACTCAGAAGCCGAAAAAAACCTATGATGAAAAAATTTACTTGCATGGTGTCAAAACACTCTTTGTCCAGTATCTTCACGAAATATTATCAAAACTTTCCACAAATTCACAGGAGACTGTCTTCTGGCAGCGAGAGAAAAAGAGCGGAAACACAACCTGCTTGATCCTGACTAATTATGTAAAAGGTCCGTGTTACATTTAACCCCGCGTTAGGTTGTGCCCCGCGCTCCCCTAGTATGTTTAATGATCATCAACTCAAAGCTCAAAACATAACTGTTAGCCTTTCCTGCTCAGCTTTCAGATCAGAGTCAGTTGAGGCTTTGCATTTTCCCAGTGGAACATATCCTGACATGTGTAAATTTTATACTGATAAAAAATAAAAAATAAAAAAAAATAAAAAAAAATTTTGTTTGATGATTTTAGGTCATGTGGAAAGCAGATGATCATGGCAAACAAGGTATGGAAATAAGTAACTTAAAAAATGGTAATGGACAAGTCTTCTGTTTACATATGATTGCACTAAAAGTGGCAAAACATTTTTTATTTGTGTTATGCTGTATATTTTCCCATGTGAATATTCAATTGATGCTTGTGAGGCACTGTGGCTGCACAAGGTTTGGTTTTGCTACAGTAAGACCACGAATGTGTTAGATTCCACCCATCTATTGTTTTGTTTTTGTAACTAGGCTCTGTCATTTAGAAACATGGCTTTTCCTATCAAATGGGCGAAGTGCTCTTTTAATGACACATATCTCTACCTTTCATTCCAGCCAAAGGTAAAGGTATTTCATTCCGGCTTGGATAACACTTCCCAGTGTTATCCAAGAGTTCCACTGTGTGGGTTATAACAGAACAGCAGTTTCGAACTCCCTCTATGCAGGCCTTCCGCCCCAGCCAGTTGGGTCTGAGAGTCTTGCGTAGGGCGCTGGATGTGGCAGCAACCGTGGCGTTTTCCATGGGATCCCAATTACGTCGTCATGCCGACGTTACGTCAAACGTGAGCGACTGAAAGGGAACGTCTCTTTCCCATTGGAAATCTTTGGTGAGATTTGCACCGACAGGCAACATTTATTTGAGTTTAGAAAGAGAAAAGGATTCTCAACTTTTGGAGTTGAATTATTTTGTATATACATGTTTAGAGTCAATTAGATTTTCTTTCGTATGACATCAATAACAACTTTACGTTCTCAGAATCACTCAAATCTGTATTGATAAACCTTTTGACGGTTTATTGATGACCTTATAAGTTTTCACAGTTTTGTATCCAGAATATCATGCAGGTGGGGGGATAGTTTGGGGGGTTGTCATTAATTTTGATTACACAAAGTACAAACACACACACACTTCAATCATTTTATTTTACCCATGAGTTTTTTTTATCCTAAAGCCAAATGTTTAGGCCTTAAACACAATTATAAATACAAAACAACTAACTAAATAAATGAAAGCACTTTAGAAGCATAACAATATTCATTTTGTAGTAGTCTATAAACTACCTGCCGTCAACTGTTTTGTTTAAATATGCATTTTATATACTACTTGGGGAAATACAACACTGGCCATTAAAACATACAAGAGGACTAAGAGGAAGTGCTCTTGTCTCATGATTAAGGAAGAATCTGCACAGTTAATTTTACAGACACTGTGTTAAAGTTAGTGTGCCAATAAATACGCCTACAGTAATGGAACCAATAACTCTATTTACATGTCGCAATCCTTAATCAACCAGACTAAGATCAGGTAAATATATTGACACTACTCTTCCCAAGATGTATAAAAGATCCTAAAAATGTAACCGTATGATATATAAAAATAGGTTTTTGAGTCTTCAAGATTTAACAGTATGCAAAACACACAAAATTAATTAATAAAAAAGTTTTCTGTGAAAATATGGTACAATATTTCAAGTTCTTTTAAAATTGCAGTCTAATTGGCTGGTATGACCTCTCATCTATCAAATCACAGCATTGCAACACCACACCACCCTATAAAGGTGCCGTGTTCTAGCAGTCTATAAACTCCAGCTGAGATCTGAAGGGGCAAAGACACTGAAAGGAGAACTGGGTATGTTGCTCACAGTGTTCATACAAATTTGTCAATTTCTTCTCTTTTTGTTAAAAATTAGGTTATAATAGTTTATTTTGCAATTGAGTTACAAGCTCCACATACAATATTTAGCAGTAAATGAAAGTAAAATATTCTTGTTACTTTATAGTTATCTTTGAAGAAATGTTTAAAAAAAATACTTTTTGTTTAATACTACTTTTATTTAAAAAAGAAAATGTTTAAATAAAAGCAATGTTGCTAAAAACATTGTACACAAATATAATAGATTTAAAAAAATCTAGTTCTAGTACACAAATAAAATAGATAAAAAATATTCTAGTTCTAGTAATATTCTAGTCTGTTTTCCAGTAAATAATGTACGTAAATTCTTTTCCACATAGCTAGAAGCTATTTACACATAAAATAAAACTGGAAATAAATTTATACCTGATTATACGCATTTTTTTCATTTCAGAAGATCACTGCTTGCCTCTAAACTCGATTAGTATATATTATTAACAACAGCAAAAATAATTTGTGGAATACATTTTAATGTTGTGAAAAACATTATTTTACTTTGTGACAAAATTTCTCTCTGTATTTTTCCTTTAAAGTCTCACATAAAAAAAATCATCCAAGCAGTATTTCAATTGAAGGACTCACTGAAAATGGGGAATGACTCTGGACGAGAAAGAGCTGGACGAGAAAGAGCAGAACATGAGCGCAATGAAGCAGAGCGACAGCGCATTCAAGTTCAAGCAGAAGTTGATAGACTAAAACAAGAAAAAGAATTCCAGAGACTGAGAGAAGAAGAAAATAAGAAAATTGTCATGGAGAACAGAAACAGAGAACAGGAAGAAAAGAAGAGAATTCACATAGAAAAGAAAAATTCACAAATAGAAGACACAAACAAGTAAAATTCCAACCAACAGTTCTTAAGGGCCATTAAAAAATATATTTAAGGGAGACATTTGTTATTCAATTAATCATATAGAACATCAAGTCAGATTTTCAATAATATTTATATAATTACACATTACATTACAGTTACACAGTGTACTGTTACTTGCAGTAAATAATTGATTGTATGAATATAATCTGTGGAAAAGATCAACTGAATCATCGTCTGTTGGCATTACTTAAGGATTGAAATGCACTGCTTTATGTGAAAAGATGCTAAATAAAATCTTACGACCAAATACTGAACATGATTTTTTACATGACTGTGTAGAAAGTCTTACTAAACAAATCATATAAAACAAACATACAGAATTAAATTCTGTTTCCAAAATATATTAAGATTCAGATATATGTTTGAATGTGGGGTCAAAGGAGATATTAAAAGTCTTCTCAGAAATGTCAAATGTGTGTAAATCTGTTATTTTCCATTTATGGAAGGTGGGTCACTGGTCATAAAAGTATATAGCCTAGGTTTACAATAGTGTTGCATGATATACCGGCAATAAAAAGTTATTGCGATACCCTGCTATTAAAAACGACAAAAGAAAAAGAAAGCAACAAAGAAACCTTCATGCAGGATAAAATAAAGCATGGGACCTGTTTGCGCTGCCAGGCTCAGTCATGAAGCTCACGCACACTCACAGAAAACAGCCTTTCTGTGGAAAGCGAAATGTTCATATTTCACCATTAACTAAACGCCTGGTGTCCAGAAAACGCAGTTGTTGTTTTTTCACAGTGTTTTAGACGGAATTACGCCACAAAATACGCATTTGGATATATCAGAAGGATGTCTATGAACTAAATGTATCGAATTATTAGAATGTTAAACAAATAAAAAATTTACACCTAGGCCTATATAGCTGCTGTACGCGAGCTGATAAGCGCGTGAGCTTGTTGTGCGCAGCAGCACAGACACGTGAGCTTGTTGAGCGCAGCAGCACAGACACGTGAGCTTGTTGAGCGCAGCAGCACAGACACGTGAGCTTGTTGAGAGCAGCAGCACAGACACATGAGCTTGTTGAGCGCAGCAGCACAGACACATGAGCTTGTTGAGAGCAGCAGCACAGACACATGAGCTTGTTGAGCGCAGCAGCACAGACACATGAGCTTGTTGAGAGCAGCAGCACAGACACATGAGCTTGTTGAGCGCAGCAGCACAGACACGTGAGCTTGTTGAGAGCAGCAGCACAGACACATGAGCTTGTTGAGCGCAGCAGCACAGACACATGAGCTTGTTGAGAGCAGCACAGACACATGAGCTTGTTTAGCGCAGCAGCACAGACACATGAGCTTGTTGAGAGCAGCAGCACAGACACATGAGCTTGTTGAGCGCAGCAGCACAGACACGTGAGCTTGTTGAGAGCAGCAGCACAGACACATGAGCTTGTTGAGCGCAGCAGCACAGACACATGAGCTTGTTGAGAGCAGCACAGACACATGAGCTTGTTTAGCGCAGCAGCACAGACACATGAGCTTGTTGAGAGCAGCAGCACAGACACATGAGCTTGTTGAGCGCAGCAGCACAGACACGTGAGCTTGTTGAGAGCAGCAGCACAGACACATGAGCTTGTTGAGCGCAGCAGCACAGACACATGAGCTTGTTGAGAGCAGCACAGACACATGAGCTTGTTTAGCGCAGCAGCACAGACACATGAGCTTGTTGAGAGCAGCAGCACAGACACATGAGCTTGTTGAGCGCAGCAGCACAGACACGTGAGCTTGTCGAGCGCAGCAGCACAGACACATAAGCTTGTTGAGAGCAGCAGCACAGACACGTGAGCTTGTTGAGCGCAGCAGCACAGACACGTGAGCTTGTCGAGCGCAGCAGCACAGACACATGAGCTTGTTGAGAGCAGCAGCACAGACACGTGAGCTTGTTGAGCGCAGCAGCACAGACACGTGAGCTTGTTGAGCGCAGCAGCACAGACACGTGAGCTTGTTGAGCGCAGCAGCACAGACACGTGAGCTTGTTGAGAGCAGCAGCACAGACACATGAGCTTGTTGAGCGCAGCAGCACAGACACATGAGCTTGTTGAGAGCAGCAGCACAGACACATGAGCTTGTTGAGCGCAGCAGCACAGACACATGAGCTTGTTGAGAGCAGCAGCACAGACACATGAGCTTGTTGAGCGCAGCAGCACAGACACGTGAGCTTGTTGAGAGCAGCAGCACAGACACATGAGCTTGTTGAGCGCAGCAGCACAGACACATGAGCTTGTTGAGAGCAGCACAGACACATGAGCTTGTTTAGCGCAGCAGCACAGACACATGAGCTTGTTGAGAGCAGCAGCACAGACACATGAGCTTGTTGAGCGCAGCAGCACAGACACGTGAGCTTGTTGAGAGCAGCAGCACAGACACATGAGCTTGTTGAGCGCAGCAGCACAGACACATGAGCTTGTTGAGAGCAGCACAGACACATGAGCTTGTTTAGCGCAGCAGCACAGACACATGAGCTTGTTGAGAGCAGCAGCACAGACACATGAGCTTGTTGAGCGCAGCAGCACAGACACGTGAGCTTGTTGAGAGCAGCAGCACAGACACATGAGCTTGTTGAGCGCAGCAGCACAGACACATGAGCTTGTTGAGAGCAGCACAGACACATGAGCTTGTTTAGCGCAGCAGCACAGACACATGAGCTTGTTGAGAGCAGCAGCACAGACACATGAGCTTGTTGAGCGCAGCAGCACAGACACGTGAGCTTGTCGAGCGCAGCAGCACAGACACATAAGCTTGTTGAGAGCAGCAGCACAGACACGTGAGCTTGTTGAGCGCAGCAGCACAGACACGTGAGCTTGTCGAGCGCAGCAGCACAGACACATGAGCTTGTTGAGAGCAGCAGCACAGACACGTGAGCTTGTTGAGCGCAGCAGCACAGACACGTGAGCTTGTTGAGCGCAGCAGCACAGACACGTGAGCTTGTCGAGCGCAGCAGCACAGACACATGAGCTTGTTGAGAGCAGCAGCACAGACACATGAGCTTGTTGAGCGCAGCAGCACAGACACGTGAGCTTGTTGAGCGCAGCAGCACAGACACGTGAGCTTGTTGAGCGCAGCAGCACAGACACGTGAGCTTGTCGAGCGCAGCAGCACAGACACATGAGCTTGTTGAGCGCAGCAGCACAGACACGTGAGCTTGTTGAGCGCAGCAGCACAGACACATGAGCTTGTTGAGCGCAGCAGCACAGACACGTGAGCTTGTTGAGCGCAGCAGCACAGACACGTGAGCTTGTTGAGCGCAGCAGCACAGACACATGAGCTTGTTGAGCGCAGCAGCACAGACACGTGAGCTTGTTGAGCGCAGCAGCACAGACACATGAGCTTGTTGAGCGCAGCAGCACAGACACGTGAGCTTGTTGAGCGCAGCAGCACAGACACATGAGCTTGTTGAGCGCAGCAGCACAGACACGTGAGCTTGTTGAGCGCAGCAGCACAGACACGTGAGCTTGTTGAGCGCAGCAGCACAGACACGTGAGCTTGTCGAGCGCAGCAGCACAGACACGTCAGCTTGTTGAGCGCACATCCCTTTTTCACAGACATCGTTGGAAACTAAGTTTGTAGTTCCAACGGATATGGCAATAGCAAAGAAAGTAAAATGAGGTGCATACAATTTTAACTGATGGTAAAGAGATGGTGAGAGAGTGAGCAGTTCTGTTAAATGCTCTTGATTGCTGATCCTTCTAGCACACATGAGTCGGAAGGGGGTACAGAAGTTTTATGTACGCAAACATCCACATATTCACTGTGCTTTTAAAGTAAAAATAAATTTGATAAAGCAATAATATAAACAGTGAAAGTAACAGTTTTGTAACAAAACATTTTTAACAGGCATAATTAAAATAACTGAAGGAAATGTTTATCTGCCAAGCCAACTAAATTGATTCATCCCATTACAACTTCTCAAGTTTACAATACTCTAGTTCAGGGGTGCCCAATCCTGCTCCTGCCAACTGTCCTGCACAGTTCATCTCCAACCCTAATCAAACATACCTGCCTTTCATTGTCATGTGATCCTGAAGACCTTAATTGGTTGCTTCAGTGTTTGATTAGGGTTGGAGATGAACTGTGCAGGACAGTCGATCGGCAGGAGCAGATCCAAATAATTATTGTCCCATCTCCAGATTACCAGATTAATCTTAAGTATTTTTGCCATTGATAAATAATCAAATAATTTTTTTTAACTGATAATATATCCTTAATCCTCAATTGGGTCTTAGAGCAGGTCATAGGTAACCTATAACTGCAAGTATGCTAGTCACAAATAACAAACTCTTTAGATAGCAAAAGGTCCTGTGAAGCATTATTTTCTGACCTTTCAAAAGCTTTTGCCACACAGCTTAATTTGTGCTCATTTTAAGACAAAAAAAAAAAAACACAACAGAAAATCATTGAACCATGAAAACATTAAACCACATTAATATATACACAAACAGCGGGGATCAAAAGTTTGGAATAAGTTTCACTATTTTTGTAATAAGCCTCTTGTGCCCATCAAAGATGCATTTATTTGATTAAAAACAGTAATATTGTGAAATAGTATTACAATTTAATAAAGCTGTTTTCTATGTGAATATATGGTAACATTTAATTTATTCATTTGATCGAAGTGTCACGGTCATTTTAGTTCATGGACTTTCAGTGCGTTTTCATTTGTCACATGTTTCTTCTTGTTCAGTTTCTCACCACTCTTTCGTCTCCTTGGTTACCATCATTAGTCCGTCAGCTGTGTTTAGTAATTATCCTCGTTGTGTTCACTACTTAAATTGTCCCTTCTCCTGCACTCCTTGTCCGGTCGTGTTAATGTGAGTTACCCAGTCTGTTCCCTGATTCTTGAGTGATAAAGATTCTATTAAAGTGTTGTTTGGATTTCATCTTCTGAGTCTTCAGTCTGATCCTAAGTACACCACACCATTACACAAAGCTGAATATTCAGCATCATTACTGCAGTCTTCAGTCACATGATACTTCAGAAATCATTCTATGCTGATTTGCTGCTCAATTATTAATAATGGTTATATTATTGTTTTTTCATATAGTTTGTAAGTTGCATTTTTACAATTTTTTTATAAAGATCAAATTAATTTAAATATCTATATTTTATGAATAAAATTACTCATATTATGAATTAAGATTTTAGTCATCCAACTCCTTTCCCAACCTGTTCAGAATGGTGAAAGGTTTGCGAATGTTAACATGATTGATAAAAATGTGTTTGTTGCAAACATCTCTGTGAGAACGTTCACACTGACATTTTTTTATTGTTGTTTTTTTTGTTTTGTTTTATAAATAGGAAATGGTCAAAAAGCAAGGCAGGAACACGCTGATCAAGAGAGTTTTTTTATTTATTAATAAAACAATGAATTGTTTGTCATATTATTCAGTTACTTTTAATGTTTTAGTTTTTTTGCCATGGTAGAGATCTAGTATCGGTATGGTAGCCTATTTTAGTTAGGTCACGTATCAAAGTCCTAATTTTTATATAGTGGCAACACTAGTTTACAAAGGACTTTGAAACACCATATATCCCAAATAGGTTCTTCTGATAAGATAACAGTTGGAGTGACATCTAAGAGTGAAGGAAAAAAAACTGCTGAACTGCTACTTTCATGGCATTTGGGGGATGTGAGTTCATACAATACATTACCAAAGGTCACTGCTGCACAAGCTATTCTTTAGTTATCTGGTCATATTGCTATACTAATATGACCTGATCAGACACGGTTTCATAAGGACTTGTCATGCACTGACTGCTGAAACTACAACCTTTTTTTTACTGAAAGCATTTTATATATTTAAAAAGAAATTTGTGTATTAATAATACTGTGCTTCTGCAGCATATTTAGAGATCTAAACTCTGCAAGAACGTACCGGTAGATTGACTGAGGCTTGTTGCTTGCCCAATCACAGAGTTGCAAGGAGTGGCCCTGATTCACTGTATAAAATCAGTGTTTAGATGTAAATCAGCAGTGTCTAAAACTGAAGGGGACAAATCATTCTGGAGTAATATAGTAGGGGAAAAAGGTATGTTGCTCAAATTCAAATAATTTTTGTCATTTCTGTCATCCAAATAAAAATTCAGATATAATTATTTGAAATGGCTGCTGGGTAAACAAGTGAACACAATAAAACTACACTGGTTTAAGACAAAAGTAAAATATATAATGAATATTTTGAACACACCATTGAACCATGTTCCCAGGACACAATACTTTCATAAATGTCAGGTCAGGCCAAGCTGTCAAATGTGTTTTAAATGCTGTAATATTATACAATTAAATTAATTACAATATCTGTTGACCAAAACAAAGGCTTTGTGCTTCCTAACTGCATTACAGATGATACCAAAAGTGAATACAGATATGCTGTGGAAGATTGTGTCATACAGTATGTATATAAATGTATATACAGTTGTAATCTAAATTATTCAACCTCATTGCAGTATAATGCATACATATATAACCACATTGCAAATCAGGTTTGTTGGCAAAATAATAATTTTGAGACTGCAGAAGTCGTTAAAGATGCATTTTCAATTGTCTTTGGGGAAACGACTTTCCTTTGTTGTGTTCAGCTATTTAAATTACTTTTGTTTGATTTGTTCACTGCAAACAGCTGAAAGTTTTTCTGTTTTAGATAATATTTCATATTTCTACAATGTATTGTTCTCAAATCATTGTCAATTAACAGCAGTTTCCTACAGTGACAACTTACCCCATAAGGTGACACTGTGCCCTAAAGATGTCAACTGGATCAAAGAAGCTGTATTTTTTCCCCTGGCCTATTGGAACGAGTAGGGGACTTGTCTTAAAGCGTCTGCTTAAAGCGTCTGCTAAATGACTAAATGTTGTCTGGCTTTATAAATAATCTCAAAGGCTTTAAAAAGTGTGTAGCCTATTGTGTGTAAATGGGGGTAATTTTCTTGAAATTTAATGAGTTAAATTTCGCACTATAATGGCTTTAATCTCGAGATGGTTTTATTTTTTTAGTATTGCTTGGCCCTAATCCTCTTCCGTAGGTTACAAATTTAATGTCTTTTTTATTTTTAAATAAGTATGTTTTCCTACATCTTGAAATTTTTATTTTTATAAATGGGGGTAATCTGGACTCATGGCAGTGAAAACCTCTCTCAACTCGTTCTCTCCCCATCTAAAATTTGTCCCCTGATCAAAATGTAAGTTCAGCAGGGGTACCACGACGTGCAGTAAACCTCCGTACTGCCATCAAGAAGGCATCTGTGTCAATAGAGGTAAGAATAGAACGTTGGCTTGAACAGACGAAGTCGAGCAGGAGGCCTCTCAATATCCAGTACGACCGTCGGAGTTCAGCGAAGACCCGCTCTGGTCCAGGATGGAATAATCTCTGGTCAAAATCCTGGATTAACAGTTTGGTGATGCAGTGGCTCGGATCCAGCACAATAGGGTGTTTGAAGTTAGGATCCAAATCCTCTGCTCTTCGGAGGCGTCCACCAACTCAAATGACTTCATTTGTTGCATCAAACTCAGGAGCCAGAACAAGGCGGCGGAAGGAAATGATTTATTGGCTTTGAGAAGGTTATATTCCTTTAGGAAACTTTCCAGCTGGGACTGTTTAAGGAGGAGGGAGACTGCCTGCTGATAAGTTTCTGCACTAGATGGAGCAGCTTGCCCTGCTTCCTCAGGCTGAAGGGTGCTTGCTGTGGCCTCCACCAGTTCACTCCAAGTAGCATACCTGCTGGAATCAGGGACAGACCTATCAGAACTTGAGATGTAAATGGCAGAACAAGGAACGTCGTTGCTCGGTAGGATCTTCTTCAACGGACCCTGCTGGAGCTTCTGGCCACTCAACAGGTGGTCGAAAAAGAAAAGATGGACCTTGACACCACCTATTTGGTTGTGCTAGTTCCAGAGTCGCTGTACAATCACCTTAGCCCGAGTTGTATATGGTAATATTAGCCCCAATGAGTCATACTGTCTGGCCAATGTACGGTACACAGTGCGCATTGTGGTTGGGCCGTAATCATCCAGTCGATGTTTATAACCGATGGTATCTGTAGGGCAATGCCATCTTAGACCTAAGGTAGACTCTTGACATCAGAAGAATTTTGGGTGAGCCACAATTCAGCGTTATCTGAGCGAGCTTCTTGAGGAAGATGGCTAAGGATGTCAGGGGCGTTGCTGGCCCACTGGCGGATCTCAAAGCCCCCTGATGACAACAGGACACGTAATTTATCAAGTAAATCTTTGGCATCAGCTTTTGATGATAGATTCTGTAAACAGTTGTCTACATAGAAACACCTGTCTACTGAATTCCTGACATCTTCTCCCTCGGTGCTGTGATCGTGCACGTGTTTTTGTAGGGCAAATGTGGCACAACAAGGAGAACATGTGGTACCAAACGGCAGAACCTGCCACTCATAGACCACTGGAGGCACATCACGGCAGAGATTTCGCCACACAAACCGAAGAAGGGGCTTGTCCTCAGGCAGAAGGCAGACCTGGTGAAACATTGCCTTTATGTCCCCGCTTATTGCGATGGCATGCTCTCGAAAGCGAAGCAAGACCCCCAGGAGTGATGGGCCAAGGGTAGGCCCTGGCAGGAGAGATTTGTTGAGGTTGCAACCCTGGAATCAATTGAATACTAGGCGGTTCTTCCCATTATGTTGTACCAGATGATGGGGAACGAACCATGATTCCTCACTCTGTGCAGCCTCCTCCTCAGTCAGCTTACGTACTGAGCCTGCCAGTTCAAGCTTGCTCATTTCTGTAATGTATGCTGAGGCTTTGTCCTCATCTTTAGCAAGTCGCTTCTCCGTACCTCGGAGGCTTTGCATGACAGCATCTTTGGTTGCATGGAAAGGGGAAGTATTTATCCTCCGTAGCAAAGGGGCCGCATAGTGCTGAATCTTGTTATGCTCAACACGGATCGTCTTACTTTCCAGAAGTGAGAGTGCCTCTTGATCCTCTCGTGATCTAGTTACCTGTTTCTCTGATATGTTCCGGTTTGGCTGTGAGGCAGGAGACACACTAAAAGAGACAGATGCACCTTGGAGTACTTGGGTTTCTTGCCTTATTGTTCTCAAGGCCAGTTCCTCAGGAATTCCACGCAGGCCAAGCTTATTTGCTGCCTCGCAGAGGAGTGTGGTCCTCTCCAAACCATCGTTGAGTACAGCATAAGTCTCCAGAGCTTGTTCATGATACTGCAGACAAACCTTTACCACCTTCAGCAATACCCGGCTGCAGTCCGTAGGTCGATTTAGATAAGCAGTGCCAACTGCGGAGCTCAACATGCATATGCCCTCTTTACCTGCCTTAGAATTTACTCCATGCAGTATCTGGAAGTGTTTGTTTTGGCAAATGCTGCAGGGTTTCTTGAGAGTGCAGTCTGTAACAGCATGAGAACGACCACATTTTATGCACCTCTTGTTCTCAATAATCCACTTACGGATCTGTTCAGGAGTGAAAGTCTGGAAAGTAGCGCACTGACTTAAGAAATGTTCAGAGCTTTCACAATATGGACAATATGGTTGCACTTTAGTTCGGCTGATCGATGATCGATTGCTCCTGTCTGCCTCGCTGCCTGCTGTGTGTTTGTTTGCTTCGAGGCTGTAAGCTCCGCCTGAGACTCGTATTTCTTTATGTTTTGAGCCATCATTTACTATCCAGTTGTTTATACTACTAAATACTGCTTACCCAACATCTCAGATTAACCTTACATCTCTAGCTTCCGTTATTGTTAACACAGCACGCTAGTAACTCGCTAACGTTAGCCTGCTAACGCGCCACCCGTGCGCTTATTTATTTATTTATTTACTTTCTCTCGCGCGCCCGCGCCTTTGAGTTCATAAAGTCCAGGTAAGTAAGAATCAGTCAACAAACACGGTGAGTAATGTCTTCTTGTCCTGTTATTGTCACCTGTGTCACATGTCATATGTTTAGTATAGCCTTCTCCGATGGCAATATAGGATTTATATGTGATAAATGCAAGGAGACAGTCAGGCTGACGGAGAAGATTTCAGAACTAGAGACACGCATCCAAACTTTAATTGAGGATGGTAAGAATGCTAGATCTTTAGATACTGTTTTGGATGCGCCTAGCATAGTGAACTCTTTACATGACTCGGTTCCGGCTGAAGTAGAGCCCGTGCAGCAGGGCAGATGGGTGACAGTGAGAGATCGTTCTAGTCGCGGATCAAAGGACCACTCTTCTGTTCCGATTCCCATAACAAACTGATTTGCCCCACTCAGTGAAACACCCACTGAGAATTCTGTTGATTGTGCCCTGGTAACTGGTGATTCGTTCACACGGAACGTGAAAATAGACACCAGCCACCATAGTCACATGTTTGCCGGGAGCCAGAGCGCCTGACATCAAAGCAAATTTAAAAGTGCTGGCTAATGCTAATCGTAAATTCTCTAAGATCATTATTCATGTCGGCACTAATGATGTTCGACTCCGCCAGTCGGAGATCACCAAAATTAATATTAAAGAGGTGTGTGAACTCGCAAGTACGATGTCAGGCACTGTAATTTGCTCTGGCCCCCTTCCTGTACGCAGGAGTGATGAGATAGTAAGCAGATTGGCCTCACTCAATGGTTGGCTGTCGAAGTGGTGTCCACAGAATAATATAGAATTCATAGACAATTGGAAAAGTTTTTGGGGCAAGCCTGATCTGTTGAAAAGAGATGGTATCCATCCCTCCTGGGCTGGTGCTGCTCTTCTCTCTAGTAATTTGGCTCATAGTCTTGACAATCTAAAACATGACAATCTGGGGCTCAGGTCAGGAAGCAGACAGACTGGCTAAACCGACCGTCTGCTAGCGGCCTCACGTCACCAAGGTCAGATAAATCCCATCACATAGAGCCTCTTTCACCTAGATATCATCATATAAAGACTGTGTCTGTTCCCCGAATTTGGAAATCCAAAAAACGTCAGGTTAAAAATTTAATTGATGTTCAACAAATAAAAAACAGATATAATACAGATGAGCAAATGATAAAGCTTGGGTTGCTGAATATTCGATCCCTTACTTCAAAATCTCTCATAGTTAATGATATGATTTCAGATTATAATCTTGATATGCTGTGTTTGACAGAAACCTGGCTAAAACCAAACGATTACATTATTTTAAATTAGTCAACCCCACAAGATTACAGTTATAAACATAAACCTCGTCTGAAAGGCAAAGGGGGAGGTGTTGCTGTAATTTAAAGTAATATTTTCAAAACCACTAAGAAATCTAGTTTTAAATATACTTCTTTTGAAGTATTGGTGCTTAATGTAAAAATATATAGTGTAAACGATAAATCACATTTGAGAATTATGCTGGCTACTGTATACAGGCCACCAGGGCACCATAAAGATTTTATCAAAGAGTTTGCGGACTTTCTTTCAGAATTAGTATTGGCTTCAGATAAAGTACTAATTGTTGGTGATTTTAATATACATGTAGATAATGAAAAAGATGCATTGGGATTGGCATTTAAAGACATTGTAAACTCAATTGGAGTTAGACAACACGTGTCAGGACCTACTCATTGTCGTAATCATACTCTAGATCTAATATTATCACATGGAAAAGATGTTGATGCTGTTGAAATTCTGCAGCAGAGCGATGACATCTCAGATCATTATCTAGTCTCATGTAAATTACATTTAGCCAAGGCTGCAAAGCCGACTCCGTGTTATAAATACGTTAAATACGTTACAACTTCTGCCACTAAAGATTGCTTAAAGCAGCACTCAGTAAAAATTCCGGTTTTTGTCAAACGGCGACCCCTAGAGTCGCTGTGGAGTACTTGTACTGTCGTGAATAGCACTCACGCAGAGATGGCTCGCACTCACGGCCGGATACCCTCCCCCTGTACACCGGTATCTGTTCAGTAGGATGGACGCTGTAACGAGTGGAAATAAGGTATGGCCCCTTTAAGAGCTGCGCGCGCCCAACACCACATGTATACAGCAGCTTTAAAAGCTGCTAGATCTGCTTATTTTTCAACCCTATTAGACGAAAATACACATAATCCTAGGTATTTATTTGAAACAGTGGCTAAACTAACGAAAAAGAAAGCTAAAAGCTCAGAAGTGTCCAAGCAACACAGCAGTGATGACTTTATGAACTTCTTCACTTATAAGATTGATAATATCAGGGACAAAATTATAACTATGCAACCGTCTACCACAGTATCGCATCAGGGAGTGCATTGTAGACTCCCTGAGGAAAAATTTGATTCATTTGTTGCAATAGGAGAGGAAGAATTCTGCAAACTCGTTAATTCATCTAAATCGACAACTTGCATGTTAGATCCTATACCGACTAAGCTACTGAAAGAGATGTTTCCAGAGGTCATATATCCTCTTCTTAATATCATTAATTCATCTTTGTCTCTAGGATCCTACAGAATTAGTCAATTACAGGCCGATCTCGAATCTGCCTTTTCTGTCAAAGATATTAGAAAATGCAGTATCTTCACAACTATGTTCCTTTCTAGAAAGAAATGATATCTGCGAGGATTTTCAGTCCGGATTTAGACCGTACCATAGTACTGAGACTACTCTCATTAGAGTCACAAATGATTTGCTCTTATCATCCGATCGTGGTTGTATCTCTCTATTAGTGTTACTCGATCTTAGTGCTGCATTTGACACCATTGACCACAACATTCTTTTAAATAGACTAGAAAACTATGTTGGCATTAGTGGAATTGCACTAGCATGGTTTATCTCATACTTAACTGACCGTTATCAGTTTGTAGCAGTAAATGAAGAGATGTCTTATCGATCACAAGTTCAGTATGGCGTACCACAAGGCTCAGTACTAGGACCGTTGCTGTTCACTCTGTACATGCTACCATTAGGAGATATCATTAGGAAACATGGAGTTAGCTTTCACTGTTATGCCGATGATACTCAGCTGTATATTTCTTCAAAACCCAACGAAACTTACCAATTCACAAAATTAACGGACTGCATAGCTGATATAAAAAATTGAATGACTAGTAATTTCCTACTACAAAATTCTGAAAAGACAGAGATTCTAATTATTGGACAAAAAACTTCCACACGTAATAACCTAGAATAATGTCTAACACTTGATGGCTGCTCGGTCAAGTCTTCGTCGTCGGTTAGGAACCTGGGTGTGCTCTTTGATACCAACCTTTCTTTTGAAAGTCACGTGTCTAGTATCTGTAAAACTGCATTTTTCCATCTTAAAAAAATATATCTAAAATACGCCATATGCTCTCATTGAGAAATGCAGAACAATTAGTTCATGACCTCAAGGCTAGACTATTGTAATGCTCTACTGGGTGGTTGCCCTGCACGCTTAATAAATAAACTACAGCTAGTTCAAAACGCCGCAGCTCGAGTTCTTACCAGAACCAGGAAATATGAGCATATTAGCCCGGTTCTGTCAACACTGCATTGGCTCCCTATTAAACATCGTATACATTTTAAAATATTGTTGATTACCTACAAAGCACTAAATGGTTCAGCTCCGCAGTACTTGAGCGAGCTCTTAACGCATTATAGTCCTTCACGTCTATTGCGATCTCAAAAATCCGGCCAGTTGATAACACCTAGAATATCTAAATCGACTGCTGGCGGTAGATCCTTTTCCTATTTAGCACCAAAACTTTGGAACAGTCTTCCTACCATTGTCCGGGAAGCAGACACACTCTGTCAGTTCAAAGCTAGACTAAAAACACATCTCTTTGACCTAGCATTCACATAACACACTATAGACTTCTATAATTCAATGTTAGGCTGCATAGATTAGGTCAGCCGGAACTGGGAACACTTCCCTTAAATCTTGATGTACTCGTTACATCATAAGAAGAATGGCATCTAAGCTAATATTAGTGTCTTTGTTTATCCCGAGGTTTTCCCGCAGCCTGCCGGATCTAGGCCGTATCCAGATCTGACGAAGGAGATCCGCCCTGACCCGATGACAATGCAGTGCTGAAGTGTCAACTATCCTCTCCCTATGGAGGATCCCTTTCCCACTCTACAGATAAAGCGTTGTGAATTTCGGTTCGCGTACCCCGAAGTGATAAAATAAAACAAAATTCTGTATCAAAATTTATAGGCAAGACAAGTAGTTTGTTTAGGCATGGGTATGGAATTACAAACCTGCGCACATATTTTCAAAAGCACATAACTATAGAATCAATTCTGAATGAGCATGTGAACACCGTCAGCGTTAATCACAGGTTTGCGTTTAAAGTCTGATCATTTCGACGGAGGTGAATCAATCAAAACTAACTTTAGCTGGAATAAACATTATTCAAGAACCGCTATAAAGCCAAAACAATCTCTGTTACCTTAAATTATATGTTTATCTCTGTAAAGCTGCTTTGAAACAATCCATTGTTAAAAGCGCTATATAAATGAAGATGACTTGACTTGTGTTACAACTCCTCAAATCTAATCTAAGGGCTAGAGGAGTAACATTAAAGAAAACCTTGTAAAACTGTGGAAATGGTAGTGTGTGTCAAGAAACGATGAGCGAAACCAAACTGCCAATGAAAATAATGATATTTATTATACAAAAAGAAAAATATAAGGAACAGCGAATGAATCATAAAGTAAAATAAGAACAATAAGGAAGCCAACAGCTCCCTGCAATGTAAACAATTGTATAAACAAAAACAACAAGAATAAGTAATAAATAAAATCAAAGAAAATAAGCAACAATTTACCCTTGAGGAAAAGGGGGCTATGGTGACGCCAAAATAAAGAAAGAAACAAAAAGAAAACAATTCTAACTAAATTCAACCCTCTTACCTGGCTAAAGAAAAGGAAAGAAAAGAATTGTCTCTTCAGCGCCGAGCGCCGTGTTCTTCCCTACTCTAGCTCACAAAAACAAAACATACAAAAGGTGGCGTTCACCTCTTACCTGGTGTTTCTATACAAAGGTTAGTCTACATGTTTGTACAATGGAAGTCGTACGACATCTTCCCTATCCCCCAGTCCTTGGAGCAACGGGTAACAAAAGAGCACCAGCTCTACACAAGTCGATATCAAAACGTCATCCCAAAGTAATCAAACAAAGTAACAAAACAAACTTAAGAAACACAACTAACGTAAACAAATTAACAAAGCAAACGAGTCCCAAACGAAAACTAAAACAAATCACAATGGCACCAAAAGAACCGGAAACCAAAACGGGACATTCGTCAGTCTGTTTCCAGCGTCTTTTTAAACTGGTAGTGAGGACGTCTCAGACACCGGATAGGTCCACGTCACATCCCTTGACGATGATTGACAGTTTCCTGGAACAATCAGCAAGCAGAGAAGGATGACCCAAGAAACTGATAGCGAGAGAGAGAGAGAGAGAGAGAGAGAGAGAGAGAGAGAGAGAGAGAGAGAGAGAGAGAGAGAGAGAGAGAGAGCGCACGCAAGCAAAACAAAAAGAGGAAATCTCTACGAACGTAACACTTGACTTGACCTCTTTTCTTGCCTGAGGTGAATTCTTTAGGACCTGATTCTGGTCCCTTCATCTGTGAGGCAGCTTTGGCACAATGGAGAATAGTGGCTGGTCTGGTGAAGCGGGCTGGCTTTGGCTGATTTCGTTTGTTGGGTGGTTCAGTATGGCCCTGACACCATGCTTCGTACTGGAGCCACTTAGAGAATTCAGGAAATGTATACACTGAATCAGACTGATAATATAGGTGTCTGCGGAAGTCTGCACACAACTCTGAAGGTAGTTTACCCAGCAGTCTGGCGACGTGGGAGACACATTTTAATTCCACTTCTCCCTCTACGCAAAGGGTTTCCAGCATCCCAACAAGTGTTCTGATCTGCAGTGCGAACCTTTGAAATGCCTCATGATCCCCTCGCTTGATGTAAGGAGCATCCATGACCTGTGCTATTCTTTTGAGTGCTAACTGATGCGGCTGACCAAACCTCTCATTTAGGGCTGTCATTGTGTCAGAGTATGGAGTGGTAGAGTTCAGGTAAGAGTCAGCGATAAGGGAGGCTTCCTCTAATTTAAGATGGTCGACCAATATTTGGTATTTGAAGAGCTCGGTAGCACCTGATGGCAGTAGGTTCTCCAATGACATCTTCAGCCTGGCGAATTCCGCAGGGTCTAGATGAATCAACATGGGAATTCGTGGCTTAGGGCCTAGATAGACTTTCTCCTGTGCTGGAAGCGATGAGGGAAAGATCTCATAAGGTGAGGGTTGTGGCTGATTGTATGGCATTTCTGGGTGTGTAAGCCATGGTTCAGTCTGTTTCACTGATTGTGGAGCATACACGGAACGACCAGCCAGGGTGCAGAATGAGGCGTTAAATATGGAGCATGGGTTGGAGGGCAGGTGAGGGAATGATACGGTGAACTGCCCTGACCCTGTGTATTGTGCGGTATGAGGCTTGACCTGATATCCCCTCTGTGAGGCCTGAATGAATGATTATGGAAGGAGTTTCCACTGACTGGAGCATACCGTCCATAGTAGGGCTGGAAATTCACACTCTTTCCTAGCTATGTAAGGGACATCATCACATACCGGAGGTGGTGGTTCAGGCCATGACTCATTCTCTTGAGGACCTTCGACTGTCGTTATAAGCCTCTGTGGTGTTAGGCGGGTAACTGAATGGGACTCAACCACGGACACCGATGATACTTGGGACCGGAGTGGTGAGACTTGTGATGATGCAGAGAAGGAAACTGGTGATGATAAGTGAGCAGGGTGTGAAAGTGGCTGCCTTGTTACAGGAAAAAAGGCTCATCCGTCTTCCAGTAATAGGTGAGTATCTGCACTTGAGGTTTCCTCCAAAGTCCCACAGCATTTGGATAATACATGCTGGCGCACTCGATCGCGTAAACTTTGTATGAGCTTAGTGTCTTGGCCAAGCTGAGCTTGAATGTCCTCTAATTCAATATAAAAGGCTCCCCACTCATCTCTTGCTACATACCGACTTCCAGATCTGGCCGATGCTGGTCCCGCTGAGTACATCATTCTAACAGTTTCATCACTCTCTGCATCGTACTCCTTTTCGAGTCTAAATGTAGTCTGTGCTGCGGTATCTTCTGTATAAGAGGAAGTCAGTTCTTTGTGGCCTGTTATATTCACTTGGTAGTCTGACAAATAGGTTGGCAGTCTGACTTGCCGTTTTGGCCGCACAGATTCTGAAAGGGCTTCACTCATTTCTTTAGAAGTAGTCATCCTTAACCAAGGTAACCACTGATATCCGGCTCGAAGGACCAATATTTGAGAGAAAGGACCACAGGTGCTTAGGAGGCTATAGTTCTCGCCCTCGAGCGTCGGTCAGAACGCAGGACAGAAGGCAGGAATCAGAATGAACGTTTTACTCAACTTTCTTCAGCAGCACAGACATACATTAGACAGCAATTACAGGTGCATATTTGAATGTAGTAGTTGCCTCTCAGCTTATATTAATGGAAATGGTAGGTTAACATTTTGTACTTGAGTATGCGTGTAGACAGTTATTAATGTTCAACACAAACACTGCACCGCGACTTCTTGAACAGTCTTGCTGTGGAGGATGCAGCTGTTTGTATCACGCGCATTTCTCGTGCGCAATCACTTCCAGCCCATCCGCTAATGGCCACTAGATGGTAGTGATGTATGTCTCGAGACCGGTCTCGAGACCACTTTTACGCGGTCTCGTTCTTGTCACGGCCTTGAAGGTCTTTGGTCTCGGTCTTGTCTAGGTCTCGCTGTCTCAGACCGACATAATGGTCGGGGGATTTAGCAATATCAATATCCACGACGATATCCGCAACGGATTGAAGCGCGTGTCCAAGTGAAGGCGGTGCGCGAGCTGTATCCGCGCCACTGATCGCAGCGGCAACGAGCACTTTGATCACTTGATTTAAAAAACACATATCATGTACAGTTTTTGATGT
The DNA here is from genome assembly GCA_030578255.1 of Tiaroga cobitis. Taxonomy (NCBI): domain Eukaryota; kingdom Metazoa; phylum Chordata; class Actinopteri; order Cypriniformes; family Leuciscidae; genus Tiaroga; species Tiaroga cobitis. Next base: position 46,953,569 of record CM060592.1, on the reverse strand, counting down.
ATTAATATTTAGTAAAACACATCAGTGACATGATGGGTTTTAACTTCATTCAGGAGATTTTGGGTAACTGCACAACTGACAGATGACTGAGCGCACCGCCAACGGTGCGTGTGTGTATATGTGTAACCATAGCGACAAAACAACCAACTTTCGAATCCTGGACTTTGGCTTATAATTTCGTTTTTAAAAATATAATTATGTATTTAAAAGTTGCAGAATGGATTAATTTGGAGACTTCGAAATCGGCAGAGATAGGCAGGCAATGCAAAACAAAATATTACAAGTTATTGCTTAGCTTCAACAACACTAGTCTGTTTTTTTCCCCTCCGGTCTCGGTCTTGGTCTCGATACCCTCTGGTCTTGGAAGTGTCTTGGTCTTGGTTTAGGCGGTCTTGACTACAAGTCTACTAGATGGCGCCTTTGCGCTACATTTATAACAGTTTTACTACGTGATAAGCAGCACGGCAAAACGGTTTATGCTCATTGTCTCCAAAACATGACCAGAGACGGATAAATATTAAGTCTACTGTTTAAAAAAATTTTTTAAAATAAATTGAGGAGAATAGTTATGCGCGAACAGCAGCATATATAGGCTATATATTGTGCATGACATGCAGTGTGCATGTCAAAAAAATCAGAGTTTAATAAATTAAAAGTGCACATCAACCCGATTACTTTATTTATCACCGTGTGCGGATTCATCAATCGGATTGATTTCCTCGTACGGAACGGTTCAATACGAACATGTGTATCGTTACACCCCTAATATATATATTAACCACTAGGTGGCACTTATGAAACTGCTCAGGTAACCTCAGAGCATCATCATAATTTCACTGAGCTGCAAAGTACAGTTCAGTACGGTACGCAATTATTTCTCTTTCGATTGTCAGAATTCCGAACCGTACCAAACCACTTTTTTGGGACCCTTACGTTGGTGTACCTAGCACAGTAGTCTGGTACCTAAAGGGTGATGCTAGACTCACTGCAGGACGTTGATTGGTTGACAGAGAATCGTCAATTGCGTGCGCTACAAGGGGAATGTTTTAACACAAGAGGCGCCATGTTTTAATAAACAGTTGAAACACAATAAATGGTAAATGGTAAATTGACTGCATTTATATAGCGCTTTCACAGACCCAATGGCCACCAAAGCGCTTTACAGTTTGCCTCACATTCACCCATTCATACACTCATTCATACACCGACGGCGGTGTCAGCCACACAAGGCGCCATCCAGCTCGTTGGGGTTAGGTGTCTTGCTCATGAACACCTCGACACTTGGCCAGGTGGAACCGGGGATTGAACCACCAACCTTCCGGTTTGTAGACAACCTACATGAACCACTGAGCCACTGCCGCCCCACAAAAGCTTGTCTTCTTCTTGTGACAAACAGCCACATGCCGAGAAGCAAGAACAAGATCTGCTGTATGTTCTCCATTAATGTTTACAGTGTGTCGCTTTCTTCTCCGTGTGAGAATGCCGTTGATCACTACTTTCCGGCACACGATGATTATTAAGTAAGGGTATTGTTGGCGGTGGAAACGCAAGCCAAATCGTACTCTACCGCTCGGTGGAAACGAGCCTTTACTGAGCATGGTGTTTCTTAAAATGCAGAATTTTAAGTCAGCATAATGCCTGAGAGACAATATGGTCAAACGGGGTAAAATAGTTGTGTTTTAGAGCGAATTTTTAAACGGTATAATTTTTTCAGATTTCTTGACCAATAAGCACCACTGTTCCCAAACTGCTCAGATACCCTCAGGTTAGTTATGGTTATTATTTATTGGTAAATTGACCAAAGGATTAAAAGACAGTTCAGAAAACAAACAATAGATTAACTGGAAAAATCATTGTTAGATTATACGAATAATCGATAAAAAATGATTAATAGATTAATTGGTTGAAAAAAAATCATTAGTTCTAACACTAAATATATTAAAGCTGTCAGTAACTTTTTACCAGCGCTGTCTCAAGATTATTTAACCCATATCTGAGAATGGCCCAATGAATGTTCTAGAACTCCTTTAAAACATATGTTTTGTTTCTAATGCAATTTTTTCAAACATATGTTCATGTTACAAAAAAAATTATAATCCAAGACTTTTTTCACTAGAAAGATGTCTGACTCTGAAACAATTGAACTGGCTTGTCTTGGTCGACCTTTTCAGTTGGGAATGCTTTATGACTGCCGAAGAGATGTCCTAATTCCAGGTAATAAAACGCACACGGGCACACTGGGTAGGAAACAATCAAAATGTTCTATTTTATCATTTTGTTAGATTTTATGCTTTACCTCTATTCTTCTTTTCCAAGGAATAACTCTTTGGGATGCTGAGATGCTACAGAAGAATATTAATGTACGGCCACAGCCAAACACCGACTTCAAAATCATTGCCTCAGATTCAAGTGAAGACAAAGTAGTAGCTCTTAATGTTTCTGCATCACTTGAAGCCAGCTTTCTGTGCGGATTAGTTAGTGTGAAAGGCTCAGCTGACTTTTTAAAAGATAAAAAGAAGTCCAAACATCAATCTCGAGTCACTTTACAGTATCGGACAACGGCACGTTTTGAGCAGTTAACTATGGAGCATCTTGGAGCAGGGAACGTAAAGCATTGCAATGTATTTCAGGAGGGCTCGGCCACACATGTTGTTACGGCTCTATTGTATGGAGCTCAAGCCTTCTTTATTTTTGACCGTGAAGTTTCATCCAATGAAAATCATCAAGAGATACAAGGAAACCTCCAAGCATCAATCAAAAATATACCTTTAATATCAGTTGAAGGTGAAGCATCTTTGAAAATGAACGAATCGGAAAAAGAGAAAACTAACAAATTCAGCTGCACTTTTCATGGAGATTTTGCTCTGGAAAACAATCCAGCTTCCTATGTAGATGCCATCAAGGTGTACTCAGAGCTGCCAAAACTGTTGGGAGAACATGGAGAGAATGCTGTGCCAATGACCGTGTGGCTTTACCCTCTGAAAAAACTAGATTCAACAGCTGCTCAGTTAGTCAGGGAGATCAGTGTAAGCCTAGTACGACGTGCCCAACGGATCATGGATGAACTGGATAATTGTGACATTCAATGTCAAGACCTGATGAGGGACAATGTCGCCATTCAATTCCCTGAAATCAAAACTAAAATCAGAAAATTTAAGGACCTCTGCTCAGAGTACAAAATAGTTTTTCAAAAGCATCTCTGCAGGCTTCTTCCATCCATAAGGGGTGGAGGAAAAGAAGAACAAGAACTTGTTGATGCTCTAAATGACAAAGAAAGATCCCCGTTTCAGGGTGCTCTGGTAAACAAGTATCTAAATGAGCGAGAGCGAGAGATAAATGTCATTAGATCTTACCTCGAAATCATGAAAGAAGTTCCTGTTCTTTCATCCAGCAATGATTTGGACAAGGTTGTCTTGAAAGCATCCAATAACTATGTGATAGCTTTTGCACTTTCCTCCTTAAATGAAAAGGATCTGTACCTTTCAGACTTGGAGAATTACCTGAAAAAACAATCGTGTAACAATCGAGAGCAAGTAATTTATGGTCAAGACTCCTCAAAAAAGACAGATAAATGGTTTTCCTCAGGAAATGTAACTTCACTGACCAGGGAAAACACACAGGCCTTTCTAGATTTCAAAGAAGCCAACAAAGGAAGAAAGAACATTGAATTCTGCATTGCATCAATCCCGGATGAACTGATCACTGCCTCTTCAATTCATGTTTATGAAAGGGGGAGACTTATAAGCTCACAGTACGAGCTCCCCTCAAAACCCCCAAAACCAGTCTTCTTAAGTGCGGAGCATGACTGCATACATCTGCAAATCAAACCTCCTGATCGCGGTGTTAGTTGTGTGGACTCGTACTGCATTTCATATCAGGTAGCGCAGAGCCCTGAATGGACAGAGTTGTTTACTGATGGGGTTTCAGATCAAGTCACTGTCAAGCATTTACAACCGCATAAAGAATATTGTTTCAACTGTAAGGCGGTGTGTCGTCCAGGAGTAAGTCTGACTAGTGACACAACATCATTCTTCAAGACTCGTCCAAGTGCTCCTCCAGGAGCACCTATAGTGAAACGAGTAGAATCAGAGTCTGCAACTGTAGCCTGGGATGTTCCTACATCTGTGGGTGAAGATGTTCTGGTCACTGGATACGTGTTGGAATTCAGAGAATGCAGAAAGGATCAGGAAAGTGAAAAGCCATGGAAATCTGTGAAATCTACAAAAAGGGAGTGCACTCTTCAGGGACTGAAAGAAGACACAGAATACGCAATCAGAGTTTTTGCAAAGTGTGGAAATGATGGAGAGAGTCTCTCCGGCCCTGAAACTGTGTTTTCAGCCAGTTTTAAGGGGAAACAATCAAATAAGGATGGGAGTGGGTTGTTCTTGAATCAATCTTCACGAATAAAAAAGGCCAATCCATCAATATATACACTGACACTACACAAAAAAATGGCAGAGACTGTTAGTTTTAATCAGTATGTCTTCGGAAGAAAGGTTGAGGATGTGAAAAACAAAGTTATCCTTCTTTTGGGATCAACAGGTGCAGGAAAAACCACGCTGGTTAATGTGATGGTCAATTACATACTGGGCGTAAAGTGGCAGGATTCATATCGATTCAAACTAATCAATGAAGTGACCAATCGCTCACAGGCTGAGAGTCAGACATATAATGTCTCATCTTTTGAGCTGTACAATCAGCCTGGCTTTCAAATTCCCTATTCCCTCACAATCGTGGATACACCCGGATTTGGGGATACAAGAGGGATCGCACATGATAAACTGATTACAGAGCAGGTCAAAAGCTTTCTTTGTAACCCTTTGGGAATCGATCACATTGATGCCGTCTGCTTTGTTGTCCAGGCCTCTCTTGCCCGTCTGAGTGCCAATCAGAGGTACATCTTTGACTCGATTCTGTCCATATTTGGCAAAGACATTGCAGAGAACATCATCATTTTGGTGACATTTGCAGATGGTAAAAATATCCCAGTTCTAGAAGCAATCAAAGCAGCAGATCTGCCCTGTCAAAAGAATAAAAAGGGACAACCCACCCATTTCATTTTCAACAATTCAGCTGTGTATGCAGACAAAACAGTAGAAGAGCCTACAACCTCTGACAATGATTCAGATGATGATGAAGATGAAGATGATAAACTGACCAAGCTTGTCTGGGACAAAACCTTTAAACAGATGAAGGCTTTTTTCAAGGCGTTGGGAACCATTGAAAGTAAAGATCTGACGATGACTATAAAGGTCTTAGAGGAACGAGAGCGCCTTGAGAAAGCCATGACAAGTCTGACCCCTCAAATAACTGCAGGTCTCTCTAAAATGAGTGAGATAAAAAAATTCAAACAATGTTTGAAAAATGAGAGTGAGAATATGGCACAAAATGAGGATTTTGAGCAAGATGTAGAGGTGATGAAAGCAATCAGAACCCCGGTAAACTGTTTTACCATGAATTGCAACACCTGCTTCTTCACATGTCACTCCAACTGTTTCCTCCCTGCAGAAGATTCAGTGCAAACTTGTGCTGTGATGGAGGATGGCTACTGCGTTATCTGCCCTGAAAACTGCCATTTCTCTGCTCATTCTAAGGAAAATTTCATGTGGACGTATGAAACAAAAATAGAGAAAAAAACTATTAAAGAACTAAAAGAAAACTTCATGAAGGCAAAAGGAAAGTTTATGGACTCTAAGCAAATACTTGATGCACTTGAAGAGGAACTCCATGGAATTGAGGAAAAACTAAGGAAGTTGATCAAACTGTCCTCTGATTGCCTAAGAAGACTGGATGAAATTGCATTGAATCCAAAATCTCTCTCCACAGCCGAATATCTCGAAATCCTGATCAAAACCGAGAAAGAAGAGAAAAGTCCTGGCTTTGAGGATCGGGTTGTTGGACTCGAGAAAATGAAACAAGAATCTCTTATTCTGGAAAAGATTGCTAAAGGAGACAATTTGCTCGAAACAGAGCGCCGCATTATGGAGGAGAGAGAGAAGCGAATTAAAACTGTTGCCTTGAAAATTATGAAAATTAAGAAAGCTGTTAGTGCCTTTCAGTCACAGAGCAAACAGAAAACATCTGATCAAAAGGATGAAAGTGCTTCCCTTGAGGGACAGGAGATGTCCTGAACAAAATAAAAGGCTGATTAGTTCAAAAAGATTTAGGAAAATTTAAAATTTGCCTTACATGATGTTACTTAAACATCAATGCTTCTTTCACGTATAAATCAATAATCATTTAACATCAAGAATACTGAATTTAAGAGTTATTTTATGCTTTTAATATTTGTGTTTTCAACAAAGATGCAATGTCAAATTTCTCAAGAATCCACAACAATCATGTTCTGTAGCTCAACTGTAGAGCACTATGCTAGCAACACAGTAATATTGGCTCCAGAGAATGCATGAAATTATCGGGTTGTTTTATTTTTTTATAGCTTAAATGCTCTTTAAGCTACTTTGGATAAAAGCTTCTGAAAAAAAGCATAAATGTAAAAATAAATCTTCCTTTTTGTGTTTAGTCTTGTGAAATCATGCAAACATTTTGATACTGTAAAATACTATATAAATACTATAAAAACAATGTATGATTTCAAGAAATTATGAGTAAGTTGTATTAGTATGGCATACAAAATTTTGAAATTAAGAAATATGGATTTTTCTTATGGTAGATCATTATGTATTGCCGCAATACTTGTCATCATGTGAAATTTTCCCAATTCCCTGACAATTTACTACTGTTCAAAAGTTATCAGCCATTGCATTATAATTAATTATAACTATGGATTTTAAAATGATCATAATTATTATTAGTAGTAATATTGTTTTTAAAAGTAATTTTCTCAACTCTGTGAATAAATAAATAGAACTTAACTGTTTACCTTAATTGTCAATTCATGATTTTACTTTTTAAAACTTTGTAAACCTTTGTGAAGTTTAAATTTGTCTGAAGAGTGTTTTGCAAAATCCAAGTCCTGAACATGGACTGCGACTTGTAAACAATGTCCTAAATTATTCCCATTTAAGCATTATGACTGTCTGTCATTCGTATTAAAGGAGAACTCCGGTCAATTTTAACATTGAGCTTATTTTTTTTTGTACATTTGGTGTGCTGTTAGTACAGACAAAAACGACAAAAATCGGTGTTGCCTACACCGTGTTATCCTCTTTTCGTTTGAAGTCCACAGTAGCCGATTGTCGAGTTTGCGCGTGCGATCATTAGTTATATTAGTTACCAAAGATCGCTTGCGCGAACTCGACAATCGACTACTGTGGACTTCGAACGAAGACAGGAAGTAAATACAGGTATGTGAGCTGGCTGAATTAACATCATTTTTATAGAGGGTATGCGCATGACGTCACCGTCGGCCGGAGTGAATGCGGTCACGCCCACAAGTGGCAAAAAGACTGAGCGGCAGCATTTGTTTTCAGCGTGAATGCCGTGAAAATCACACAAAACACATCTAAAACGGGAAAGAGCTTTGCGATTGACTGTACAACTAGATTTGACCAGAAATCTGAGGTACTGTATATTTTTACAGACTGCAAAAAGCTACAGAACAGACTATATTCTGCATAATTGGATGTTTTTAAATAAACACTGACAAAAAACTATACAAGTTTTAGGGCTGGACGATATGATGATATACAGTATAACATTAATGTAAGTGATCACTCGGATTTAGACCTATCTATATTGTATTTATATAAAACGTTTACAGGCAAATTTTCTTCATTTATTTCCCCGGCGTCGAAATCAGGCACATATAAATGTCAGGAAACACGATTCCTGGCTGCATGTCAATATCCATGGATCACTGGATCTTTGATAAGTTGTAAGGAACACTATATCGAGTCCAACTTTTAGTTTAAACTGATAATAGTTTGTTTTACTCGCGTTAACGCAGTTTCCCCTATTAACTCCAGCCACGCAGCAGCTCTTCTGCCACTCAGTCCCGCTGAGGGGGGCGTGTTCCGGCGGGGAAGTGACGTTAATGCATTCCCTCTATTAATATCTTTCACATCTACTGCAGTCAGATTGACCGTGGTCACTCTTAATAACACCACTCGCATGGCTGTGCACTTGTAATGACAAATCAAGGATGTTAAGAGGCTAAAAGCAGGTTTAGAACTTGCCCCATTGAAGTCAACAGGGTGCGAATTTTAAAAAGAGGATAACACGGTGTAGGCAACACCGATTTTTGTCGTTTTTGTCTGTACTGACAACACTCCAAATGTACAAAAAAATGAGCTCAATGTTAAAATTGACCGGAGTTCTCCTTTAATCAAACAACAAAAGACAACGAGAAGATCACTTTTGTAGCTTTAAGAAAGATTAATAATATTTCATTTATACAGCCCAGACTATAGGGTTATTTAACATTTGATTTCCTGAATAATTCATGTACATACATTTTTTTTATTGCAATATATAATTCCATAAAAACTAAATATCGCAATGTCGTGCAGCCCGGAATGAAATGGTATACCTCTGTATAATGATCAAGGAAATAAAAACAAATATGAAAAATAAAAATAGACGAATGGCAAAACCTTTACAACTCGGTCGGTATGTCATATTGACAGTACTGTACAGTGATATTCTGTAGCCTACCCTCCATGATGAATTAATTAAATGCATAATTATTATAAGAAATGAAAAAATAAATCTAATAAATGGTACACTGACATAAAAGAATTAGAAAAAGAACATCAGAAACATGCAAAGACCTAAAATACATTGTGATATGAAATGTTAACATTATGGTGTGATTATATATTATACAACTACTCAGTACGAGCTCCCTGGTCCCCCCTCAATGAAATGTATAACCTCAAGCACACCGGCAGATGGCGACAAACCGCTATCAGAAAGCTAGAAATCCAAACCAGCACCTGTTCACATACTGAGCAAATTCCAAACAGGCCTGGACTGGCCATCGGGCATACCGGGCATTTGCCAGATGGGCCGACTTGGATCATTCTTTAAAAAAATATATAAAAACAATTTTGTCTAAACGGCCCATAATACTCGTACATCGGCGGCCCATTCGTTTAGTTTTGCTTAATTGGCGGCGCTGGGATCTTTGTGCCGGTGTAATGCATTGGACAAAAAAAGTCAGCATAGGTTTTTTTTTAACAGACCGGCCCATGAAACACGTAGATCAGCGGGCCATTGGTTCTTTTCTTGATTGGCACTGGGCTGGCCCAATCACATTTTTAAACTCCTCCCCTTTGGGCGTGCGTGCAGTGTCAGTGTGTATCTGTCAAAATAGTCAGAGATGGAGAAGAAACGCAAGGAATGTGCAGAGAAATAGCGTGAAAAAAAGAAACGGGCCCTTCAAGTGTCTGATGAGGATACTGATGAAGATCAGGAGAGAATGAGTGAGTGTAGAGAACTGTGGTAAGCAGAAGGCAACTTTCAGAACACTGAGGCGATGAGTGTAGGAACCCATCACCCAGCTACGCATTATTTACACATCGGCATAGTTGATGATTACGCATTTTATTAGAATTGTAATGAGACGCGTTTGTAAACCATGTTTTTTCCGCCAAAATAAAAGATCATGTGTTTATCTCTTTCAAGCATGGAAATTAGTACAAAACTAATTATGAAAGTTCCTTTTATTTTTCAGTGCATTTGTTTTACAATATATGGCTATAACTGTCATGGAATTAATATTATAACTATTATTATGTAGTAGTGTGATGCAGACAGACACTACATCACAGCTAAAAGAGTTTTGAGTTTTTCTTTGTTCAATTTGCACACTGATTTTGCGTTGGAGCTCTTAATTTGTAACTCTCAAAGTGCACCAGATTGATGAATTTAACATTAAAAAGCACAATTTTTTTCTTACGAGGGGCTCCCCCGAACCCCCCGAAAGGGACAGAGGTCCACTCACCACAGATTTACCAAAAATCCTTTGTCAAACACTGGTATTGCTATGCCAATGCAGCTTATAGCTTGTTTTAGGATTCATCATTGTGGAGTAGTTCGATTGTATTTTACAATTAGTAGTTATTTCATCTATTAACTATTAATTATCTATTACTCATTCCTACTCACTCATTAGGCTACATGGCATTAGTGGTTTTAATAGGAGTTAGTATACATATTCAGGGGCATGAAAAGATCGGTTGTGTTTATGATTATATGTAGTGGGCCTGTCTGGGCCAAAATGCCCGGGCCGATTTTTAGTCCCAGTCCAGCCCTGATTCCAAACAGCATTAGGAGCCCTTGAAGAACTCTGTAGAATCGTGACTCCAACAGTTGTTGCACACAAAACTGTGCATCTGAAGTACTGTTATTGAGGTTATGATGGTAACTGTAATTTTGCCATTTATGATCACATGATCTGCATCTAGACTATTTTAAACACAGCAGTGAGAAAACCCATTTAAATAATAATACATGTTTGTCTTTTACTAAATAGCATGGAAATAATTGAAATAAAAAGTCAGTTTAAATTAAAAACGCAAGGTGACATTTGGCCATACACTTTTGTTTGCTGCTACAACTTTAACATTTATTTCTAAGAATTAATTTTTATCTGCTAAGATTTAAGTGTAACAAATAGATTAATAAAGTAAGTTATCTAAGAGAAAATTCTGTTACCTTCTTCAGTATCATGAAAAAAGGAATATAAAAATATTATTGTTATTGTTGTTGTGTATTATTGTCATAGTTGGTGTGAACGGGCGATAACTAATAAGTTAACTATAACAAGAAAAATATTGGTATCTACTGTTTACTATAAGGACACGCTGCAGTTTTGTCATCTGCCACTTTAAATGCTTGAGCTCTTTAAAGCAGGGTGGATTGTGATTTGCTTTCAATGTTTTTATCGTTCATCAGCCGGAAAAAAATTTTGTTGTTAAAGCGATTCCAGAGATGACGTTTCTCTGTGCCATTATCGTTATTTCCGTGGTGTAGACTCGTAGTGCGGTTGTTTTAAATTTAGGACAATTTTTAAAACGAAATCTTTATCGTTATTATCCTGATGTGAATGGGCCTTAACCCTTAATCTATTAAATCAGATAACATGAATAGTGAAAGGTTGGTTACTTGACATTTTCATAAATTGCAGAGGCAGATTTCTTGAAGCAACCTGGGGTAAAGTGTCTTGCTCTAGGGTACGATGGTAAGGAAGTAGGACTGCATTCTCAACAGCTCTCCAGTTCCTGGCCATGCAAGGACCTGCTGAAGAACCTCAGATGGAAACAGAGACATGCAAGTTACTAGTTAACTGATTTGACATCATGTGATGGGCTTTTGACAGAGGTTTTCCATTAAACTCCTGTGTTTCTAGTGCACAGGCTTTGATGCTGCCTTATTAGATTGTTAAGCTCTAAGTGCGGCTTCATGTGCAGCCACTCAATCACTTCAGTTTAATAAACACAACCACCAAACACAGGAAACATACAATATAAACTCACTCATTACCATGCCAACAGGAAAACCAGGCAGGAAATGTGTCATGAAGCTAATTCCCAGTCAATTGGGAATGTCTGGCTGATCTGGCTTATTGATGTAAAGATACGTTAAAGCTAATGAACATTTAGGTCTAATTTTGTCAAATGATCATTAATCATAGCACTGAGCACAAAGTGAAATTGTTTGAGCAACGAGTTTCAGGAATGTACGTGACAGGACGGCGGCTGCTTTTTCAGCGGAGAGGAACAATTGCACCGGATATGTCAGAGCTGGAATTCAAAATAAATGAAAACAAACGGATGTAAAACTCAGTGAATTGAAAAGCCCAAATGGAGAGATTTGATGTGTATATTTGTCTGGAGAATTTGTGGGATTATTTATTTTGGTTTGTTCAGGTCAATTCACATGTTGTCTGTCTTCCTGTTAGCTGTGTTTCCTGAGGTGTTCACAGACTCAAAAACGTATTTCTAGTCCAAACAGTGGAAAATGTCCAGAACAGAGAGAGACGCCTTGTGCAGTCACGTTGTTCACTCTTGCACTCTTCATATAATCTCTCTTTATAGGATTTGTGTCTGCAAGCATGCATTTACAAAATGTCCATCTTTTCCTTTCCTGAAATGCATCAAATATTTATTATCTTGCAAACATGAGAGGGGTCAAATAAGAGAAGAAAGAATCAGCATAAAAATATATGTTTGATATTATAAGCAGAGGTGTCAAAAGTATTCACATTCGTTACTCAAGTAGAAGTATAGATACTAGGGTTTAAAAAGACTTCTGTAGAAGTTGAAGTATCAACTCAAGCTTTTTACTCAAGTAAAAGTGTAAAAGTAACTGGTTTCAAAATTACTTAAAGTATAAAAGTAAAAGTAACGCAAGGAAAAAAATGCCATTAAGGACAAAAGCTTAGGCCTCGCCACAGGGGCCTATAGTGCACTACCACCTCCTTAAAAAACATGTTTTCTAAAGGCCATCACTATAACGTTATATTCAAATGTTAATGTTGAAAAATTTGGGATGCACTACCTGTTTCAGCCGTATATATGCCCATAGAAAATGAATAAATTTATTAAATCATTAAATTTTAGGCTACTCACTCTCAAGTTGTTTCAAACCAGTTTCTTTCTTCTGCTGAACACAAATGAAGATATTTTGAAGAATGTTGATAACCAAACAGCTGATTGTACCCATTGACTTAAGTAGGAAAAAAAAATACTATGAAAGTCAATGGCTACCATCAACTGTTTGGTTATCGACATTCTTCAAAATATCTTCTTTTGTGTTCAGCAGAAGAAAGAATCTGGTTTGAAACAACTTGAGAGGGAGTAAATGATGACAGAATTTTCATTTCTAAATAAGTGAACTATCCCTTTAACAAAAATTAACTGTTGGCATATATGTTTTGCATCAATACTGTCAAGTTTGTCCTGTTGGACACGACACACAGCAATACTGTCAAGTGTCACTTGTGACCATTGCATTGAGACATGTTTTCAGGGTCCTAAGTGCACTGAAACTTCCTCCAGTCCAGCTGATGAGACTGGGGTGACAAGGTTTCAACTTGATTAAACAGGCCTCTCATTTCAACAGACCCAGCAATGTTATTTTTTCATGTTTTATGGGGACTTTCCATATAGACATAATAATTTTTATACTGTACAAACTGTGTATTCTACCCCCCTACACTATCACAGATAACTCTCTGCATTTTCAAAAAACATAATTTAGCCTGATTTATAAGCTGTTTAAAAAAAAAACTCAAGGATTTCGGATATTGTCATCTTTATGGGGATATTTTGATCCTATAAATGTAGGGTTACACACACACACTCTCTCTCTCTCACACACACACTCATACACATACACACTCACACACGCGCGGACTCTCTCTCTCACACTCTCGATTATCTTTGCCACTTATCCCGCGATTGTCAGTTCTATCATTTAAAAACTGCTGTCCCCAAATCAATAGGCCTATTTGACGCGATTTTCCCCGTATTCTTGAACAGAAAACTGTTGATTTCTCCCTCACTTACCGCATCTAGTATTCCTAATTCCTTCGGATGAGTTTTGCCGCTTCGCACAACCAAATCTAACAGCCTCTCACAAGTTAGAAAGAAAACACAAAGCCAATCAGTTTAGCGATGTTCAGGAGGCGGGACTCAGATCTATTAAACGTTTGTGTTGGTCATTCTTTGAACGATGACAAGCCGAAATGAAATAAGAGTAACGAGGCTATTTTTAAAATGTATAGATTTAAGATGTATAGAGGAATAGAAAGTACAGATAATTGCGTGAAAATGTAAGGAGTAGAAGTAAAAAGTCGGCTGAAAAATAACTACTCAAGTAAAGTATACCCAACATTTCTACTTAAAGGTGGGGTATGTGATTTGCAAAACGGCCGGCAGATTTTAAAAATACACAACTCAAAACGTCCTACCTTCTTTCCTCCAACGCTGGCCCTGATTCGCTCGAGGGGGGTGGGGGGAGGGGGGTATGGTACGACCATTTGATTGACGCACTTACTGTCCAATGATTCTAGGTGGTCTTGGAAATGATCGGCTGGAGTTTTTCGAGTCCTGCCCGTTCCACGGATGATTAAATTGCTTAATTTTCATTTCAGTGCTTCTAACTCAGTGGCTGTAAGTGGGTTAGGAATAGGATTTCAAGTGATTTTGAAAAAATGGTCAAAAAAGAATATCACATACCCCACCTTTAAGTAAGGTAACGAAGTATTTGTACTTCGTTACTTGACACCTCTGATTACAAGAACATAAAAAGATCCCCAAGATTTCATATTTCTCACACACACAAAAAGTTACCACATTTTTTACAGTATTTTTTTTTTTTTTTTTTTTACTGTTGATAGTGATGGGAATTACAAAAAAACTACAATGAGAATGTGGAGTGAAATATGCTTAAAACAAAAAAGGACATTAAATTGAAAGACCCTAAAAGGTTTCATTTTCTACATTGATTTATTTTCGAAATTCTACTTTTTAAATATTTTGGAGTGAAATATGACTCAAACATGTTTTTGTAAGCATCATCCAAAAATGTAAGAACAATAATAAACTACGTGCAGAAACTCAATATGTGTCAGACTCAGACTGATGTATAGAGGCTACATCTATCATGGTATGCAGCATTTTCCACCAAGACGGTCCTGATAATCTGCAGGTGTGTGTGTGGTGCATGACTGCATATCTGTCCCTTTTCCATCCAAATTCATCTCCCATCAAATTTCAATCTTTCTCTCACTATCTTTTAAATTGCATAGGGAATCTCAGAGCATTTTGAATCCGGCAGGAGGAGGAAGATATGCAGTCAGCTGTGAAACGGCTCTTAGGTGGCAGATTTTAAAAAGATGATTATCTGGTGCAGATGTGCCGTTGAGATTTGTATAATGTCATCTCTCAGCTTTGGTGGAGCAGACTGGTGCAACAAATTATTTCAGTTAAGGATGAGCAGTGGACTGGGAACATTTAGCATCCTTTAAAACCTAAAAAATGTCCTATAACTAACACTTTTTATTTGGCTTAATGCACAACAGTTTGATTTAAACTGTAAAAATATATCTGTACTATTTGCGTACTATATTTATCTATAGGGTTTTCTGAGTAATAAAGGTAGATTTTATTAAGCAGAATTAGTTACAGCTGTTCCTAGCATGCTTTACAGGAGTAAACGTTAAGGCAAAATGGTTGCAGTATTTCAAAAGGTGAATAAAATAATAATATTAATAAGAGAGTATAAAAATATATTTTAATGCATAAATGTTTTTTACATTTTAAATACACCATTTTTATCTCCCAGGCAGCAATGATAAGCAACAGAAAAAAAGTCTCCTGCTTTTCAGATGTTTCACCTGAGAAAAAGACCACCGTAATACCAGGTGTGTTTTAAAGAGTTCAGAAGAAATGTCAATGAATCAAACTGCACTCAAACTTGCCAAGAAACGTCTGCAATCACAAACTCAAACATTTCTCATTAAATTATCCCAAGACCAAATGATCTGAGCGGCTATCCAAATTACTTTCAAAGCTCAAACCATTAAGCACTGAGTTTATATATAGAGTGCAAATGATATGGTCACCCATGCAAAATAATTAATTATACATCTCATTTTTATTTTTAAAAGATGATCTTGAAGAGTGAGTATATACTATATATATATATACATAAATATAGATAGAAATATAGATTCATGACATTAGAGTGAGAGAAGTAAACAATATCCAGGAGCCAAACAACTGAACCAACCTTCACATCTAACACCAGATATATGAAGAAAACACATATGCATCATAAAGCAATGCAAACACATATGGCTTGGTGTGTGTGTGTGTGTGTGAGGGTGGGGGAGTACGCCTCTGGGAATTTCAGTTAAAATGTTTGAGAAAACCAGATCCTGAAGTGTGCTTGAGAAGTGCAGATCCTGAAGTGTGCTTGAGAAGTGACGGGGTAATGAATGATTCAGATTTTACATTGTGTTGCAACATACACTGTCTAAAATACAAAGCTAATAGCACATACACATGCAAACTAAAAAAAAAACATGGGTTGAGGCTCAATAACTTTGATTGCAAATACATACACATATACTGGTTTCCATGTTTTATGGGCAAAAACGTAATGGTTTTACAAACTGTGTATTCTATCCCCCTACACTAACACTAACCCCTAAACCTAACCACCACAGAAAACTTTCTGTATTTTCAGATTTTCAAAACACTTAATTTAGCATGATCTATAAGCTGTTTACCTCAATGGAATAAAAAAAAGTCCACATACGGTCAAAATGTACTGGTATTACTATCCTTGTGGGGAACACACACACGTAAATAGACACAAACACACACACACACATATATATATATATATATATATATATATATATATATATATATATATATATATATATATATATATATATTTTTTTTTTTTTTTTTTCATTTTAGTTCACCCATTGATTTTTTTTTAATCTTATAAGCCAAATGTTTAAAACCATACATTTTTTTGGTAGTGGTCTATAAACAACCTGCCATACGTCATCAACTAGGCTTTACTGTTATTATGGCAGGAAGACATTCTTATCATGAGGAGAATTTTTACCGGTATATCGCACACTATAATATATCCTAATATATCCCCCATCCCTAACTAAAACTAAACTTATTTAGAAAAACGAACACTTGAACTTACATCAGCGTGATAAAAACTACATAAATTGACAGAAACCATCTTTGAAAAAAAATTATTTGAAGAGTCATTTGCGGTATGTTCACACTTGGCATGTTTGGCTCGTTTAAAACGAACCCTGGTGTGATTGCGCTGTTAGTGCACTGTTAGTGCTTTTATACATTGTCGTGTTTCTTTAGAAATAAACAATGGGCAAATAGTCTTTAAACGACTCAGATGTAAAGTTATTTGCTGTCAAAGTGACGCCAAAATGAATGGGAGTCAATGGAATGCTAACAGCAAGTGAAGGCTTGTTAACCAATGACGGCCCCCAATACGTCATCACAATCTGGTTGTGAACATATCCCTATGCCTTTTGGTATTTTTGGTATATTTTGGTTCGGTGCTAAAAATGCCAATCTGAACGCTAATCGGACCAGGACTAAATGTTTTTTTTTTTGGTCGGGACTAAAGGAACCGAACTACATGTTTGAACACACCCTTAATTGTTTAGTTTGTCTCACATCCCATCATTAAATTACACAGAGAGGGCAGGGTTTATACTGGGACCAACCACCAGGGGGCGATCAAGATACTTTGGCTTCACTTTTCAGCACATGTACAGCACACTTGGGGTGCTTCTCAATATCCCTCCTCGCTCCTCAGTCCTTCATCCTATGATCCAGAAACCAATCGAGCTCAGCCATCTTGAAGGACATCTCAATTCTCTAATGGGCTATATGCACGCATAAGTTCCGCATTTGACGCAAGGATGCTCTTCAGTTTCCGGTTGGGGAGATTAAAGCAGAGGAAAACGGGATTATGGCAGAGTCTTCAAAATTTACTGTCCTCCCGTCTTTGAAACGAAACTTTCATACGTTTAGATGTCATTTTATACATAGTTATGTTTATTTAATATAATTTTAAAAAGAAGCATAAACACAACGAGGGGTGTCTGTTTTGTCTGTTTTTGTGACTAACGTTTCTTTAGTATAACCATGGAGTAGGGCTGAAACAACTAATCGATTTAATCGATTAAAATCGATTATTAAAATAGTTGTCAACGAATGTCATTATCGATTAGTTGGTCTGCTTACGTCACGGGAAGCGTTTACTGGTGATTGGTTGAAACGGGCCAATCATGATGCTCTCCGTCTTACATGCGCTGCGCTTCATGAGACACACGCAAGGTCTCTCTCCCTTCGCCGATCTGTCGTGCGCGCAGAGACCGAGATCTTGTTTACAGTCTTTTGGAGCACAGTCTCTTCTGTCTCGCTTGCGCGCTCTTGCTCGCGCGCTCTAGATTCCGGGAGTTTGAACTAATTTGCAGGCATCAGGGAGCCGCTATCAATAAGCGGGAGACTCCCGGATCTTCCGTGAGACTTGGGATGTCTGTATTTTGTCTCGAGCATCAGGTTGCGCAATCAGTTCGCTCGCAACATAAGTGATGGATTAAAATAGCGCTACCGCAGAAATAGGTTAAATTAAAACGGTGTTTACAAAGTGAAGCACTAAATATAAAGGCGGTTAATAACAGCAGCAGTAAAAGATTGTTTTTAGTCACTGTACTCAGTGGTTTTCAGCGAATGCTTGTGCACTAATGCATAATTTTTCCTGTCCTTTTAATCAACCCTGTTAGCTTGCTGTGTACCTCCATCCCGTTCTTTTTATAGCATTTGTCTAATATTAAGTTTTAATTGTTTTTCAAACGCGATCTACCGCGGCTCTATGTTCACACGCTTGTTTTCAGTCTTTCTATATTTATTTTATCTATTATCCTTATAATTCCATTAATTTAAAATAAAAATTAAATGAATTATATATTTGAGACGTTTTTAGTTTATATCTTCACATCTGAACAACATGTCTGTGTAAATTTGTTTTAACAAAAATTGCTAAAACATATGTTGGATATAATTTTTAATTAATTTTACATTAATCACGGTTGTCAACTTGCCATTAGCAATTATCATTAAAAACAAAGCAAATATTGATATTAGTAAAACTCAATGTGTGGCTTTTGCACTTTTTAAAGTACACTTTTACACATAAATACCCTTGTGGCGAGCAGGCCGAGGGACTTGAGAGGCCAGTGGCTTGAGTGATAATGAACGACACCTGTGAGACGCACCGGTCTCGCATCTCTCACGTCCCTCGGCCTCGTCCTGCTCACCACAACCCTGATTTAGGGTTTTATTTGGTTATAATAAACAAAAAATTAAATTGGAATTTTTATCAGATTAATCGAAAAAATAATCGTCCGATTAATCGATTATCAAAATAATCGTTAGTTGCAGCCCTACCATGGAGTATAAAATTCAATATAAATTCTCGGTATTGCATTGGACTCTATGATCGGCGGAAGTTATCAAGCATCCTTAGACCTTCACCGGAAATACCGCCGTGCATAGAGCCCATTGCACCGTGAGGAGGCTAGGATCGAGGAGTGAGGAGGCTTCCAGAGGAGTCATGAGCGAGGATACACAGGTGTATCCTATGTGGAAGTGTTTTATCGACTAAACGTGACGCACGCATAAATTCTCCTCCCCCTTCACATCTGTCACAATAATTTTAATTTATGTTTTTTTTTACCTTTGCAGTATAAATAAATCATATATCACACATATACCAACAGGGCATCTTGCTTTATCTTTATCATTTATTCATTTCTTAAATAACCAAACTTTAACAACATACGGGCAGATCCTTAGAACGCAGCTGATGAGGCTTTGAAGTGACTCTCGAATGATCAATAATAGTCCAATATACAAATAAGCTCTCTTTCGACTCCTCCGTCCTCATTTTCTTTCCTTGCAGCCTTCCCTCACATCCTACGGGGGGTGGAGCTGAGACGCGAGGAAAGGAAGCGAGGATGCACAGGAAAGGAAAAAAGAAGCACCCATTGTGTCAACAATAAAGTCAAATTTCCCAAGAATCTACAACAAACAATTTTTTTTTTTTTAAAGCTTACTGTACTGTAGCTCGACTGGTAGAGCATAGTGCTAGCAACACAATTATGGCTCCGGGGAATGCATGACATGATCAAGTTTTACGTTTTAGCTTAAATGCTCTTTAAGTTTTGGATAAAAGCACCTGGAAAAAAAAAGTTGGCTTAATGTTTTTTTTTTCATCTTTGTGTTTAGTCTTCCGAAATCATGTAAACATTTAGATACTGTAAAATATGAAATATAAAACAATGTATGATTTCAAACTTGATAATAATTATTATAAGTAATATATTGTTTTAAAAGTAATTTTCTCAACTCTGTGTATTAATACATAGAACTTAAATGTTTAACTTAATTGTCAATTCATGATTTTACTTTTTTTAAGGACTGCGACTTAAACAATATCCTAAATTATTGCCATTTAAGCATTACGACTGTCTGTCATTCGTGTTAATAATACAACAAAAGACAATGAGAAGATCACTTTTGTTGCTTTAACAAAGATTAATAATATTTCATTTATACAGCGAAGACTATGCAGTTATTTTACATTTGATTATTCAATTTCTGTGACTGAATACTTTTAGATCTACCTGTAAAACAAAGCACTGCATATTTCATTTGCACTCCCCTGCAAAATCACCCCCAGTTATGCTAGTGAAATGGATGGAATTCATTCTGTATAATTATCAAGGAAACAAAAACAAATATGACATATAGAAAGGAATAGACTATGACAAAAACTTTACAACTCTGTATGTCAGATTGAGCGGTAATGGTATTTTGTAGCCTATTAATATAAAGTGATAGTTCACCCAAAAATTCTAATTCTGTCATTGTTAAAAATACTCTCAAGTTGTTTCAAACATTTATGAATTGATGAATGAATGACAGATGATGACAGAATTTAAATTTTTTGGGTGAACCATCAATTGAAATGGATAATAATTATTATTAAATAAATATTATCTTATTATTTTTTCTCATAATAAGTATTATATGGACTTCAAAAGTCTTTGTGTTTATCTAAAGAAAGAAAGTCAATTACATCGGGGGTGAGTAAATGATGAGAGACTTTTCCTTTAAACTATGAAACTTGACAGATGTTTAAATGGTGCAAAGACATCTTAAACGTAAAAAAAACAAGGCAAATTTGATTTCTCATGTCACGACCCCTTTAAATGTCTGTCCTCCATTCTCACTGAAAGCCGTCTTTGTTGCCTCGTTCTGACATCCATAAGCAAAAGGTTAAAGTTACAAGTGTAAGCCGGGTACCCCACACAACAAACACACACAAAGCCAGAACAGATTTCCTCTCAAAAGACTGACTTCACCTTCACCTTGAAAGCAATTGTGTCATCGAGTACACAATCAATTTCAATAGACATACCTGCAAACTCAACAGTGCCGAAAAAGGTGACCTATATTGGGGTAATTTGGGTAATTTTGTTACCCATCAAATTAAATAATTCGCACTGCAAAATTACAACTGCAATAAAAAATGTTATTAGATTGATGTTTTAAATAAATGTTTGAATATACAAATAAAAAAAATGCAATACTTAAACATGAAACGAAACCGCCAATAGGTGGCGGCAAGGGACCGTCTTAATTAGTGAGTCATTGAGTCATTCATACAAAAGATTCGTTCAAAACGCTGAATCATTCAGTAACAAAACACCGCGCTGCTGTTGCTTTCCTGTGGAACTATTAATTTCGTCTGTGAAATAGAACAAAGACAGTTGATTTTGTTTGTGTCTAAAATGTAAGTAGCTTAATAATAAATATTAACTACGCTACTTGTTTATTGAACAATAAATTCAATGTAAGTTAACATTTTCAATCGTGATAATAATATTCAGCAAAACAGCTCCCTTAGTTGTTTTATTTATAACATATGATTTAGTTTAACATAACACAACTAGGGCCTATTTAAATTTTTACCTCAGTACATTTCTTCTGTGAGTTTTCTGTGCTGTTTCACTCAGTTGTTTTGATTTCTCCACAAATGCATCTCTAACTAAGAGCCTCAACGCGACGTTGTTACCAGAAATACACAACCCATTATCAATCGCTGTTTACATTGAATGTAATAAAATCACATTCATTCTTGCGTTTCGATGCTTCCCTGGTTATTTTTTGTCACTAAAATTAAGTAACTTGTCCGGTCGGGCAAGTAAAATTATCTTTCACTTGTCCCGGACAAGCGTTGTCGAGCCCTGAGTTCATTCTTTTGTCCTGCTGTAAACCGGAACAGGTGATCGATTCACAGCGATCTGAGTGACTGCATCATCAGAGCGCCAAAGAGATCACAACAGCTCGAAAGACGTCTATGCTCTCACTCCAGTCTAATTAGCACATTCCCAATTATTATTGTGAAGTTTACCGAAGTTGAACCCCCCCACCACCCGAAAAAAAAACTCATCGGATCTACACGATTCCCATAAATGACATATTTTTATTCAAAACGGCGATTTTCGCCGAAAAGCGACTAGTTTGCAGGTATGAATAGATCTCAGTACTGAAAGTGAAAGCACATTTGTATATTGCTTGCAGTCTTGCAGAGTTAAAAAAAAAAAATGTAACACATCAACAGGAAATAAGTGTATTTTGGAAAGCACTCGTTATTATAAATCATCAGAAGGGTTACTTACAAAACACCTGGCAGTGACCGCTGGACAGAGCCACCAGCCGGTCACAGGATATTTTTTCTAAAATGCTACTTTTATAATATGAATGCTCCCTCTATCTCTCACTCCCTTGCTGTGTTGTCCCTCATAATTCAAGACAAGGCTTAGAATAAGCCAGGATTATAGGCCTTAGCTCAATTAGGACATTTAAGAAGATAAATATACAAATATGGCTTAGAAAGAAAAAAACATTGATCTTGAGACAAAACAATGACACTGACATATTTTAAGATATGCTTTAATTTTTTTTTTTTTAAGTTGCTTTCCGTTAAAACAGCTAAAACACGCCCTTTTGTCTGGGACTAGTCTCAAGCCTTGTCTATGAAACTGGGGGCATCAAATATTTTTAAAAGTAGTGAGTTTTGAAAATTACATGTAACCTACAATGACTGGATGTCATTGCAAAGACTGGAAGTGTACCCCTCACAGCTTTGTTTTCATGAGATGTCATGAAAATAATGTCACAACAGCAAACCAAAAAAATCATTAAACACGTTTAAGTGAATGGGTTACACTACTTGAAAGTGAAAATTTGTCTCAACCAAATAAGTGTAATTTAGTAGACTTATTCTGAAATCTGATTCTGTAGCTCGGCCAAACATGAGAAGCTGGTATTGTCATTATAAAACAAATAACTGAAATATCAATAAAAGTATTTCATAGAAACATTCCACTGCATCCTTTTTCAACAAGTTAATCCTCTTGAGTGGTTTTTATATACGTGTATGTTTGTGTTAGACAAGGGCTAGATAA
Source organism: Tiaroga cobitis (assembly GCA_030578255.1). Lineage (NCBI taxonomy): Eukaryota > Metazoa > Chordata > Actinopteri > Cypriniformes > Leuciscidae > Tiaroga > Tiaroga cobitis. Next base: position 46,930,558 of record CM060592.1, on the reverse strand, counting down.
AGCTTGTCTGTCTCTTTAGTTAACATTAGTCCTAATTACCACCACAATACAGCTTTACAAATACACAAACATCTGCATTCAATTAGTGTGAGGTGGTTGTCAAACAGTGATTATCAGCCTCATTAAGTGGGAGGTGAATCTCATTATGTGTGTTTAGAGTCCTGACGACATAGATTAGTGTTGGGCAGTGTGAATCAACCCTCGCCCCCCAAACACAGACCACACAGAGGGGGAATGAGTCTTGAATACACAACTCACTTGACCAATACATCAGAGTACATCTCCTGAAAGCTTCTTTCAATCAAACTCTTAAACAAACTTCAATACCCTGCCAATGACATGATAGGCTAATTTCATTATTCTAATGTATTTTTAAAAGTCTTTTTCAGTTTGTGTAATTGGGTAGTGGACATTTTTTCGATCAACGTCAAGATAGTTTAAAATACATAATGTATACGATATATTTTAGCTCTAGTCTTGTAACTTGTCACCATTTCTCTAAAGGTTTTCCACATCATTGGTTTTTATATTAAAGGGTTAGTTCACCCAAAAATGAAAATTATGTCATTAATGACTCACCCTTATGTCGTCACAAGCCCGTAAGACCTCCGTTCATCTTCGGAACACAGTTTAAGATATTTTAGATTTAAATATAACACACTGATAACACACTGATAACGCACTGATAACGCACTGATAACGCGTCAGCAGCGTCTTACGTCAGCAGCGTCACTGAACGCGACTTGACAACAGAACCGGAAGAGAATACAATGCTGAATAAAGTCTGAGTTTTTGTTATTTTTGGACCAAAATGTATTTTCGATGCTTCAAAACATTCTAACTAACCCACTGATGTCACATGGACTACTTTGATGATGTCTTTATTTCCTTTCTGGACAAGGACAGTATACCGTACATACATTTTCAATGGAGGGACAGAAAACTCTCAGACTAAATTTAAAATATCTTAAAACTGTGTTCCGAAGATGAACGAAGGCCTTACGGGCTCGGGACGACATGAGGGTGAGTCATTAATGACAATTTTAATTTTTGGGTGAACTAACCCTTTAAACAGTCCAGCAGTGTAACATTTGAATTTTTAAGAAATGCCAAGTTTCCCAGTAGTCTCTCAATTAGATTGAGCATTAAAATAGTTTAAAATAGTTTGGTGTTTAACATCAGGCTGCAAGACATGTCAAGCTTACAAATTAATCATAACTAATCAATTAGCCCTACATGACATTTAGGCTTACAAAAATTGTCAAATGTAAAACTGTAAAAGTGATTCAATAAAAAAAATAAAAAAATTAAGACATTAAAAATGTAAAGAAGGTAGATCCTAAGGTTTGATCAGTGATTGGATGTGTAATATTTCAAACCGTCCTATACTGATTTCACTAGATTAATGTCTGAAATGCATTCTGCATAACTGTAATTTAAAAATATTATTTACAGTATCTAACGTTCACCTTATCGAGGTTGACTCATCAAACAGAAAATATATTAATGTATCGTTTGCTTTTTACACATGATTAGCAGAAGGGTAACGTTAATGATATAACTTACCCCACTAGGTTACATTTATTAATTTAGCGACATTTGACCTCTAAAATTTACATTTCTCAAAATAACCTTTTAAAAAAGCAGGTATGGTGATGGTATTGAATGGTAATATTATGGTACAAAGGTTGTTTTGGTACTTTAAGTGCTTTTGAAGAGCATTTACCTTCAGTGAGTCGCTGCACGTGGTGTTCAACCTTAATAAAGACTTTCTTCAATCCTGGCAAACAATAGATATTTGTAAAGTTTTAGTTTCAGATGACTGTACGTTAGGTAAACATCTATTTCATGATTCATTCTTTTCCCTTCTGTGTTCTGAAGTGTCCCGTTTCTGTTTAACAGACTGCTGTCCCCAGCTGTCCCCACCAATGCTGAATCTAGCCGTTTGTTTGTTAGCAGTTAGCACGTTTTACAGATTCAATGAGAAGAACCGATTCAAAAGAGTCATTCGCGAATCCGGAACCTGATTATAAACAATCGACAAAAAAAAAAAAAAACCATATACACGACATAATTGCTAAAATATCGCCAGGGGGAAATTGTCTGGTCAAATACCTCATCATGCAAATATTTTTGTAATTTTACTTCCCAAATTTCTATTTTACTATCGTGCTGCAGTAAATAAAAGTCTAGCGACGCGGCTGTCTTGTTAGTGACATTACATTTGTTGAAATTTGACATTGCATTTTGTTTGCATTTGTTTTACAATTCGATTATATTTAATTGTTTATTTTAATTATCCTTACTTTAATAAACTATAATTATTTTAAAAATGATCTCTTGTTGTGTTGGGCATTAACCACAATCTATGGCATGAATGATAATAATACTGATAGAAAAAAAACATTCATTCAATGTTTACAAGTTTTTTTCATTTGCAAATGTGTGTGTGTCTGTGTGTATAAGTAAAGGAGTGTATATGTCTGTGGTAGGGTTGTTTTGACTGACCTTTTGATGTTTAGTTTTCCTCAAAACAGTATAAATGACCTTGTTCAACTTAATGTGTGTGTCTGGGCAGAGTGCCAGTATTGACATGCGGCCAAGAAATAACCCAATGCTTGTTAAACCCTCAAATGACTGTTCGATTTAAATCAATAAGCCCAAGACATAGAGTTGCCAACATTTTGACAGATGATTTGATCCAAAAAGACTTAACAGCATCAACACATTTTCCCAGTTTGTCCTACCACCCAGTTTTACACCAGTTTTTTAGAGTTTTAAAAAAATGTTTTTATTATTATTAGGGAAGTGGCTCAGCTGCATGTCCAAATTATACTGGCATAAATCAAAAGGCGAAAAAAGACCAATCAGTCAATCTAAATGATTTCTCATGAGTCCACATCCAGAACAATCAATAGCCCTCTTTCAGGTCAAAGTCGATGGTCTACATTTTCTGAAATGCAAACTGTATTGGGTATTATAACCCACAATGTAATACACTTTCCATTTCCATAAAGGATGTAACAAAATTTCTAAGACTTAAATGTAAAACTATTTTTTTTTTAAAACTGCATTGATTAACCACTGTGATGAGGGACGAGATGCGTCCAAACATCAAGCATCAGCTCAGATTTTTTTATCATCTCTTTCTTAATGCATTATTTGAACTGACACAAAAATTTATAAATAATTCACCATAACGGTATGTAAACAATAATATACAGCAAAAGTATTACACTGAAGGTTTTTTTGTGTGCATATTTTTATATTTTTAAGACCTTATTGTGAGGAACTATTACCAACAAAAAAAAAATACACTATAAAAGTTTATTATATAGATGAACCATTTTTGTTTTCCCAAAAAACTATCAGTAAACAGTTTTTAAAAGAACTATTTATTAGCGTGCAGAACATTTTAATAATATATAAATTATTTAATAATCTATCTCTATTATTTAATAAGCTAATCTTCCCACTAACCTTTTGTGCAATAGAAAGTGGATGTAAATGTTCTTCATGGAACCAGATAGCAAAAAGATAGATAGATAGATCTCTTCTCTTGGGAAGAGTTAATAATGAAGTGAATGTTTATTGCTCTAATTAAGCAGACGCATGCACAGATTCTTTTTCTATGCCATTTAACAGAAAGAGAGCGAGGGATGGAGAGAAGGCTATTGTGGAGACATAAATGTGTCTGTCTGAATATGCTGCCTAATTATGTCCTTTGAGACCAGGACAAGAGGAGAGGGGAAGGAGTGAATGAAGAAGGGGAAAAGCAGGATGAGGAAAAGGGCGAAACAGAATAGAGGGGGAGGAGAGACGTGAGTGCCTGGAGGAGTCTGAGAGCAGAGGTCTTAAGCCACAGATGAATGGAAGAAGACAAACTAAACATACGTAAGAATGACAGAGAGAGAGAGAGTTGGGGGAGGGCAGGACAGACGCATAGAAAAAGAAAAGCCATTGAGAGGAAGGAAAGAACACTAGATACACAAAAGAAAAACAAGAGCAATACATGAAGTGGAGGACTGTATACAAGAGACTTAATGGCAAAGACACACACACACACACAATCACTCATTCAGAGATTAACTGTGAATGCAACATTTATTTATAAGGTATTTACATTTTTTATTTTAAATTATTATAAATTATTTTCATTTTAGATTTAGACTACATTATTCATTTAGCATATATGTTTTGAACATGTCTAAGCTCATTTATCATTTTTTCCTATATACAACTGACATGCAATTATTCACATTGCTGTCATTTGTGTGATGAATACTGCACCTATTAATCACAGATTTAATAACCTCTGATTTCTTCAGATGAAAATCACATTAGTCGTTGGATACGTTCAGAAAAGTGTTCTACCATATTTCGGCAATATGCTGTTTACATCATCATGCAGATTTCCTGCATAGAATTTCTGGATGTCCAACTACATTGGCCAAAAAATGCAGTATACAACCAGAACACATTTTGTGAAATACATCCCATGATACAATGGTCTCGATTTGACAATCCATTTACAATGTGTTAAATGGGAGAAAATGCACCACAATTTAAGATGTGATTTTTATCGTCTCTTTTTATTTAATATAATAATGTCAATCAAGGGATGTTGAATTGTGTGATAAAAATCTGTTGATCTTGTGATTTTTTATATTATGTTAAAAGTATAGTTCACCAAAATATTCTTATAAGAACACAAGAAGATATATGTAAATATATCAGAGGTTTCTTTTGTGCATGCAATGAAAGTCAATGGGGTCCAATGTTTTTTTGGACCCCAATGTTCTTCACAGTGTGTGTGTGTGTGTGTCTGGATTAAAATGCAAAAACAATGTAGCATATACTATTAAAAAAGTATTCAATACGCAGTTAGTATTTCATTCCAAACACAGCCTCTAATTTTCTCTTTTGACATAAAGGGCTACAACTGCCATGTTTACAGGCTGATCATGTTTCTCTTCAGACTTTCATGAGTGGACCTTCATGCTTTCGTAGGTCGAGGATGGATTGAGCACATGGTTCACAGAGTTCAGTAGTCTGGATTCAGTTCTAGTTCTGCAGGTGTAAAATAAGTGTCCCATCTGAGACAAACATAACACAGCACAAACACTGTGGTTAAAGTTGAAGTGGGATTTCTGTTCACTGCCATTATTTACTCACCCTCATGTCATTCTAAGCTGGTATAACTTTCTTCAGTGGAACACAAAAGTTTATTTTTTAAGCATATGCAGAGAAATATCCTTGCCTATAAAAAAATTATATAAAAGGACTGGGGCTGACAAGCTGCAAAAGGACAAATAAAAGTATGTATGAGATATAGTACACACCTATATCTCCCTCATAGGATGGAAATGTCAATGTATTGCATTTGTCTGTTTGGAAAACCCATAACAGTGTGTCTCGGACTAGACTGCCAGGTGCCGTCTGGGTAGGCTTGTTGCCATGGTGAGGAATCTGGTGAATGCATTTGAGAAAGGTGAAAGCGGGAAAGGGACAGAGAAGATGTAGGAAGACTCAGACAGGAGCAAACATAACAGTGGATCACTGCTGTTCAATGTGGAATTGAGCCAAAGTTTGTGTGTGTGTGAAATGTATGGCCCATGTAGCTTGTATTTTTCTGAGCAATTCCAACCCAATCTTACAGGAGAATGCAACTATTTTATGAGGTGGCGATTACATATGAATTCTTAGGATGTGAATCATATGAAATGCAAAACATTTTGAAAAAAGTAAGCATGAAGGTCCGGTCACCGTGAAGTAAGACATGTTCTTGGATCAACATTTTTGTTGATCCTGGAACAACATTCATGTCTGAAAATGTTGTCCCTACCCTATCCATATACCCTATTATGGTGAATAACACTGATGTAGAAGCACCTAACCCTGTTTGTAAGACCAAACTTGACATAAATTATAAACTTGTCCCTCAAATCTGATTGGATGATTGGAATGTTGCAGGATCAACAAAGATTTTGATCCAGGAACGTGTTGTACTTGGTGAAATCACGTTTACCTTGTAGGAATTCATACATATTACCAATTCGCCAAAATATAAAAATAGTTATGAATTGCCAGATTGCGTTGTTTTTTCAGCTAATCAATGGCTACATGTTTACACAACACATAGTTCTCGCTCACATTGTAAATTACATTATGTACACAACACATGGATGAATGAATAAAGGAATTGTCATGTCTTAAATCAACAATGGTCCCAGACACATTTTAGAGGGAGAGAAATTGAATGCAGTGTCATTTGCAGTGGAATGGAATTGTGGAGGCAGTTTGTATCCAGACTCAAGGTAATATCATTAGCTGCATGGAGAAAGAAAGAGAGGAGAAAAAGTTGGTGGCCAGACTTAGAGCCTAAATCAGTGTCAATCAATAGGCTTAGCTACGCTACACAGCATAAGACAAAGACACACACACACACACTCTCTCTCTCTCTCTGTCTCACACTGCCTGGAGCTACAGACACAAATGGAAATCTTCTGGATTGGAATTAGATACTCATGCCATGCGCATTAAATATGTTGATTTAGAACTGTGAAGAGCTTCAAAATCTGTTCATTTAGCTGATTAAAGAGGGAAAATGAGAGTTGGGACAAAATAAAATAACCACTAACTACTAAGCACCAATAAAACTGTTAAAGCTATACAATATACATTAGGGAACAAGTTCAGCAAAAATAAACATAAAATGTATAATAAAGGTACTGAAAGGTTTAACTGTGTTATCAGGTCTAAGGTGTTAATAAATGTCAGACAAGTAGGCCTATGTCACATGTGTTTTAGTGCATTTTATACAATGTATTAATTATGATAGCTATTTCTGTTGGAAAAAAAGAATTGATATTTTTCTGTTATCTTTTACTGTAAATTGTTTGCTCAGTTGTTTTACTGTTTAAATTTAGCATAAAAGCCCATGATATGATATTTAATAGTCCCAGTTTAGGAAAACGTGTTTTACACATCCGGTTCCATCGACCTGAGGTCAATCGTTTGTTTGTTTTTTGGATGGGTTTTAAAGCTCAAGATATTTTCACGTTTTATTGTACGACACAAAATACATCAATATACTCCGCTTATGAATTTTTAAGCTTTTACATGTCTTGAAAAATGGGTTGCTAACAAGTGGCTGGATAGGACTAGAGGTTGTCATGAGACACAAACGTCATCACACCAAGATAAAGCATCTACTCAAGTCTTTTATAGCCTTGTTGTGTTTATAATAGCCCACCTGCAAACTATTAATTATCTTTTAGATTTTAAATAAAGATTAAAGATTTTTCAGAAGCTTAGTGGTAGTGATATTGAAGTTATGTGCATGGTACAGTTTGTTGATCTTTTTACGGATTGTATTTAAACTTCAAAATTCATAAATGTTTTATTCATTTGTGAAGATTATTTTTGGTCACATGGGCTTACTTTTTCCATTATTCCAAAAGCCAATGGAAACATTGTCTGGATGAAACCAGGATGCTAACTTCAGTGTTGGCCTACAAAATTATGTAATCCCTGCTGCACTATATGGTAAATTGTTTCTCTCTTTTTTGTTACCAAATGTTTAAGTTTTGTGTCTTTGCAAAAACTTACTTTCAAAATAAACTGACCCTGAGAAATATTTACTGCATGGAAGAAAAAAAATAGAGTGTAATTTAGTAAACCAGTCCTTGCCTCCTCTATACTTCTATCAATAAATAATTACATTTGTTTTGGACTTGCATTAAAAAGACTTGAATGAACGAGGTGTGTTTGTATGCGCAGTCTGACCCACCCAGCTTGTCACAGGATGTACAGTAATTGTCCCCCGCTGCGAGCACCCGCTGAGCCACTAAACGGAACATCAACAACACAATTAGGGCGAACAAGAACTCGCAGCGCGCGACAGCCCTCACTCCCCACGCGCGCGCATTCAACTTCTCTAGCTACTCAGCACTTGCGTGTCTGAATGCGTACGGTGGCCCCAACAAGTGTGGACGCTAAAGTCACTTAAAATGCTTAATTGCACGTGACATATGGAAATAAATGCTGCTACAGGCTTTTTTTTGTTTTTAGAACTAACCATTTTCATCAATTACTTTTGATTGTGTCAGTTAACTCAAAAAAAAATGCTGGGTTGTTTTAACTCAGTTTTGGTTCAAATATGGACAACCCCAAACGTTGGATTAAAAATTAAATTAAAAAATGTAACCCAACGGCTTTGTCCATATTTGACCCAAAATTGAGTTAAAACAACCCAGCATTTTTTTTAGAGTATGAACTCCTCAACCTCATTCTAACATATTTCAACAACTTGGACTGATATGTTCAACATGTCCATAAATGTTTAGGGGCAATCTTCTCCATGCCAAATTTAAGTTTTTCTCATGTAGGCCTAACTCAACATCGTCACTGTGCATATATAGCCTACATTTTAAATTATAATGTTCACGATTTCCTCAACAATCGTTTAGAAACTTTTCCGAAAATAATTTGCTAAAGTGGAAAAGCTGGGGGTTGGTACTTTGTTTTCAAATTCAATGACAAAGAATAATTTAAAAATTAGCTTATGTCCAAATTACATTTTCGGGGCATGTATTAAATAGCGAATTAACAGCAGGAATTCTGGCATTGTTATTGTACAACAACTGCATTTTATTGTTCAGTATGTGTCTATTTTGTCTCGTTGGTACAGCGCTTGCTTTTTAGTCTCCTTTTACATCTTATTAATGTAGACTTAATGTGAGCTCATGTATGCAATAATTACATTTCCAGAGGATACACATTCTGGAGAGATTATAGGAACAACCTAAACATGCCGCGAGACTTGTTTACAACTACAAACCCCGTGTTTAGACACAGGGTGGGATGTAAACACAGTTGAAATAATTTAAGACATACAAACCGTAGGCAGCGCAAACATTTACTCAAAACGCTGAGACTCTCAGGGTATGCTTGATTAAATTACAATTGGGCCCCGCCCCTGGTGTCCTATGATTGGGCGCTGAGATAAAGGGGCTGTCCTTTGTATAAATAGACACGCGCTCCACTATTTGACAGTCAAAACAAACGTAGTAGTCTACTGAATTGCACGATGTCAGCTTGTAGACACAGCATGTTTTTCTACAGTGTTGAGTTATATATTTTTTATTATTAGAATTAAGTAACCAGACGACCATTGCGCACATGCAAGCCCATCCTAGAAGACAGGAAGACATCCGAGAAGTGACCGAGGATGGATTTGCCTGTGCAGGGTACCTTCTGGATTCCCCTCGCCCTCTGCGCCCTGCTGTGGAGCTCCGTGTGTGCTCGTGAGCCGGTCTGTCAGGAGATATCTGTGCCATTGTGTAGAGGGATCGGCTATAACTACACTTACATGCCAAACCAATTCAACCACGACACCCAGGATGAAGCCGGACTTGAGGTGCACCAGTTCTGGCCCCTCGTGGAGATCCAGTGTTCCCCCGACCTGCGCTTCTTTCTTTGCAGTCTGTACACGCCCATTTGCCTTGAGGACTATAAGAAGCCTTTGCCGCCGTGCAGGAGTGTGTGCGAACGGGCGAAAGCGGGTTGCGCGCCGCTGATGAGGCAATACGGTTTCCCGTGGCCAGACCGTATGAGGTGCGATCTTCTACCCGCGCAGGGGGATTTAAACACTCTGTGCATGGACTACAACAGAACTGATGCTACAGCATCACCTGCTGCTGCAAAACCAACTAGCCGCCCGGGGAAGCCATACAAACGGAAAAATAAAAGCAGTCCTGGATCTTATTCATGTGAACCGGAGTGTCACTGTCGCGCGCCTATGGTGACCGTGAGCAATGACCGCCATCCCTTGTATAACTGGGTCAAGACGGGGCAGATCCCCAATTGCGCCATGCCGTGCCACAGCCCATATCTTTCTCAGGAGGAAAGGACCTTTGCCACATTTTGGATCGGGATTTGGTCGGTTTTGTGTTTCCTGTCAACGTTCGCCACCGTTGCTACTTTCCTTATTGACATTGAGAGGTTTAAATACCCCGAGCGCCCGATTATTTTTCTGTCCGCCTGCTATATGTTCGTGTCCGTGGGATACATCATCAGACTCATCGCGGGGCACGAAAGAGTCGCGTGCAACCAGGATCATGAGGTGGACCTTATCCACTATGAAACTAGGGGTCCCGCGCTTTGCACGCTTGTGTTTCTACTCATCTATTTCTTTGGGATGGCGAGCGCCATCTGGTGGGTGATTCTGACGTTTACGTGGTTCCTCGCGGCAGGAATGAAGTGGGGAAATGAAGCAATCGCGCGATTCTCGCTGTATTTTCACTTGGCCGCTTGGCTCATTCCGAGCGTGAAATCTATCGCCGTGCTCGCGCTGAGTTCGGTGGACGGAGACTCGGTTGCAGGAATCTGCTACGTGGGCAACCAGAACTTGGATAACCTGCGAGGATTCGTGCTCGCGCCACTGGTGATTTATCTTTTTATCGGAACGATATTTTTATTCGCGGGCTTCGTGTCTATGTTTCGGATACGGAGCGTCATTAAACAAGGAGGAACGAAAACGGACAAACTCGAGAGATTGATGGTCCGTATCGGGGTGTTTACAGTGCTGTATACTGTCGTTGCCATGGTGATTGTGGCTTGTTACGTTTACGAACAGCACAACCGTGAAGCGTGGGAAAGAGCGCACGCGTGTAACTGCTCGTCGGAGAAAAAGGCCGGGAAACCTGATTACGCCGTGTTAATGCTCAAATACTTCATGTGCCTTGTGGTCGGGATCACGTCAGGCGCGTGGACCTGGTCCGGTAAAACGGTGGACTCTTGGCGAGTCCTGTGCACGCGCTGCTGCTGCAGTTGGGGTAGTAAAGGCACGAGCGGGTCAGTTTACAGTGACGCGAGCACGGGACTGACGTGGAGATCCGGCACAGCAAGTTTGGTTTTGTGCCCTCCAAAACAAATGCCCCTGTCTCGAGTGTGATGATGACTGCGACATAGGAAATGAATAACTTCCCAAAAATACTTTGTAAATTGACTGAATGACTTGTTGCTTTCCGTCACAATCGAACACTGCTGTGAGAAATATTCACTGCACTGGAGTAAAAAGTGTGACGAATATCGCTTCAATTAAACTAAAACCTGTGTATCAGGTTATTACAAATGTGCCTTTAAAAGTGTTATACGGGTTTTTATATTTTTCTTATGTATTTATATGAAGATGTTATTGCTAAAACGGCATAGAATGTTTAACATTTATATGAGATTGTGTCTATTTATCATTTACTTTGACAGAAAACTATTTTTTTGACAATAAAACACTGTGGAATATTACTTAAAGCATTTTTTATTATTTTTTTCCATCGTTTTTTTAAGAACAAAATTGCAGGCGAACTCAAGCGATGAATATAGGTAGGCCTATATTTGGAGCAAGAGCAGAACAATCTCCAGGACTGATCATTACATCCAATGATCATCACCCCGTCCCTTCCTGCTGATGATCTTATATGACACTGATATACCCACCGCACCCCCACTCACCCCACTCATAATTGTTTTTGATTATGTTTTGTCTAAGTACAATGTAGAAAAGGCCTCTATCAATCGAAAAAGTAGCCTATAATGAGAATGATTTAAAATCTTTCATAAAGCTAAAGTGAAATGGAGAATTTAAGTTACTTGTGATATTTAATGTTAAAATAAAACTGGAAAATAATACAGCACGTACTGATATAATGTTATTGTCATTATTTTTTTACACTACAAATTAATATGTACACAACCATCAATTAACTGACTCGATAAGAGACTAACTGCCATATTATTGTGATATCATCTATACTTCTAGATGGCACAGTTTCACTGATGATTCCTGATTTACACCAAACCCTGGATAGAGCGGCTGAGTGAATGTGGTCTGGACTCTGTGAATGAGGGTCATTGTGTCAGAGACGCTGTAGAAGGACAGAATTCCTGCACTGTGATCCACATACACTCCTATTCTAGAGGAGCTGGAGACTTCAGGGAGTCCAGATTTGATATTATTGTGACTATATATGTATCCAGAGCGAAAGCAAAATAATCTCCAGGACTGATTGTTACTTCCAAATTTACACTCATCACCCCGTCCTTTCCTGCTGATGCTCTTATATGAAACTGATAGTCCCACCGCACCCCCACTCCACTCCACCTCCCAGTAACAGCGTCCACACACACTCTCTCTACACAACACCTGAGGCCAAACATCAAATCTGTCCGGATGATCAGGATACAGTTGGATTGTGGCAGCGCATGTAGCCATTCTGTTTTCCTCAGACAGACGGAGGCGTTTATGCACTGACTCAGAATCCAGAGTTAACTGATGGGAATCTGATGGAGATAAAACACAGATTGCATTTGTTGAAATCCCTTCAAAGCATTAAGTGAGGCAACAATCAAAGATATACATGTAGAAAACAAGATCACTGATGTATTCCACAAGTTTTTCAAGTAAAATGATTTGATTAGATGTTTAGTTAAAAAGTGTAAATTGTAATTTTTTGACAGAAATTAAAGTTAAACACTTCACCTTTAACCATGTATATTAGTCTGTGTTTGTTTTATTTGTATTAATATTTATAACACTTACAGTGTAAGAAGTCCTCCCTTGTTCTGGGTTCAGTGATTTTGATGTATTTCGCTACAGAAACAAACAGATATTTGAAGTGTGATTTCTGCTGATAAAAGTATACATAATATGTATTTATTTAATAACAATAATGTTTTAATTATTATTAACAACAATTTATTGTTATGAATGATTATTATTTTTTATTGACATCTACACAATATTTATTTGTACATTTTGTCGTACTCTGCTTTATGAGATGAGTCTGTATTTTACCAGATAACTTTTCTATCTCCTCTTTGCAGAAATTCTCAAATTTACTTCTTAACAGAGATACAGATGTTCTCGTATCATCATAAGTCCAGACAGAAGGGACAGTGGTGCAGTCTGTAGATGCAGGAGGGACGGAAACAGACTGGAATCTCTACATATGCAAAAGACAACAGACATACAGGTAAATATGAATCATATTTGTGTAAAGATTAAGTATTTTATTTGCTTACTTGCATGTCATGTGACCATCAACAGACACAGAGATGATGGACATGTGATTATGCTTTTAAATGATTGAAATATTAACTTAAAACCTTTAAGTTTTTCAACTGATCACAACTTTAAGATCTCAGTTGTCTAACTCCATATATACTATGGATGATGTTCCATTATGTTCTTCCATCTGATCTGAGTTTGAGCAGATTGATCGGGACTGATTGAAAGTAGATCACCTAAAACCTACTATCTTTCCTCAGGATATTATTCCACCTTTTTACCTGAGACAAATTATGGACACAGTTTGTCCTGGCCTGTTATTGGTTATTGACAAATGCTTGTCTATTGGTTCCTTCCCTAACAGACTTAAAGTTGCTGTGGTGAGGCCATATCTTATTAAAACAAATGTGGATCCTTCCTCTTTTTCTAACTTCCATCTTATGGAATCTACCTTTATTTCAAAGATTCTTGAAAGAGTTGCACTGACTCAATTACAATCATACTTGGCTGTAAATTCTCTCCATGAAACGTTTTAATCTGGTTTTAAAGCTTTACACAGTACTGAATCTGCCCTTTTAAGAGTTTCAAGCTATATTGTCATAGAAACTGATTTTGGAAAATCCATGGCTTTAGTTTTATTAGATCTGAGTGCTGCATTTGATTTAGTTGACCATGAGGTCCCATTAAGACGTCTGGAGATATCTGTGGGCTTTCGTGGCGTAGTCTTACAGTGGTTCCGTTCTTATCTGACCAACAAATGTTTTAGTGTTCGTATTGGTTATCAGTCCTCCTCGAGTGTACCTCTAAACTGTGGAGTCCCGAAGGGATCAATCCTCGGGCCGGTATTGTTTACCCTGTACATGCTACCTCTGGCTTCCATTTTTTGTTAAGTATCCTTTCATCTATATGCTGATGATACTCAGATTTTTCCTTTAAAACATAACAATAAAAATGGTTTGCAACTCCTGTTGGCCTGTTTAAATGAACTTAAGCTTTGGCTTTTAAGTAATTTTCAAAAATTAAACGAAAATAAAACAATTCTATTTGGGCCCCAAGGAAAACTGTGTGCTTGATGTTGACCGTGTTTCTCTTGCCCCTAACAACTGAGACAATCAGACACATAACTATTTGTTACATTTAACAAATAAGCTTTAAAGCCCACTCTTAGAATGAACCCCTGTTTATTATAGAACCAACGGTCAATGTAACCTCAACTATATCATGTTTGGTCTCTATAAACTCCAATCTTCGTCCCCCATTTGTTAATTTACATTATATTTGGCTAACTTTGTGACGCATTAGTATTATAAGAATCTTGAAGATTCTTTTTCTAAAACACCCAATGAAATTACATATTCAAATGCCGTGCTAGAACAAAAAGGGTCATAAAATCTCCCTCCAAAGGGAAAACTTCTTATTGGCTCACACACCTCCAGAGGGTGAGACATCTTCACGCTTTAAAAATCACTGATCACAAGATTAGCCCTCTTAGTTCCTTTCTGAAATCCTGATGTGAAGATGATGCTGAACTGGACGTTTTCTAAGCACCCCCAAGCTTGTGCCAGGCTGCAGCCTTGACTTTCCATTCACCAAAGATCATCTGACTCCCACTGGTTCTCTCTCATCAAGACCCCATCAGCAAAGATCAACTGCCTCAAAAAATTGCATCAGGACAGTTTCATTCAAATGGGCGAGACATGCAAGTATCAAACTTAGTCTCATTATTTGATACATTAAGTATCCTTACCCCCTTTTAAGAAGGGTGTGTTAGAACTAAACTGATGGTTTGCTCAGGCTGTTGATCTGCTGAACTTCAAACAATGCTATAACTTCTCTCTTACCTGTATTCTGCTTCAGCTCTCTTTCCCTTGGTAAACTGTATGCATGTATCTGTATGTTAGAGTAGTTTAAATGTTTAGTCCAGTCAATAAGTCCAGTTGTCCGTGTCTCAAGCTCATATACTGGAGTCGCTAATCATATCGATTTTGACTACATGCTCAGAATAGTACTGTACAGTAAGAAATACATTTCCCATACCCCGGAAATGTACATTGCTATTAATCAATTAATAACCAATATTGAGGGTTCACAGGATGAACTGAGTAATTGGTTACAATGTATGTAATAGATACATCAAGTTAATCCGATTAACTGAACCAAATATTCATAATCAATTATAACATGTTTTGATTGATTCTTAATATTTCTGAAGAGCTAATTTGCTACACCCCATATGAAACTCAAGGCGCTAGAAATCTGGGGTTTCTGTTTGACCACAACCTAAAATTTGATAAACAGATCAGTACTGTTGTAAAATCATGCTTTTTTCATATTTGCCAACTCTCTAAAGTGAAACCTTTTTTAACCCAGAGTAACTTCCAAACAGTGATTCATGCTTTCGTAACAACTCACTTAATATTTCTTATTCACTTTATATTGGTGTCTCTCAGTCTTCCCTCTCCCGTCTACAGCTAGTGCAAAACGCAGCTGCTAGACTCCTCACCGGGACCCGCAAGTGTGAGTCGATCACTCCTATTTTATCCACCCTGCACTGGCTACCTGTCCAATTTAGAATTGATTTTAAAATTGTATTATTTGTTCATAAAGCCCTAAACAAATTGGCCCCTCAGTACCTGACCGATCTACTCTGTCCATACACTCCCTCCAGAACTCTGAGATCTAGTGATCACGGTCTACTCATTGTGTCTAGATCTAGACTTAAAAAACGAGGTGATCACGCTTTTGCGACTGCAGGCCCAAAACTTTGGAACTGTCTACCTCTCTACATTAGATTAGCTCCCTCTGTCTTCACCTTCAAATCTTTTTTAAAGACTTACTTATTTTCTTTGGCTTTTAATACTCCTTGATTTAGGTACGATTATTGTTTATGTATTGTTTTGTGTGCTTTATAAATAAATATTGTATTGTATTCTATAAGTCTTCAAGTCAATATTTAAGTTACGGGGTTCAGCTGACAGAAAAGTTTGGGAATACCTGATCTAATCCAATCTTGACAACATTCACACTGATCAGAACTGGCAGTTGTTCTCAGATTCATTAAATGAATGCGATTATTCATCTCAAATCTAATGTTAATTAAAGAGTCTGCTGTAATAAGCCGTAATAATAAAAACATTCTGAACCTGTAGGAAATGGATGTGATCATCAGTGTGTGAAAGCTGCTTCAGCTCAGCTTCTCTCCTCCTCAGATCATCAATCTCCTGCTCCAGTCGCTTCAAGAGTCCTTCAGCTCGACTCACTGCATCCTTTTCCTGATCTCGGATCATCCGTGTCACCTCAGATCGGCTTTTCTTAATGAAGCGGATCAGTTCAGTAAAGATCCTCTCACTGTCCTCCACTGCAGCCTGTGCAGAGCGCTGTAAGGACACACACACACACACACACACACAGAGAACCACTAGAATCAGTCCATTCAATCTGACAGTTATTGTTCTCCTCTTTTCAAAACTCACCTTGTGAGTCTGCACAGACTCTCTGAGCTCCTGGAGCTTTGTTTGCCTCTCCTGGATTCTCTTCTGTAATATTATTACTGTCTCTCCAACCCGTTTCTGTGAGGATGAACAAATAATTGTAAACATTAGAAAACCTTAGTTTTCTCTCAATAGGACTTTAAAGATTTCATGTACTACATCTAGATTTTTTTTTTTTACTGGAAAGGAATTTATCTATATCATTAAATATTTTTATGAAACAATTACATTTGTTCACCTTTCCATTGCTCTAAAGACTTCACAAAAAGAAAGAAAAATAAACACACTGCAAATGACCCAGAGCCAGAGCTAAATTTATAATAAAATACTATACTATGGCTACAAACATGGAAACTCGAGTCTGCGACTTGATTCACGATTTCGTTCTCTGGTCTTGACAACATGAAACACCACACTTTACCATTAATTCATTCATTCCCTATCAATATGAGGTGCAGCAACACAAATTACAACAATTCATCTCTAATCACAACAAGCCAGCATTAGGTGAGTGTGTGTGTTAATCACCCATTGGAAAGTCTTAGGCTAACGGTCTTAACATGTGATTATCTTCATGTCATTTAATTTGAAAAACAATCAATTACTCAAAAGAGAAGCTGTGGTTGCACATCTGTCAGAGACTTGCTGTCGATTTTCAGGAAGTAGGCTACACATTTCAATGTCCTTTTAATAATTTCTTTTTACCTTTTCATGTTTTTTTTAACGTATTTGCTATATGCACAGAATATCCAAGTTTACTGTGTAGCAGTAGAAGGCCAGAAAGAGCTGGAGTTAGCGTGCCTGCCTCCCACGTTGGAGACCCCAGTTCGAATCCTGCTTGGAGCGGGGTGAGTAGGAGTGGTTACTTTTGGTGCCGTGACCTGGATGGGAGTGAGGTTTAGTGGGGTGAGTGTAACAGACGTAGGCTAGTAAGAGCTGTGCGTGTAACCTAATGGACGGACACTTCCATACACAGATCGGTTTGTTGAGTCGGGGTGTGTTATTTAATCGACTTAACAATATGAATGTTATTTTTTGTGTTGTTTACTGTAATGCTTGTCTATACACGGGGGTTTTGTTACCACTGGCTCTCACTGTAAGACAAAGGCTAGTAGGCTACCCATTGCTTGAGAACAACAGCAAGCGGGAAGTCAAATAGCTCAAAATACATAGCACTTTTATTTTTCTCGTGGTGACTGTCTTTGCGTTCCAAATGATGTAGTGTCGATTTTAAGTAATAGCCTTCATAATTTTGAATAAATGAACAAGACCTTCTGTAGAAGTAATTGGTTTTTAATATTTTGATACTTCAAAATTGGTTTAGCCTCATACACTGCTAATTATATATTTAGCTGAAATAGGCCTAACTATTGCTTGAAATAGAACAAAAACTTGAGACTTTACAGGGACTTGTGAACATGTCTGGATACTAATAATAATTTACAACGATAAACAATACGAATAGGCCTATATAACGCAATTTTATGATTACAAATTAAATTTATTAGATTTAGCATAACAGCAGACACAAGTTACATGCAATTTCAGTTTATACCTGTTTCTCCTTTCTCTCTGCTTTAGCTGAAACAGTATTGTGATTTTTGTGTTCATCCACCACACACATCAAACAAATAGATCGCTGGTCAGTACGGCAGTAAACCTCCATCAGTCTGTCGTGTTTAGAGCAGATCATCTCCTGCAGTCGTCCAGTGGCATCAGTCACTTTGTGTCGTTTCCTTGAATGAGATTCTTCATGACACTCAAAGTGACTTTGACAGTATGATTCCAGACACATCATACAGGACTTTACAGCTTTGCGTTTCCTTCCAGTACAGACGTCACACTCCACATCTCCAGGTCCAGGATAACTGAGAGCAGGACAAGGTGTTTGGACTTTTGCCTTCAGTGTTTCCACCATTTCAGCCAGCATCACATTCTTGTTTAAAACAGGTCTTGGAGTGAAGGTCTGTCTGCACTGAGGGCAGCTGTAAACTCTCTTCTGATCCTCTTTATTCCAGCAGTCTGTAATGCAGCTCATACAGTAACTGTGTCCACAGGGGATCGTCACCGGATCCTTAAGTGGATCCAGACAGATTGAACAGCTGAACTGATCTTCTTCTTCTGCCATTACACTGCACGAACACAGGATACAGCCAGACAACGGCTGAACAACACTTAAGTTTCAATTTCTCTCAACTGAGCAGTGTTTCCTGTCTCAAGACGTGTGCAAAAGAGGTGTGTTTATGGTGTGAACCTATGGGTGTGAATCACCTTTTGATCATAAAGGACATACATGGGAGTCTGGCTGTTTTTCTCAGATCATTCGCTTGCGTTGCAATTAGCATAGTATAGGCTACTTATGTAGCAACCTGAATTTAATACGAGAATCTACAGATCCACAAACAGCTGGGCCCTTAAATATTCACTTCCAATTTTGCATATACATTTTTTTTTATATAGCTTACAATAAGTCCTTGGGTTTCTATATATCTGATACCAAAGCGTTCTATCTATCTGATACCTTCTGCGTTTGAGAAATTGAAAGTAGCTCACCAGTTTGTGAAAATACACAGACAAAAAGGAACAGTAGATGGCGCTCAAACGCAGTGTTTTTAATGCCTGTGCCAGTATTTACATTGCCTAGGTCTAGGAAATGTCACTATTTTTGTAATCGAATATAAAATCGTACATTAAAAGAACAATATTGTTGAATTGTGATCCATTTAACTACTGTATGGTAAAAAAGAAACACACACACACACACACACACACACTCAAAAAACACGTTTTGTGGTTATCTCATTATCTTGAAAAAAGACAATACAACAGTATCATCATATGTGTTGATATTTTTTATTAGATAAGGCTAAGTTAACTTTATTCGTTTTTGTTATAGTTATGTAAGCTTATTTTGAGCTTTATTGTTTCATTATGCAACATTTTGGTGCATGTTTCTGATTGGCCAACTACCCAGTCGATGACATTTATAAAATAACGTTTTAATGAAAAACAATGTCCTTGGTATCAAATAAATTTCGCAAGAGTCTATTTTATCTCGTCAAAGCATTCTGTAAAATACTGTAATATTTTCAAGGTCTGTTTTCAGCATGCAGTAGCCTATAGTTTAATTTTATTTAACAAATTCTAAAGACATCTGAGTTAATTGCAGATATTTAAAAAATAATAGTTCAGTGATTTGAAGTACATACTGTAGTTGTGGATATTAGCAGCAAAGCAATCCATTTATAATTCATTAATAATAATTAAAGAAAATATCTCTTGGGGTTTCCAGTAGTCTGTAATGCAGTGTACAGTTATGGTGTTCACAGGGGACGGTCACTGGATCCTTCAATAGATCCATAGTGCAGTTTTTATTTATTGATTGATTGGCATCAGACACAGATTTACCTGTACATTTTGTGGTAAATCAATGTCCGGATTCAACTGTACTTAGGATTGTCACTGGAATGATGGGAGAGAGGACACAGCTAACTACATTTACCCATCCCTTTTATCATGATCTGTAATATGAATCTTTTAAGATGACAGTTTCAGTGTTGATCCTAAATTGATCCCAAACCCTGGATAGAGCGGCTGAGTGAATGTGGTCTGGACTCTGTGAATGAGGGTCATTGTGTCAGAGACGCTGTAGAAGGACAGAATTCCTGCACTGTGATCCACATACACTCCTATTCTAGAGGAGCTGGAGACTACAGGGAGTTTAATTTCTTTCTGATTGTGTCTGAACGCAAACCTGGAGCCAGAGCAGGACAATCTCCAGGACTGATCATTAAATCCAAAGACACAATCTTCACCATCTCCTTTCCTGCTGATGCTCTTATATGACACTGCTATTCCCACCCCAGACGTCCCACTCCACTCCACCTCCCAGTAACAGCGTCCACACACACTCTCGCTACACAACACCTGAGAAAAAACATGAAATCTGCCCGGATGAACAGGGTACAGCTGGTCAGCCCCAATAAAAGTAGCCGCTCTGTTGCCTTCAGAAAGACGGAGGTATTTATGTGCAGTGTTTGAATCCAAGGTGAGCTCACAGGAATCTGAATGGGGCAAAAAATTACACTGAACAAAGTTGCACAAGTACAATGGTGTTGTGTGCTAGAAAATTAGATGCAGATGATAAATAAAATTTA
This sequence comes from Tiaroga cobitis, assembly GCA_030578255.1. Taxonomy (NCBI): domain Eukaryota; kingdom Metazoa; phylum Chordata; class Actinopteri; order Cypriniformes; family Leuciscidae; genus Tiaroga; species Tiaroga cobitis. The sequence continues at coordinate 46,909,841 of CM060592.1, read as the reverse complement.
GACTAACAACGGATTTATACTTCTTGAGAATCCATAAATGTCTGACAGTGTGTGTATTTTTATTATTAACACTTACATTGCAAGAAGTCATCTCTGGACCTGGGTTCAATGGTGGTGACGATCTCAAAGTATGTCACTAATGACACCAAAAGACATATAGTGTAATTCACATGTAAACACAATATTAAATCAGTCCCATTTATAATGGTCTCTCAGTTTGTTTTTGTAGTTATTATACGATACATCACTCCTTTAAAGTGAACAAATTCCAAGTACTTTACCTCTACCAGCAATGGCGCCACCAGGGGGTGGCCAGGGGTGGCCGTGGCCACCCCTGGCCGACTCCTGGCCACCCCCCTGGCCACCCCAATGGCCAGTAGAAATTTTAGTAGCATCAGTTATGCATTTCATAAATAAGTCAAACATGTTCTTTAGTAAAAGAAGACGGGGAATTATGTGTCGTGACGTGCTTTTTAAGTGCCAAACGGTTACAGTAGGCTATACTGTTTCAGCAGCTTTTTGATGTGTCTTTGCCACGTTTTGACAAGCAGGGATGCAAACAGCGCGCTTTTCGGCGCCTCCCGATTTTTTTCACTTCAGTTTGGGTGACAAAGTCATCTGAAGTCATTCCATAGCTTAATTAGAGGGACAGAAGTCTATTTACATCATTAAAGTATACGGAAACTCGTTTTCCCTCCTCTGCGGCTGTCAATCATTCTCCATTCATATTCAAACAGCGCGCGCGCCTCTTGGATGCACGTTAAAACTCTCTCCAATATGATATATTCACATTATAATGCATTATCTCTAGATAAAAGGCAGTAGATTTGCATAAAATTACTTTATTTTGTTGGAGTTTGTTGCTGTTTTTAATCGACTCACTACCGTGTGCTTGCTAGATCACACACATCACAAGGACTATGAATCGGCATCAAACGGACAATAACTGGAATTCAAAACTGTGAAACAAAGGAACAAATCGCACTAGGATTTGTGCGCTCGACATTTCTTCGCTTTGTGACGTGAACTTTTAAATGCGCACTTATGCAGCGCTGCAAACTGTGACTCCATGTTGCTTTGAGTAGGCTACATCATTCTGCACCCGCGAATCCCGCGATGCGCATACACGCTGCGTGCCTCTGTTTTTTATGTTATCATGGGTTTGCGCACTGAAATATTATTAAAAGCCAATATATTTTGTTATACCTAGCCCGCTCAATACATTTGAAATAAGCATAATTTAATTGCATATTATTTCTTTGTAGTGTAGGATATGCACTTCTGAATTCTTGACATTCATATATAAATATAAAATTGTGAAATGTATGATTGCCTGATTGAATTTTATAAGAAAACTAAAAGTAATTTGTTTTTACTAACATATTTAGATTTTATAAAATTACAGTGCAGATTTTTTCAAGAATTGATTTTTGCTGCTGATTTATACACTCATTAAGTTTATTAAAAATTCATAATACATTTATGTAATATTTAAAGGTGTTAACTGTAATCTTACACTGCAAAATAATAACTTAAAAAGGATTAAATTCATCACAATTATGTAAGTATCTGGAAATTTGCCGCGGGGCGAGGGCCCTTATATATATCATTATATATAATATATATTAGTAGGGCCCTATATCATTAGTAACATTAAATATAACACAATAAACCAAAGTATATCAGTAGGAGTTTCCTTAAGTCTTTCTGATAGTTTTCTACAGGCCGGTTTACTACAACAGTAGAATACAATTCTGAAATTATGGTTTATAGTTTTGGTGTGCCACCCCAAGATTTTAAGTGGCCCCATCTGGCCACCCCTAAGAAAAATTTCTGGAGGCGCCACTGTCTACCAGATATCTGTTTTATGTCCTCATTGCAGAGGTCCTCAAGTTTCTCTCTTAGCGTAGACACAGATTTTCCTACATCATCATAAGAGAGGAGAGAACTGATATTGATGCTGTTTGTGGATGCAGGAGGAACAGGGAGAGACTGGAAACTCTACAAATGGACAAAAACAACATAATTGAATAAGTATATTTTTCCAGTGTTCATTAACTTTTTTTAAATTGTTTAAATGAGAGTCTGACAGCTTCTCTGTTCAGAGAGATTATACATACACAACACACAACTTACCTCATTCATGACACCATTCTTGTCAAAATAACAACTGCTTTCTGCTTACAACCTAATACTTCAGTTTAGGTTTTAAAGGTTATGCCATTTAGGGTCAATTAAAGGTTATGTTTTAATAACCTCCCTGTAGTAATATCATACTAAAGTTGACGTTTTTCATATCTCAGTTACCTGTAGGAAATGGATGTGATTGTCAGTGTGTGAAAGCTGCTTCAGCTCAGCTTCTCTCCTCCTCAGATCATCAATCTCCTGCTCCAGTCGCTTCAAGAGTCCTTCAGCTCGACTCACTTGTGCTTTTTCCTGATCTCGGATCATCCGTGTCATCTCAGATTGGCTTTTCTTAATGGAGCGGATCAGTTCAGTAAAGATCCTCTCACTGTCCTCCAATGCTGCATGTGCAGAGCTCTGTTAGGACACACAGACAAGCAGACCTTTCACTCATGGGCTTCAGTGACACTGGAAGTGTCCCAACACTGGGCCTCTCAATGATGTAATGACTGAAGTCCTTACTGGAACTGGAAACATTTCACATCAAAAATTAAAACTCACCCGATGTGTCTTCACAACCTCTTTCAGCTCCCGAAGCTCCTTCTCTCTTTCCTGGATTCTCTGCTGGAACTTTCTTTACCAGCCTGATTGGCTGCATGATGAAGGTGGACCCGCCCTCCTCTTCGCGCTTGCAAAACTCATTCAGTGAGAGAATCATGCCAAAATTGGAAGCGCAGGTAAAAGAAAGACGCAACTGTACAAATCGGGTTATTTCGGGAACTTTTTTGCCGCATCTACACAATAAGTCATTTAGACATTTGCAACAGTTTATTTATTTACACAAAGTTTGATTTTACGCGATCAATCTGTTGTGCAGTCCCTGACTCTGTTGTTTTCGGTTGCAAATAGCTGTTCACAGGCTTGCAATGCTTTTGGCCGCATTTGTGCGCAAAAACCGTGCCAAAAGTGTAAGCGCGGGAAAATGGAAGTCAGAAGAATACAGATCCTATTTATTTTCCGTTAGCATGAAGCTGCAGTTTCACAATACATGTATTACACTTACCAATAACAGTAAAATGCTGCAAATATTTTTTTCTTACACTTGATATGCGATTTACACGCTTACAAATCTTCTCTTGCACACGCAAATTTAATTTACGCTTGCAATCTTATGTACACTTTCACAAATCATACCCTGCACACGCGATTCTTTTAGGCATGATTTTACCTTCATACATATCGAAAGAGAGAGAGCAAGCGCAAAATGCGGCATCTCGAAGCGGCACTTCCGGTGGCATCTCCAGCGGCCACCAGTGAGCGGCATCTCCACCGACCACCGGCCATGCGAAAATATAACACAAGTAGGACCTATCTCTAATAGTATTTTAATCATTTAAATCCAAACTGCATTACTTCTTTACAAGCAACAATTTAAGTAAAAATAAAAGACTGCAACTTTGCATGTGGTTGAGGTGGTTGAACCTGTGGTTGAAGCTGATATTTTTTAACATATATTTCTGTTATTAATGCTTTATTTATGCAGACAAAGAGCCGATTCTGTGCTTCTGAAGTGCACATCTTCCCAGGAAAAGAAAAGGTACAGGACATTGCTTGCATTGTGGGTGTGCATACCTTTTTTATGTGTAACATCACTAAATTCTTTCTTTTAATCGTGATGTGGGTTTCTAGGCCATGTTAACAACTCCATAATGACACAATGTGCCTCCAATTTTGTTTCTCCAGTGCTACAGACATAACATACGTAACATATAGGTTATGACATCTATGTAAAATGAATAATAGTTTTATGTTTTCGTAATTTTTTTACCATTTCATTGCTAACATCAGTTATCAGGTTCCCAGACGAATGCAAGCTAATCTTAGTAAAGTAACTTTTATTTTTAACTTTTAACTCTTTTCCGCTTCCTTGGCGACTCTGATACGTATCCTCGAGAATAAGAGTGATCCTCCATCAGCAACAGACATTCAAAAAGGCTTTCAGGTTTTTATATATCAGTCTCAAGCAATCCCCCTCTTCACATTCGACACGGTGCCATCGAGTGTTAAAACGCGAAAGGCGAAGCTTGAATTAACGGGTATGTCCCTCTTTGGCTAATGTACTTTCAAGATGGAGGGGCAACATGGCGACCGACATTAGAACCCCTTACCCGTATGTATTTTCAATGGCATATTATACACTCACGAGAATACTTTATTACTTGAACGAAGTAAATATACATTAATGAGCACATATATTTGTGAAAGAACTAAGTGTTTTAAGCTAAGAATAAACTAAAAAAGTTACACAGTGTAGCTTTAAATAATATTATATATGAATATATAACTATATACATACACATGAAAATACTGTAAAGGCACATAATAAATAAAATACACACATTATAATGTAAATAAACAAATTACTTTCAAACAGTAATTTAGTGTCTTTAGGCACACCGGGCTACACATTTATATGCGAATGTTGTACACCTCCCCATTACAAACTTTCAAGACTATCAATGTTATAAATGACCAACTTCTAAAAACAAATAATTGTCTTTGTAAAGAATTGCTCGCTTATATATGTAGCTTTGGAGCCACTGCTGTGACACTGTTCAAACGCTTCCAGTGTGAATACTTTCGCGCGCTGCTCAAGTGCCGCTTAGCTTGCGGTGTGAAACGGCCGGTAAGGCAGCATCGAAAGCTAACTTCCAAGGGGGTAATCCATCAGCCGGAAGTTGAAGCCTCGCGGGAGCCGACATTGTAGCAGAACTTCATCTACTGTTAGCATTCCATTGACTCCCATTCATTTTGGCGTCACTTTGACAGCGAATAACTTTACATCTGAGGCGTTTAAAGACTCCATTTGTCCATTATTTATTTCTAAAGACACACGACAATGTATAAAAGGCTCCATTACCTTGTATCTTACGTTATGCCCCCGTAGAAGCAGTTTTTGTACAAATAGGCTAACGATTGTGTCATAACACGCGACTCTCTGTCGCACAGTAGAGAAATGACCATGTAGACAGAAGTAGAAGCTTGCGCGCAATCGGGGGGATGTGGAGGCATAAAGTCCGATAAAGTCAAGGGAGAAGCCCATAGAGAGTCATAAAGTTGCTCCTGCTGCTAGCTCATGGACAGCCAATACTCACGATCTCCGGCTCTGCAAGATTCGGAAGGGAATGATTCAGATTGCTCTTGGCACAGCTACTAGAAGACGTACAACTGTCAGACAGGTTGCTCACGTCACATCTACGTCGTCAAGCTCAGTTTGAGCCTGCGCAGTGCGCTCAGCCATCAGGAAGTGACTGCTTCTAATTGACTTTACTTTTCTCCGTTGAAGTCTATGGGGTCGCTGTGTCCATTTCTCTTACTGTCTATGGGTATAAACTATAGGCATAAACAAACTGCTTCAGTGTGTCGCATAGACGTCGTCATCGTCTTGCTGCTCCCTCCCCGTTCTGTGATCGGTTCCCTAGATGAGGGGAAAATCTGGTCCATGGTATCCAGACTAGCAGCGTGAATAAAATCATGCTGCAGCAAGGCAGCATGGGGAAACCCAGGCTAGCAGTCAGGCTCATTGCCCACCAAAAGTGGCACTGACTTATCTGCAGGGCAAATTAATATAGTATAGCTAGGCTAAATCTCAACCAGTGTATCATTTTTCAGCAACATATTTTGTGATATCGTCAAGCCATAAAACTGCTCAATATTAAAGCTTACAATATGGCTTTTTGTAAAGCTGCTTTGAAACGATGTGAATTGAGCGCTATACGAATACATTTTGACAGTAACTTCATCTAACTTGATTCGTAAGTTCATCAAAACATTATCCAATTGATCGTTACTGAAATCGCAATGGTTATCACTTAGTATGGCCAAAGCCCATTTACGGAAAGCCTGGCCACTCCCTATTAAGCCCTTTTGTACCGAATTTTGGTTGTAGTTCCACCAGAGTTCCACTGGGGGCGATCGCCCGAGTGCCAAATGAATGGGAGTCTATGGAGCTAGACAGCTAAATTTGTCTCTTTTACCCGATTGCCGTTGAGAAATCTCAGATTTGATTGTAGGTTTTGCAAGTTCAACATGGGTTATAGGTCGAAAGTTGAATGAACGAGTACTTGTCCTTTTGATTTCTTACAGGTTGAGTTGTTGTTGCCCATAACACGCTAGCATTCTGCTAATGGACGCTGACTGGTCAGTGAAGGACTGATTACGACCAGAGACACAATGGCCAGGGCTTGTGCTATTTGGTAGCCTATCATGTCTTATTTGTCACCGTGGTTTTGCTTTCAAACAAAATAAATGTATGTTTTACTGAAATACAGGGAACTATCATCATTTGTGTAAAATCCCGAGTTTGTGTTTATTCACTGATCCTAATGGAAAAACAAAGCAAACAAATGACGTAAAATTACGGAGCCCTGCATGACATGCGGAAAATTATTGTCTAAATAGAAATGATCTCTCCTTTGATATGCCAGTAATTTCATGCACTGACTTATCTGGAGGGTGAATTAATATAGTATAGGCTAAATCTCAAACAGTGTATCATTTATCAGTGACATATTTTGTGATATCGCCAAGCCATAAAACTGCTCAATATTAAAGCTTACAATATATGACTTGTTGTAAAGCTGCTTTGAAACTATGTGAATTGAGCGCTACACGAATACATTTTGACAGTAACTTCATCTAACTTGATTCGAAAGTTCATCAAAACATTATCCAATTGATCGTTACCGAAATCGCAATGGTTATCACTTAGTATGGCCAAACAGCATCGTAGATCATTCATAAACTCGAACCATTCGTGCATAAAAGAATGCGCATGCTCAGACCTGAATCGTCTACACCAATAAGATTGCGGCCGGTATTATAAATCAACACGAGTCGCCCCGCCTCAAAGTGTCGCCCCGCCCCATCGTCCAGACTGCACTCTGGGGTTACTCACAGTCACATCCCAGAGATTCCCAATCCCAGGTGAAGATAATGAGGAAGTTACGGCTTAGGTTTAGGGCCGTGATATTCAAATGACAATTGTTTTCAGCCGCCACAATTATCAACGGCCGATCAGTCGTACGATGGGATTGGCTGTATTCGAAGGTTTCATGATTCACACGTGAACCCTGTCGTAAAATGATTTCTGCGCTCGGATCTACGTTAGATTGATAAATGAGGCCCACTAAGTAAAGTAGGCTATAAACGCAGGGCTCTCTCTAGAACTTCACAAAAACTTCCTCTGAGATTCTCAAGGCAACAATCTGAAAAGCAAGGTGAGTTTTTGGAACAGAAACCTACTGAATAACATTTGCTTTGTCTTTCAAATACACTGAGTATAAATACAAATACATTGAGTATAAATACAAATACATTGAGTATAAATACAAATACATTGAGTATAAATACAAATACATTGAGTATAAATACAAATACATTGAGTATAAATACAAATACATTGAGTATAAATACAAATACATTGAGTATAAATACAAATACATTGAGTATAAATACAAATACATTTCAGTGCAGACATTTTAACTTTATCTTTATTTCTAGGTTCATCATGGCAATGCTGAGAATTCTTCTGCTTCTTTTTGTTATCTTCTCCATGGGGAATGCAGAAGGTAACCAAAAACCCTTGCTGGTTTAAATGCTTTTTGGGAATATACAAGATTCAATTTTACTAATATTTGCATGATAAATGAAGGATTTTTAGTGTCAAAGTACACATTTTTGGGCTTATCACACAAACTTGAAATAAGCTAAATAAAATGATTTTTTTTTTTGTAAATATTAACAATCCCCATAAAATGCATGTACAGGAAGATGCCCACCTGGATGGAGAAATTTTGGACTCCGGTGCTACAAGTACTTCTCTCAATCGGTTCACTGGGTCACAGCAGAGGTAAATTAATATTTGCCTCTGCAATGGTGTATTAGTTACAACAGTTATTTGGACAACAAGTCATTGGGTGTCTTTAACTACATCCAAATAAATAGTTTGGTACAATGTACTTCTTGTATTGATGTAAAACACACTTTCTGCTATTGAGGTGGGATATGGGTAGGTTAGAGACAGGTTTGATGGTATGTTAGGTTTAAGTGTGGGTTAACACTGGGTCAACCGTAAGCATAGCTCTAATTACAGCTGTATTATTTGCAGGTTTTTTTTTTTAAAACAGAAGTACAATGTAAAAAATGTAAGCGCACTGAATCCAATTAATTTAAATGTTAGTACAGATTAAATACTCTTAATATATGTGGGAATGTTTCTTTTTAAAAGTTATTCTCTTCTGCAAATAAATCAAACTGATACTGAGCAAATAATCGACCAGAGTAGACTTTGTTTGCAAATGGCTAAAATGTTTAAAGTCGTTTTATGCTTTCTGCTAAAGATAAGATTTTGTCATGACAAAAAAAAAAATCTGTCTCTTCAGAGAAACTGTCAAAGTCTTGGTGCGAATCTCGCATCTGTGCATGATCAATCAGAGAAAGATTTCCTGCTGAGTCTGTTGCCTTCTCCCACAAGAACTTGGGTTGGTGCTCATGATGGTGAACAAGTAAGTTAAATGGTGTGCCCTAAAGAAACCTATTTGTTTGTCTAAACAGAAACTTTGCCTTTGATTAAAGCAGAAACTTCAAATGAAGATAGTTTGACTTCAAAGCTGAACTTGATTAATTTAAGTCTGACCACTAGTGCACTTGTATTCATTCTCTTCACTTATTAGGACGGAGAGTGGTTTTGGACTGATGGAACTGTGTATAACTATAACCACTGGTGCTCTGGAGAACCTAACAATGCTGGTGTTCCCGAGAACTGTTTGGAGATCGACTGGACCTGTGAGTGCACTTTTTCAATTATAATTTCATATCATACGGTAATGTTAAATGACTCGGTTGGATTTCACCAAGTGCCTTAAGTTGAACATCACTGTTTCTAACACCACTGTAATGATCAGAGAAACTGATTTCATTATTCCACCCTACAGCTAACCGTTGCTGGAACGATGCTCCCTGTTCAACCTCAATGAGCTATATTTGTGTTTTGGACGTGTGAGGTCACATTCAGTCATCCTGCTCCACATTTACTTTGATTGTACTACATTTACTTTTTCTGATCTTATCTTTACAAAAAAGTTATTCTGAAATCCAATCTCTACTGAATTTTAATCTCTTCTCAATATTTTCTCTGAAACGCTCATCAAATTAATAAAAGCATTGAATCAAAGCATGTGCATTGTGGACAATCAAATAAATGTATATTGCATGGCAAGGTTTGAGGATATGATTGGTAGAATGGCATTTAAGGATATCAGGGAAGGGGTTTAAGCAAGCGGCTTCATCGACAAACACTAGAAGACAGTGGTTTCCTACAATGGATTGTAAGCAAATTTGGATTTCATCCTGGGCTCTTGTTTTTGGTCTTATAAAATATGCATCATGATGCTGGAATTCACCATGATCTTTACATGGTCTTCTGGCTCAAGTCCAAAACTCATGGTAATACCATGTTACTCTCTTGCATTTGTTAAATGTCACATGTATAATGTAAATGTAGGCATATGTGAGTCTATTTTTGGAAAGAAAATGTTGTTTGCGACCTGGGGGTCCCTAATGCTAAACGCCCCAGTTCTAATTTATAAGGTCGGTCGCCGTAAAATGTGACCAGTGCAAATGAAGAGGTTAAGACAACCTAAAATATAAGATGGCTTTCCAATTTACGATCAACTTGACAGTATAACTAGGGCTTACACACAAAAACAAATTAACATTTATATAAATTGTATTTAACTACTAAGTCCAGCAAAATCTCATTTTTTTTTGTTATTGACAGGGCTTTTAGATGTACCAGTTCTCGTACGAGAGATTCTCTCGTACTGCGTAATATCTTACGCTAGGGGGAAAACCTCTTTTCCACGAGATATTGAAGCCAAAAATTATCCTTAATTTTAAATTAATGTAAAACGCGTTGCGGCAGCATGCAGACATAGGCAAGATGGCTCGCGTGCCTATTGGCTGTCCTGCGGCAACTGCAGCAGCCTATCGAGAGTGGCCCTTGGTGACGTCAGATCCAATGGGGGCGCTTCGCGCCCACTACGTCACGTCCCGCCGAGACAGGCGTGGCCTGGGCCTATAAATACAGCTCCGATGGGCTGATATAATCTGGTTTTTCATCTCTTCAGCGACGCTCACGCATCGCTGGATCCGGAGTGAAGAAGCCGCGCCGTCTGAGAAAAAGCTTTCTGCGGGACGAGCCTCTGCATCTGAAGCCGCTGGCCTTCATCTCGCCGCCTTCAGTCGCCGTACCTGCTACGCTACATAGGCTAGCAGTGTGTGGTTTATTTCGTTATTTTTATCCCCGGAGTTTGCAGTCTTGTAAACTTATCGAAAGTGTGACTGAAACTAATAGATTGGAGCCATTTTCTGGGTTGTTTTGTTGTTTAACATTTATGTGAATGTTGTACACCTCCCCATAACAAACTTTCAAGACTATCAATGTTATAAATGACCAACTTCTAAAAACAAAGAATTGCTTGCTTGCTTATATATGTAGCTTTGGAGCCGCTGCTGTGACACAGTACAAACGCTTCCAGTGTGAATACTCTTGCGCGTCTGCAGTGACGATGTAGTTACGCTGACGCGCTGCTAAAGTGCTGCTCACGCTCGCTTGCATTGAAAGGTAACTTCGCGTCTGCTGCCCTGTTGGATCCATAGGTATAAACAAGGGGGTAATCCACCTGCCGGAAACGCTGTTAGCATTCCATTGACTCCCATTCATTTTGGCGTCACTTTGACAGCGAATAACTTTACATCTGAGGCGTTTAAAGACTCCATTTGTCCATTATTTATTTCTAAAGAAACCCGACAATGTATAAAAGGCTCCATTACCTTGTATCTTACGTTATGGCCCCGTAGAAGCAGTTTTTGTAAAAATAGGGTAACGATTGCGTCATAACGAATCGACTCTCTATCGCACTTCCGCATCTGAAAATGGGTGTGGCAGGCGTGACGTATAACGGGCGGGAGAGCGGTCGATTCAATCAAACGATGTTGGGGAAAAAAAGCCGTTTTTACGAGCAGTCAAAGAAACGCTCACTTTATCTACTAAATTAGTGCCCTTATGTTGTTTTAAAACATTTTGAATCCTGCATTAACTTTTCTTATGGTATTTTCATACAAGGTTATATATTAATTTAGATTTTTTTTTACCTGCAATATGCTCTTTAAGGATTTCGTGTTGATAGATAAAACCGTTTTCGTGTGCTGCAGCAGCAAATTTGAGGTATGATGCCAAAATTACTATTCAAGCTTTTATATCTACAATGACTTGACCTATAGACACCATACCGTATGTGTCATTGTCACTTCACTCTGACCACATCAATTTCGTCACTGCGCCACCTATTGGTCGAAAGTAATAATCCAACAGATCATATATTTACTGTATGTGATTTTTCAGCCATTTTGCCTAAATTCATCTTTAAATGTCTTTAATTGCTCCTTGCTGCAGTTGGTCTGACACTCCCAGCCATGTGGGCATGTCTTGTCGTCTTTGCGCTTGGCCCCGATAATGGCGGTTTGCAGCTATATTTCACATTGTGTTTGCATTGTGTTAGTTATGATGAAAGCACTCGTTACTGTGCAGAAATCGAGTTGCAATGACAAGATCGCTGCATTCATATTTAAACATGTCTGTGATCAGCTACAATGCTCATCATCACTGCAAACTTTCATGCCACAATAAATCTAATGCCATAGATTTAAATATAATACTATAATGAACACTTTTCAGGATTAGTTAACCTTGAGAGCAGTAATAGTAAAAACGTGCTAAACATTTTCGAGAGAGTTCCACATGTAATACTAGCTATTTCATGGAAAGCTGTTAGCCAATCACAACAGTGGGCGTTTACACTGAAGTCTCACAGCAGACACGCCCCTTAAAACAGAGCGTTTAAATCAGAAGGCTAAAATCAGGCTAGGAAAATGCCTTTTATTTCTAAATTATGACAATTTTTTTGTAAAAAAAAAAACATACTTAAATTATAAGTGCACCATGAAACATTATGAAACAATAAAACAATGCAGTTCATGACCCCTTTAATATTCTCCAGAGTGCAAAACAGATACACACTTGACCATTTGCCATTATTATGGCAAAAACTGATCCTAGACCAGCCGGTTATGAGCAGATTTTCTCTCTAAAAGCAATAAGAAGTAGCAACAGGCAGTGGCTTGTTTGAGAAGATTCCAAGCTATAGTCTCAAGTCCATGGCCAGGGGAAGGCTAAGCCTTGCCCAGCCGTACACAACCTCAGCCTATGGTCATCTGCCTTTAAAGATAGCATTACAAAGATAGCATACAAATACCAGAGAGCTTTCTTCTTCCTGCAGGTCAAAGTTTATTTAAACTGCTTGACAGCTTTGTTTTCTAGATGACAATCCCCATTTCCCTATTCCCATATTTGAGAGGTACACCATTGAGTAATGAAACATTTTACAGGGATTAGCAACAAAAAAATTCCACCTGAACATATAGAGACAACATATCTCCAGAAAAAAGGAGACTTTACTGAATTGAAATGATATTGTCTCTCTTCCATCTTATTTTTAAGCCCTTACGCTCAACCAACTGATGCTTCACTCCATAGAGATTAATGCATTGGACAACAATGAAGCAAGTCACATGAAATCACCTTTGCGCACCTTTACACAGAGTACTGCAAAGTATGGAAACAACTTGCTTTAAATAAGTACATGGTATTATAGAATTACTACAGAATTACACATTTTTTCGTATTTTTCCATTTTTCAATTTCTTCCTCAAGCACCTTAGTTTCTTTAGTATTTTCTTTTTTCAAGTGTTGATAAAGTTTCTCTAGCAAGTCATGTTCTTTTTGGCGTGCCTCAAGCGTTGCAGTGAGCTCCTGAATGTACTGCTCTTTTTTGTCTCTGAATTCATTAAATTCTTCTGCTTTTTTTCTGGCTTCATCCTTATGTTTCTTTTTTATCTTCTCCATGTTCTCTTCATGCTGCTGTGTCATTTCATCACGCTCTTTTTCCTCTCTTCCTTTTCTAGCTTCCTCCTCTTTGTGTCTTCTCCTGGTCTCTTCCTTTTGCTCCTGTTTAAGATCTTCTATCATTTTCTCCCATCTCTTTCTCTCCTCATCTCTTCTCTCGTCATCCACCCGTTTTATTCTCTCCCAATCCTCTTTCCTTTCTTTCTCCAGGTGCTCATAGTAATTTTTTATTTCATTTTTCTTTTCTTCATATTCTCTCGCTTTCAGCCCTCTCTGTCGTGTCTCTGCATCTATCCATTGTTGCCTCTCCTCCTCTCTCATCCGTCTTTCTTCCTCTTTTTCTCTTTCAAATGTCTTTCTCAACCTCTCAAGTTCCTCCTGTTTTTCTCTCAACTCTTCCTCATGTCTCTCTCTTCTCTTTCGTTCATCTTCTTCTCTTTCTCTCATTTGTCTTTTCTTTTCTTCTTCCCACTCTCTCTGTTGTCGTTTAATGTCCTCTTGAATTTCTTTTTTGTCATGTTCAGTCTCTTTTATTTTTCTTTCCCATTTCTGTTTCTCCACCTCTTCTTCCTTAATTCTATTTCTCTCCTCTAATTCTCTCTTTTCAATCTCAACTCTTTGCTGCTTCTTCAAATCTTCCATGGCATGCTTTTGTTCATTTTTAAGCTTTTCTTGATCTTCTTTATATATCTCTTCTCTTTGTTTATCCTCTTCTTCTCTCTTTTTTTCTGCTTTTTCATACTGCAGTCTCTGATTTTCAGTCTCTCTCCTTATATCTTCAATTTTTTGATGATATTCAGCTTTTTGCAGTTTATCTTCCTCCGATCGCTTCTGGTCATCCATCTCTCGTTTCTTCTGTTCTGATTTTTCTCTCTTTTCAAAATTTTTTCTGAGCGTTTCCTCATTTTTTCGGAATCTACTTTCCATTTGCTGTCTCTCTTCATCTGCTCTTTTTTTCTCTTCTTCCAATTTCTTCATCATGTTTTCCATTTCTCTCTTAAATTTGGCTTTTAATTCTTCATTTAGAACCTGAATTTCTCTTTCTTTTTCTTTCAGGATTTCTTCCACTCTCTTTTTAATGGACATCTCTGCCTCTTGGAACATGTTGTTAGTGAAGTATTTACCCTGATTAGATTTTTTCACATCTTCTATCATATCTAAAAGCAGAGTAACTTGTGTGCGGTCTTGCTTTTCTCGGTTATTAAAAACCAGGAATCTGTCTCCACAGTCTCTAATCAGTTGTTTGATTTCAGCATTCTTACTTTTCTCTACGTACTTTTCTATTGTTTGATTTCCCAGGTCATCTCCTCTAGTGAACAGAACAATGCTGAACTGTGAAGCCTTTGGGCCAAAGATAGTTTTTATCATACCTACAGTGTCTATCTCCTCTTTTGTAAATCTTCCCACACTCAAAACAATGATGAAGACTTGGGGTCCAGGTGCTGATAGTGAAATACATTTGACGATTTCTTCCTTTACTTGCTCGTTTGACAGTGTGGTATCAAACAGCCCTGGAGTATCAACAACAGCCACTGATATACCTTCAAATTCACCAGTTCCCTTCATGCAAACAGTAGTAACAGAATCCAAACTGGCTTCAGTATAAAACTCGTTTCTCCCCAGGATGGTGTTTCCGGTTTCACTTTTTCCATTTCCTGTCTTTCCAATCAGCACAATTCTCAAACAGTCTGTATCCAATTGAGCATCCTCATCACCTGAAAATGGCATAAATAGTGTGTTTAGACAAAATAATTTCACCAAATAGTAGGTGGTAAGCATAGCAGATAAAAAAAATTAAATCCTTTGCACAGTTATTCACCCCACATTTTTTATCATTGTTGATCTCATTATTGAAAATTTTGTTATGGCTGGTGCCGTTTTGTGTTTTCTGTTTGTACACAAATTTTGCTTTTCCTGATCTCGACATGTCAATTTTAAGGTGTTTTGAAGGCCAAAATGGCCAGTGGTCAGTAGCATGAAGTAGGCCTATTTTATCAGATAACAGATTCTTTAACATGACAATCAGTTTAAATGTCGCAATGAGTGATCCACACTATAAAATGGAAATGCAGAATGTTTATGCATATTGTTGACAATACACAATCACATATTCGAAACGGGATTATTTTGTAGATGTTATATTTCAAACAAACGCCAATGCAATCATTCTGTGCCCAGAGGCATATGAGCAATTAGTATGAGCATCAAAGACCAGCTTCAGCTACTTTTTCTTTCCTAAATTAATCAATATTTTTAGACTAGCTAATCTGTTCATTTAATCAATGGTTCAATTGCTTACTCATAAAGACAGTCACTGGTCGCCGCCTTCTGGCTTAATGATGCAAGTTGCGCAAACACGAACAAGCGGAGTGATACAAACAGTG